>CP139502.1:76993681-77593681 GCA_021014915.2 Artemisia tridentata subsp. tridentata
ATGCCACAGCTATGATTTTGTCTTGGAGGCTTTAGAAAGCAAGCAAATGGGAGAGGACCTCAACATTTCTTCAATCGATATGGTGTATAGATTTGTGCCCCGACTGCCTTTTAGAAGATCTACACCATCCAATTCCCTGACGAAACATGTGTGTTTTCTGAAAGCCACTTCTAGATCTGAATCACAAAATTGACCCACAGAAAACAGATTGTGCCCTAATCCTTCCACATAATATACCCGTGAGATTACACTGTCACCGAACACATAATCTCCATAACCCATAATCGCACCAAAATGGTCGTTCCCGAATCTAACTGTCCCGATAAACTTTTTCACGAAGTTCTTGAGCCGTGAGCGATCCCCAGTCATATGTTTAGAGCAGCCTGAATCCAAATACCAAAGGACGATTTGTACGACCTGCATTTGAAGACAGACAAAGATGGATAACTGAAATATGTGGATCCCCACGTGCAGCTGGGGTCCGTTTGGTTAGCATTCACAAATTCAGGAGCAACAGAGTTTGCTAATACTGAAGTCTCTACAGTGGGAACAATCCTAGAGTCAGCGGATGGCCTATTTGGAAGGCATTGTGTTCCTAGAGACAAAATTCGACCTGTTGGCCTCCATTCATTAACTTTCACAAACCTATGATCATTCAACTTAGGCAATGGACTTTTCCTAAAATGAATTTTCTTCCAGTGGGTCTCCATTGATACCCAACAGTAGCAAAAGTTTTTCCTGTTGCCTTCCAAACTTTCTTACTTCTTTCAGTTTTCCTAACATACTTAACTTGGGGTGGTGCATGAGATATCAGAAATGACACAACACAATCATCATGATTAGCTGAAATTAAGCATTTGTCACATGTTTTACAGACCGCATTAGAATTCGAATTAATTACAGTACTTTTGATACTAGAATCAACACGATTCAATCTAGTCATTACAAACTTATTGTTCCTAGGTTGGGCTTCTACACTCTTCTTGTGATCACTATTAGCTGGCGCAGTCCTATCTTTCCTTGCATTGCCTCTAGGCTTTGACTCGCTAGCTTGGGTGTCACATTTCACTCCTGTAGAAGTAATGATAGGAACATTAGTTTGTTTCACTGTCACATGCTTTCCTGATTTTGATGTGCTTGGTTCTGATGTTCTTGATGGCAAATCAAAGGTTACATGCTGTTTTTAATAGTGGATGATGATGCACCTAATCTATCTCTTTGGTTGCTAGACTTGGGACCCGTGCCAATGGCATATTCTAACTGTTCCTGGATCCTTTTTGTGAGGACGCAGGCATAACCTACTGCCTTATCAAGTGGTTTTTCTATTCTGTCCTCTTCCACAACCTCACGAAGAGTGTCAAGTCCATCCCTAAGGTGACAGAGATACATTTGATGGACAGGTCTGTTGTTTCTCATGAGAAATGGAATAGGCCCCACATCAACATCGTACATTTTACAAGCAGAGACCTTTGATGCAACACAATTACAAGAGGTACTTGGCATTTTTCCTTTCACCTGAGTCTTAAGATTCTCAATTTCATTTAACAAAGAAGTTATCTTTTCATTATGACTATTTCTTGTAACTTTAATTGAGTCATATAACTCTTTGTAATGCTGTTTAATCTTAGAATTTTCTTCTCGAAAACACTCATTTTCATAATGTAACTTATTGATGGTGTCTTGATATTGAAAATTCTGAGAATCTGAAGACGAAGGTTTATTGGTGCCATACACATCACACTTGTTGGATTTCAATTGGGCAATTTGGGCCCTCAACAGTCGAATCGTGTTTGTGTGAGCTTGAATCTTTTCATCTCGTTTGCTTAATTCAAAATATGTATCAAACTCAGGAGCATCCAAGGATGTCTTGTCATTTGATATTTTGCATTTTTCTTCTAAATGTTGATGTTTTAGTTGCAGATTTAGATAATCAACCTCTAGTTTTGAAAAACGTTTAACCATGTTATCATGGTCATCATTTTGAATTTTGTCAAGCAATTTCACATTCTCCCCCTCAAGCTCAACAACACGATTCTGGGTAACATTTAAAGCAATAGCATACTCATGAAATTGACAAGCAGATAAAGCAGAATCAGTAGCAGTATACAATACATCTTGTGCAATACATCTAGCAATCAAGTTGTCATTGGCGATGAGTATGTTTTTCCTTTCAATCTCACGACTCTTAAGTTCTATTGCATATTGAGTTACCTCATTTTCCATATCTTTAAACACTACTTTCATTTCATTTATTTCGGTATCAAGGGCAGTTTGCATCCCTTCAAAGTGTTCTTTAAGTAGTTTAAAGAATGGCATGACCTCAGTCAAGTAACACCTTTTTGTTTGTTCAAAACACCTTTCCCCCTCAGTAATTCCGGTTGGTGTGATTCTCTTCTTACATGTTTTATCAAAATCAGCAAATAGTTGCCAAAGCACGTATAAGCTAATTAAGGTTTTGCATTCAGTGGGAAGAGACAAAGGAACCAAATTCCTAGGTGTATTGGGAGGATACACCGTTATGGACGCAACTTTTCTAAGGGATGGGGTGTTGGCTTTAAGTTTATCTTCCTTTAGCTTTTCTATATCTTGTGACCAAAATATTTGTTCAGGTGTTAACTTCTTTTGAGGAGCAAACACAGTCAAACGATTCTCCTCATAATAATCATGGGGCTTGACTATTACTCGTTTGGCTATGCACTTGGGATCCCTCATTTTCTCATTCATCTTTTCTCTTTTTCTCACTTCTATTTCATTACTCTCTTCGACGATGAGTGGTCAGGTGGGGCATGATCAGGCATAATCATCACATTAGCATCATACAATGCGGGTTGGGCCAATTTTGCAATCCTAAGGTACGCAGACTTTGGTTCACCTATGGTTTTCTCTACTATGCTTATCACTCAGCTTTCTGTGCTTGTAAATCATTTGAGCAGTCTGTCTGGTTTGATCTTGTGTGTACAACTTATCTTCAAGTTTATTGTTTAATGTTTTGATCTAGAGAAATCATCTAAGAGTTTAGATTATTTTTCTTTGAATTCTAGCTTAAGCCTATTCACACAATTCTGTACTTCCTGTTTTTGTTTAACAGACATATCTAGCTGGCTTTTCAAAGAATTCAACTCTTGTTTTAATGTTTCTTCTCTTACTCTAGAGTCTTTTATAAGTGTACGCAACTGACCTTCCATTTTCTGCTCACGTTCAGTTAGTTCAAACTTAGCACGCTGTTCATACATGGCCACTTGTTCCTTATAGATGTTTAGTCTAGTGATCAAGTTATCATTAGGAGCAAGTACAGTGTTTTCATGCCACTCACATGCATTATCTACGTCACATGTATTTTCTAAGGCACACACGTTATTAACAACACAAGCATTATTATCAACAGAAGATTCTCCATCTTGTACATCAGGCACGTTGTTGTGAGTCAAATATTGTTCATATGGAATCATATTGCTATTTTCCATGTCCACATTATTTGAGTCAGAAACATCTCCCTGTTGTACTTCGTTGGAAATCTTTTGTTCATCAACTACTTCATATGTGTCATAAAGTTTTAGTACCTCAAAAATCACAGATGCATTTGAAGAACCAGCTTGTCGAGGTGATGAAGCCAAGGATGACAAGTTAGCCATGAAGACTGTTTGAGCCGTTGGTTCATCATCCACATCAGAGTCAAATGCATCACAATCATCAGCTTTGAAGATGTTGGGATCGTTGAGTGCTAGATCCTGAACTGGTTGCTCATCCACATCTTCATCAAAAGTATTTCCCCCATCACCAGCCAAAAACAACAATTCTTCCTCATCCAATACAGCTCCATTCTCTTGAGCCTGCATCAACAGCATCTTATCCTTGAAGTAATCTGAGTTCTGAGGACATTTTGGTTGATTGCAATTCCTGGCAATGTGTCCCAGTCCTCCACAATTATAACACTTGAGCTGTTTCTTCCTGCTCTCCCTTGCACATTCTGAACCACAATTTTCCCATCCTCCACCATTGCTAGATTGCGTGGGTTGGATGAGTTTCTTAACTGATTGTTGGTCTGAGGGAGAGATGCTTTAAATTGTTGAACCAGTAATGATACTTGGTTGGTGAGGTTATCAATCATTTTGTCGGTCTGAGAATAGCCTGAGTCGAGTTGTGAGCTCATAGCAGAATATGGTGAGTGAAGTTGATGATAACCTTGGTTAGGTGATGGTTGGGTGTTTGGTAGAGCACTTGCCATAAATGCCAGTGGGTCATTAGGAGTTGAAGGATTGAGCTTTTCTCTCAGCACCCGATCGTAGGCAGCATGCTTCTCATGTTGTTACAGGTAGGCATACAACTGTTCATAGTTAGTATCTCTCATACCTTTGTTGAGTTTGACAGTAGTAACAAATCTGTCCCATTTTGGAGTCATGTTGTTCACAAACTTTGAGTTAAGTTGGATGATGGGCATAGTCATTCTTATCATCCTCATGTCATTCACCAACTTATGGAATCTCACATAGTAGTCTGTGACATTTTCTCCTGGGTTCATTTTGAAGTGTTCAAACTCATCATACAATCGTGATTCACGGTCTTCTTTTGTGAGTTCTGACCCAGCTAGCAACATCTTTACATTGTCCCACACTGCTTTAGCTTCAGTGTTGAAATTGATGAGTTTGTAGACATCCTTTGGCAGACCCTGAATGACGATATTTGAGGCTCTAATGTCAGCATCATACCTCTTCTTTTCCTCCTCATTAAGGTCATTGTAAGTGCGAGGTCTGTGTTGGGTATGCTTCTCACATGAAAATGTGACAACATATTTGGGATTACATTAGTTATCTTATTAGACTCAAACACACGGACTGAAACCGTCATGTGTTTGTTAGCTATAAATACCCTCCTAGACTTCACTAGGAGGGTGAGCTTAGTGTGTGTTTTCACCTTTCATTATCTTATCAACAATACACCAAGTTTCCATCTTTATCTCTCTACACTTTCTCTCTCTAAACCTTTACCATGAAGATGATGTTCTTTCATCTTCCAAGACCTCCCGATTCACAATATATCAACCAAAACACGATCCATCAATTGGTATCAAGAGCCTTGGTTTTAGTTTTGGTTGATTTTTGTTGTATTTGTCTTGTCAAAAACGTCACTGTTCTCTATTTTTTTGGTCAACAGTTTGATAAGTATGATAGTCTTTAAATGATATTATTTTTTTTGGGCTTACTGTTTGTTATAGCAGTTGTGTATATCATTTTTTAAGACTTTTCATTATATCATCCCGTGATTATTATTATGGTCGGAATATGGTCGAAAAACTGGTAAACATGGTCGGAACACTGGTCCTATAAACTGGGTCTGATTCAAGGTCGATAAGCTGGTCTGGGTACTGATAAAAAGTGGTCGGAAAAACTGGTAAATAAGGAGATGGTCGGAAAAATCATCGGAAAATCATCGGAAAACTGCCGGAATTCATGGTCAACAAGTCAAAACCCCATTTTATCGCAAATGCTTGTAAAGCATTTGCGATAAACCCTTTTTTATCGCAAATCCGGACTGATATCGCAAATGCTTGTAAAGCATTTGCGATGAACCCTTTTTTATCGCAAATGCGTTTTATCGCAAATATGCCAAAAGACCACTTATCGCAAATGGGATATCGGTGTTATCGCAAATGGGGTCACTCAGTCAAACTGGTCAATGGTCAATCGGTCAACGGTCATACGGTCAACGATTACCGGTCAAATTCCAAACTGTTATCGCAAAAAAAAAAAAAAAAAAAAAAAAAAAAAAAAAAAGGAGATGAAGTACAGGCTAGACCAAAACCAAGCATTATACAACCCATATTGACCTCAGTCCGCTATTACCATCATATTGCCAACATCATACAAACTGTCTCAACAATCCATAACTAATCCTAAACCCACCTCACATGTCACTCCCCAACTCACAATCTCTTCTACATCTAAAATCTAAATCGAAATAAATAAATAAAAAATAATAATAATAATTAAAATTATTAATCTCAGATCTTTTCTCTCGAGACTATAACAGATATAACTGACCTTAGAGGTCACTCTATCGAGAGAAATTCATCCTCACAGATTATATTTGAAGACCATGCTTCACTAATATCCGAATATAAAGAAATAAACACAACAATTATGTTGCGTTCTTTCTTTGCTTCGATCAAACAATAACAAAAACCACACACGAAACCAAATCATGAAGAAACTTACCGAGACCCTCCAAAGGATCATGATGCCTCTTTATGCTGTCTTGAACCGGACTAAACAACAAATTAAGAAATCAAGTACGGTTGTTTCGTTTATGACGTTGTGGATTTGTTGTGTGATTCGGATTGATAGACGATAGGGATGAATTGATTGAGATGAGTGTGACAAGATTCGATGAGATTGGGGTGTAGCAGATTTAAGAAGAATGTTTTGAGTAAAGATTGATGAGGGACAGAGTTTATTTTATTCTTTCCCAGATCTAATTTTTCTATGAAGGGAGCGTGTATGTGTAGATGGGTGGCGGATTAATATTATCAAGTGAGATTAGGGTTAGGTGGTTGTGTTTAAGTAGTGTTTCATATCCGAAAATTTTAGGGTTAAGTTGGATTTGGACGGGTTTGATTGGGGCGTTTGGATATGGGCCAAATAATTGGGCTGGACAAATTATAAAGTCAATATGAAGTATTTATCAAATGTATTTTTATTACATTGTGGTAAATAAATGAGTGGTATTTATTTTTTGGTATTGCAAATTTCACGGGGATACATTTTTGACAAGATCGGGATAAAACCATTATCATAGTTCACTTAAACCATCAAAAGGCTAGTGTTGGGTATTGAACCGCAAGATGTGACTACGGGGTTAATTCTTTATTATTTATTTGAGGTTGAAGTGGGATATCACGGGTGCGTGTACTTAGTATCTGGAAGATATCGGGGTTGGTTGGATGCATGATTCTTCGAGATCCTTGTTCGAGCTTATAACCTTCAAAATGATTAAGATTTGAGTTATCTAGTTATACCTGATGTAAGGAGTTATGTTGTTGTGCTCACAGAGTATAGCTATCACTTTAAAGGTGTTACGTTGTAGTGCTCAAGTGTCACACAAAGATGTGGATAATTCAAGATGAGTTCATATACAGAAAAGGATGGTTGGATGGGTATATGAAACGACCTATGCTTTAAGGAGTTACGTTGTAGTGCTCAGTATAGGTACTTAGTCAGACAATAGTGCAAGTTTAAGCCACAAGCTTGGGTTATTTTACTTCAGTCTCAAGTTCGTAATACTAGGTTTTTCTCCATCAGTGGTCACTACAAAAAGCCGTCAGAATGATAATGGGGTCGGTAAAGAGTTAGATGAGGAGAGTATAGAAGGGTAGAGATTTTATCTGCAGTTGATTCTCACGGGCTATTTTTGGTACTTCACACATCTTCAACTAATTGGACATACAAGGTTTACGCTGCCTCCGTTTCCATCGTAACCATAGTGTGTATGCTTTCGATTCCGCAAAGACATCGTGGGGGAAGAGAGAGTGGATGTTCTTTGACTTTTCTTGCATTCTTTGCAAAAACACTCTTTTTCCAGATGGATCTGCATTCAGGGGGAAGAAATGTGCACATCGGGGACGCATAACAGACTCACATGATCGAGCTTACAATTTTATTACTACCGGAAGACGTCCGTAGAGATGATCAGTGGTTCAGTTTTGTGATTTTGGTGTACTCGTTTCAACTCTCGCAGGTTGTGAAGTGTGAAGTAGCCTACTTATGTGAGAAGATCTTGCTAATTTCTTGCATGTTACCCCCGAACAGAGTTTTCGCATAAAGCATAATCGTTACTGAGTACTAGTCAGATTTGCTTGGTGTGGTTTACGATGTCATCTACAAATTCGGCTGCGTACTTACAACTTTCAAAAGATAGAAGACATGTTAACTACATCAAAGTTTCGAATCTGCTGAAGACGGTTGTCAGTTTGGGGGGAAGCTGATTCAGAAACTTCATCAAAAAGAAGTATATAAAAAAGTCGTTAAAGACATGCAGCATGAATTGGGGGGGAGTTAATCCAGTTCATGTATATTACATCATTTGACTACGAGTGAAGAAAAGTTCTCAAGTCGAGGTACAAGATAAAGACAAAGAGCGTCAACTGTAGTCATCCTTAGCACATGAAGAGCTTATGAAGACCTTTCTTTATTTGTATTTTTGATTGTAGGAAATGATGTAAGTAATCCCAAATGTTGCCACATTGGGGGAAGATTGTTGGGTATGCTTCTCATACGAAAATGTGACAACATATTCGGGATTACATTAGTTATCTTATTAGACTCAAACACATAGACTGAAACCGTCATTATTGTAAAGTCATGTGTTTGTTAGCTATAAATACCCTCCTAGACTTCACTAGGAGGGTGAGCTTAGTGTGTGTTTTCACCTTTCATTATCTTATCAATAATACACCAAGTTTCCATCTTTATCTCTCTACACTTTCTCTCTCTAAACCTTTACCATGAAGATGATGTTCTTTCATCTTCCAAGACCTCCCGATTCACAATATATCAATCAAAACACAATCCATCAGTCTGTCAATTCCAAATGTGACTGTGCCATCTTCACCAGTAGTAACAGCGTCTCTGGTAGTACCCATCTGAAATGGTCCTTCATCAATGGACTTAAGGATGTTTGCTCCATTCTCTTTTCCCAAGCAATAAAGCCGTATTCTCTGTGCCCATGACTCATAGTCTGTCCTATCTAGCATAGGTGGACGAGTATCCGACCCTGCAGCTTGAATGTCATCTAATGTTGTGCTTGTCATGCTGGCCATAATGTATACGGGATTTTACAGTTCTTGTGATTTAACCGAGAAATCGAATCTTTCGCGGGACTTTCTAAAATCACCAAGAAACAAACCGTAAACTTAGAGTTACTTGCAAATTAGAATTTTAAGTTTTAACTCAAGGAAACTCAAATCTCAATTGATCAAATCACAAAGTGTCAAGACACAGCTTGTCAAATCACAGCAAGACAAATCGCAAGCTTATCAAATCGCAATAAGTCTAATCACAAGTGTTAGCTTGCAACGTCAAATCGCAATAGATCAACTCGCAAACTTATCAAATTGCAATAAGTCAAGTAGCAGCTTGTCAAATCGCATATAATCAAATCGCAATTTGGGAACTATGAGTCAAACCACAAAGTTCAACTCGTAAGTGCACAAGTTGCAACGCACTATATCAAAACGCAACAGACAAATCACAACCCTGAGAAACTGGTCAAACCGCAACTGTCAACTCGCAACTCTAACAAGTCGCAACCCTGACTGACACAAGTCGCAACTCACTATATCAAATCGCAACAGACAAATCACAACCCTGAGAAACTGGTCAAACCGCAACTGTCAACTTGCAACTCTAACAAGTCGCAACCCTGACTGACACAAGTCGCAACTCCCAAATCGCAAGTCACTACAAGACAGAACAGTCGCTATCTTTGACAAGTCGCAACTCACAAAAACGCCAAACCTGTCCCTTTCCTAGCGATTTTTCTTTTTTACCAAAAACAGTAATAACCCAAGTCGCAACTTCGAGAAACCTCAAATCGCAACTTTCACCTTCCCAACAATACACAAGTCGCTACTAAGAAACTTTATCACTACCCCACGAATCGACCAAAAACCACCACACAAAGCCGAAAATAATGATTCCAAACACCAAACACTACTTCAACACAAACCCTAAGCAAGAAAGTACAAAATTTAACAACTTCTAGCTACTAAACAAAGCGCAAAAGAGATATTTAAGTAACTATCTATTCGAACCAAAAGTACCCCAAATCTACACAAATCCGTGAATATAACCATACATGAACCTAACCATGGCTCTTGATACCAATTGTAGTATATTCACGATCAAAGAAACACACGTATGGTACTAGAATACGGATCGAATAGGAGAAGAACTAGAGAGAGAAGTAGAGATGTGGAACCTTTAGTGAGAGAAAGAAAGGGAGGTTAGATTAAATGAGTGAAAGGTCCAACTCTCTCCTTTGGTGGAGAGGGCTTTATATACTACTACATAGGGTGCCCCTAGTGGGTTGTGGAGCGAGCTGACCGTGGGTAAAGACCCGACCCACTCCACAATAATAATAATAACTAATCTACTACTAATATTATAAATAAACCTACGAGCTATTAAGTGCTAATAAGTACTCGGGGTGACCAAGTCTTCAACTGAATATTTATATTCCTAACACCATTGGACTATAACATGCCAACTCCATCACAAACAAACTCACCACCACCTCCTTCCCCTATAATGGCACAACCCATCCAACCCCATCCCTTTGATTTACATAGTGCTAATTGCCTATTTTGCCTCCACAACCGTAATCTCATCTTCTCTTTAAGAGATGAAATTTACTTCATGTTCTCCTTTGTGGAGCACCTCTTAACACCACCACCACCCTAAATGATGACACCATCTCCACCACCTCCTAGCCAACAAAACTAGACATGTTCATGTTTAGTTTTTCACTAATAAATCATTAGGACCCCTCTTGGAAATGAAGCTTGCCTCTAGTCATTAGGGATTTATGCTTCTAATTATCTCTTGTTATCTTTATCATGTAGTCATACCTATGTATGACACTTGTTTTATGAATGAATGTTCTCTTTTCTATGGTTATTTTATCATTTTTTGGGGCTTGGCTACTTGGTTATTTTCTTTAATGATTAGATATTTATCTTAAGTGCTACATGTTAGATTTCGTATATATGTTATCTAACCTTGTTTTGTAGCACGCACCATTGCTCGATTCCTTGGTGTTGTCCAAATGAGGGGGAGTATACATCAAGGAGGAGCCTTGCAACCTTTTTGCTTCGACAAAAAGGGGGAGAAATGGGAGTAAACTCATTAAAAACTTGTTAAAACTAATTTTAACTTAAAATGAGTTTATGTTTTGTCATCATCAAAAAGCGGGAGATCGTTGATGCAAATAATGTTCTAAAAACGTTATTTATATCTTTCGATTACTTCACGTTTTGAGGATGACAAAATGTGAAATCACGTTACGTTAAAATTAACGTAAACAAGTTTTTAATCGGAAGATCCCGTTTCTACGCAAACCACTCTAGAACAAATTTACAAACTTGACAAATGATCAAAGAAGTAAATTTTGGTTTTGAGACTTCACATTTTAATGTGAAAAAACATTTTTTCAAAAAATAAACCTTATAAATTATTTTTGAATATTTAAGAAATGTTTTAATGGAAAAATAAGTTTAAATTACATAACAGCTATTTTCCCCCCCCCCCCAAAATCAGCTCCAAACTTCCCCAAATAAGTTTTCACCAAAAAAGACAAAAATTGGAGCGTCTTTGTCTGGGACGGCTCCACGGTTTCACTAAATTTAGTTGAGCCGTGGTTGATTTAGTGGAGCCGTCCACCTGTAACATTCAGATTTTCTTTGCCTATAAATACCAACCAACTTCACAGATTTTAGGCACCCTTTCACACACAGAAACTTCTGAGTTTAAATCCCTCACACCATTTTCTTTTCTAGATGATCTAGTTTAGTTTTTCTTTTGTTCAAGAGTGATCCAATCATCCAACTTAGAGATCCTCTTCATTCCTCTTCAATAGCAAGAGAAGAACACAAAGTATCCAAGTTGATACAAGGTGTTCTCATTCCTCTTCAAGTGAAAGAGAAGAACTCAAGGTATCCAAGAAGATACAAGAATTTGTTGGGTTTAAAAGAAGCTGCTGCTACTTTGGAGATGCTGCTGCCAAGTATGTTATTCTGCTGCTCATGGTTTTAATGAAAATATACTAAGTATGATTCTGCTGCTAGGCATAAACATCCTGCTGCTAGTATATTTATTCTACTGCTAATGATAACTGAAGAATGGTGAAATAAGCTAAGTCTCATACTACTGCTAGCCTAAGAGGATTCTGCTGCTAGAGTAATGATATTGCTGCTTATTAGATATGTATAGTTTGTTTATGGTAAAGATACGAATAGATATTATTCTTGTATAGAAAGTTTTTGTAACCGACTAGGACTCCTTAAGTCTATAAAAGGAGGATCTAGGGTTAGGGTTAGCATACGTATTGTATTCACTTCAAGGTTCGTTGTAACCCTGTTACTTTTGAGTAACCGTATATTAATATATTGAGGTGAAGGTTGAGAGAATTACTGTGTGTTATTGTTAATTCTTCTTAAGATTAATTACTAAATTCCGCGTAGTAATTAATAAGATTGTTCAAGAACAGTCTCTATACCTATTATCTTAGATCCACATCTAGGATAATTAACAAGATCGATTAAGCTCAACTGGGATCAACAAGTGGTATCAGAGCTTGTGATCTAGAGACTGATACCGAGAAGAATTTTTGTTAATCAAGATCTGTTCAACATCTACTTCTGCAATGGAATCAGAAACTCATCATATGGTAACTGCGTCCAAGGTACCAATGCTCAAGGTTGGTGAATATGAAATCTGGAAGATGAGGATTGAGCAATACATGAAGATGTTAGATTACTCGATGTGGGAAATTGTTGAAGATGGAGATAAACTACCTGCTAAGGCTGCTGATGGGGTTACTATTGTACCCATTAAAACTAATGAGGAGAAGGCTTAGCGGAGACTGGAGATTAAGACTCATAATACCCTCTTGCTAGGGATACCCAATGAGTACCAACTGAGCTTCAGTAACACAAAGACTGCTAAGGAATTGATAGCTGCTATTGAACTCAGATTTGGTGGGAATGAGGCCACCAAAAAGTCTAGGAAGAATCTGCTCAAGCATCAATTTGAAACGTTTACTGCTTTAAGTTCAGAAAATATTGATGCTACCTATGATAGACTTCAGAGGTTGGTGAGTCAATTACAACTTATGAAGGTATCACTGGTTCAAGAAGACATCAATCTCAAGTTTCTGAGGAGCTTACCATCTGAATGGAATACTTATACAGTGGTCTAGAGGAATAAGACTGACTTTGAATCAATGACTTTGGATGATTTTTACAACAATCTAAAAGTATATGAATCTAAAGTCAAGGGAGCTTCTAGTTCATCTTCTGGTGCAAACAACTTAGCCTTTGTGTCTTCAAACAACAAAGGATCTAGTAGTTCTCAAGAAGATCATTCTACTGCTGGTCATATGGTTTCTGCTGCTGGTCCTACTGCTAGTACAAATAGTGACAACATCAGTGATGGTGCTATTTGTGCCTTTTTGGCTGATCTTACCAGAGGTCCCACAAGTACTTCTGTTATGGATCAAGATTTGGATCAAATTGATGAAGATGACCTTGAGGAGATTGATCTGAAATGGCAATTTGCAATGCTAACTATGAGAGCTAGGAGGTTTTTGAGAAAGACTGGTAGAGAACTTTGGTACAAAGGTCAAACCAATGTGGGGTTTGATAAATCAAAGATGGAGTGCTACAATTGCCAGAGAAAGGGTCACTTTGCCAGGGAGTGTAGAGCACCAAAGAAGAACAAGGAAAACAAAAGGCAGATTCCTATTGAAGAAACAAAGCCCACTACTGCTATGGTGTCTTGTGATGGATTGGGAGAGTTTGACCAGAGTGATCATGCAGAGGATGGACCAAATGCTACTTTCATGGCTGAAGAAGAAAAGAAGGAACACAACTTTGCTCTAATGGCCTATGCTTCTTCATCATCTGGTTCAGACTCTGAGGTATCCAATGAGTCATCTTGTTCTTTTAAATCATGCCTAGATACTGTTGAAGAATTAAAATCTAGGAATGAAAGTTTAAGAATGGAAGTAGAAAAGTTAAAACTTGATAATTTAGGTTATGAATATGGCCTAAAATCAGTAGAAGCAAAACTTGACTTTCTTAAACAAAATGAAGTAGAGTATGTTGATAAGATTAATGGTTTAGAAGTAGAAATTATTAAGAAAGATGATGAGATTAGTGTTCTTAATAAAAGAGTTGAAGAAGCTGAAAGAATTAGGGATGAAGCTTTAACTAGTAAGGAAAAACATATCATACTAGTTGAAAAACAAAAGCTTGCAACTGATCTTATCAATAAATCTATTGGAAGTCAAATACTTAGAAGACGGAGTGGTTTAGGATATGCTGAAGTACCACCCCCAGTCAAAAGTGCTTTTGCACCTCCCAAAAAGGAATTGTCATTCTTAACTGAGGTTGAAGCCAAACCTGTAGGTGAGTCAAGTTGTAAGGAATTAAATATTCCATAGATTTGATGATCACAAACAAGAAGAATGAAACATATTATACACTGAAATGATAAGCAAAATACGCTAAAGTGATGGTACTGATAAGTGTATTTTATGGTACTAATGGTCCAAAGAGCAAGGTACTGCTAGTTCAAGAACAAGGTACTGCTAGACCAAGAAGGTACTGCTGATTCAAGAGCAAGGTACTGCCAATGCAAGAATCGGGAAATACTCAAAATATCTATTCCTGCTGATAGAGTATTCATTGCTGCTGATAGGCTTAGCATTCTGCTGATGTAGATTCTACTGATAAAGATACTTGTTTCTGCTGATAGTTATAACACTCTGCTGATAGAGTTAATGACTCTGCTGCTAGGCGTATGACTCTGCTGCTACAACTAACAGCTGTCACATAAGCTGCTGCTTGAAGGATAAGAACGAAGAAGATATTATTTTGTATGAGTCATGTTTATACAAATATAATATCTAGATATTTATCAAGTCATCAAGTTGAACACTCAAGATACAAGTTGTATCTTATTGACTTGACACATGTAAAAACAAGTGGATGACTAAAAGCTTATCAATTTGTAAATGATCTCCTTATGTTATAAAAGGAAGATCATACCCCTTAGATAAATGTGGGGGTCACTATGGACAGTGAGTGTGTCACTGTGAGATTAGTGATCAACCAAAGTGCTTCGTACTCTCAAATTACAACAACACAAAGTTGTGTTCAAATGTAAGAGCACTTAAAGAGTGTGCGTGGGAACATTGGACATGGGGTCTAATGTTGTTAAGTTTGTTTAGCCTCAAGGATCTTTGATCCCTGATTAGAGTGTAATCGTACTACCAATGATCAAGTAGTATTGGGGCTAATGAAATAACAAACGGTGAATTCCACAAAACCTTGTTGTGATAGTATTGTTTCTTTATTAGAATATTCCGCCAATATTATCATTGTTCTTTAAACGTAGAATTCCTAGATCAAAGGCTTAACAGTCTAGAGCTCATAAACGTTCAAGCAAGCTTATTTGTAGTTGTAAGTTCGGACCCAAATAAGCTTCAACAAGTGGTATCAGAGCGGGGGGCTCTGGATCTAGGAAAAGAAAAGGTTTTAGCTAAAGAAAGAAGAAAAATTCGTTTTTGCTTAATTTTTCGCAACTTTCTGCAGAGCAGTTTTGCAAAGGCTATAACTCCTTCGTTAACCGTTGGATTGGGCTGAAATTTTTGTTGAAGGTTCTTGGTATATCAAGGTAGATTCTGACTGGAGGGATCTTCAATCTGAGCCTTAGGTTGCAAGATATGCATCATTGAATACTGCTGCAGAAACAGTTGAGGTATTGTCGAATTTTTGGTTTTCTTTCAAAGTTCACACACATAGGGGAAGAATCACACACAAAAGAAGAGTTGGTTCTTAAAAGATAAAAAGGCTTGTTTATCAATTTATTATTGGTGAAAAAGGTTATTTGTTGCTTATTTGAAGTTGAGGTTGAGTTTTTCAAGATTGTGTTTTGTCATATCTTTGGAAGAAAAGATAACTTGTTTGTGCTTAAATAATTATGGTGATGACTTGTTAAATCTAGTTTTCATAGGTCAAGGGGAGGATGGACGAAGACCTAGTTAACTATCACTTAAAGGAGTTGCTTTGTCGCGCTCAGTGTCTCATAGGAAATGAGGATTTTATCAAGAGATTTCGATCTACTTATATGTTGTTAGTATAAGTTCAAAATCTGTTTTAGTACAAGATATAGGACACAAGATTGGTTTATTCTATTTCATCAACAAGTTGGTAATGATTGGTTTTTCTTTATCAGTCATAAAAGCCTACAAGAATGGAGATTCGAATGGTTAACATATTAGTTTCAGGGGAAGCTTCAATGTTAAAGATGTTTAACCATTTATTGTATATGTGTATCACCACAGGAAAAGTTATTGATTATTGCTACTTTTTATTTGTATTGCTACTGATGATTTAAAATTTTGATGTCTCAAGTTCATTTTTAGCGCGGAAAGCTTAATGGAGGGTAGTTTGAGATATTAGAAGGATAGATTTGATTTGTAATATTAGTTTGTAGTTGTAAAAATCATATTTGTAATATTCTCTATTTGTTGATAACAAAAAGGGGAAGAGATGTGGTGGATAGCATAAATTAAGGGGAAGTCAGTATAGTTTTCATTCATGGTGAGATTTAGTTATCTCAATTTCTCTACTTCGTCTAGGGAAATTCGTACAAGAAAGTGTTTGTTTTGTAATCATCAAATAGGGGAAGATTGTAAGGAATTAAATATTCCATAGATTTGATGATCACAAACAAGAAGAATGAAACATATTATATACTGAAATGATAAGCAAAATACGCTAAAGTGATGGTACTGATAAGTGTATTTTATGGTACTGATGGTCCAAAGAGCAAGGTACTGCTAGTTCAAGAACAAGGTACTGCTAGACCAAGAAGGTACTGCTGATTCAAGAGCAAGGTACTGCCAGTGCAAGAATCGGGAAATACTCAAAATATCTGTTCCTGCTGATAGAGTATTCATTGCTGCTGATAGGCTTAGCATTCTGCTGATGTGGATTCTGCTGATAAAG
This sequence comes from Artemisia tridentata subsp. tridentata, assembly GCA_021014915.2. Classification (NCBI taxonomy): domain Eukaryota; kingdom Viridiplantae; phylum Streptophyta; class Magnoliopsida; order Asterales; family Asteraceae; genus Artemisia; species Artemisia tridentata. The sequence goes on from CP139502.1 coordinate 77,010,468, forward strand.
ATACTTGTTTCTGCTGATAGTTATAACACTCTGCTGATAGAGTTAATGACTCTGCTGCTAGGCGTATGACTCTGCTGCTACAACTAACAGCTGTCACATAAGCTGCTGCTTGAAGGATAAGAACGAAGAAGATATTATTTTGTATGAGTCATGTTTATACAAATATAATATCTAGATATTTATCAAGTCATCAAGTTGAACACTCAAGATACAAGTTGTATCTTATTGACTTGACACATGTAAAAACAAGTGGATGACTAAAAGCTTATCAATTTGTAAATGATCTCCTTATGTTATAAAAGGAAGATCATACCCCTTAGATAAATGTGGGGGTCACTATGGACAGTGAGTGTGTCACTGTGAGATTAGTGATCAACCAAAGTGCTTCGTACTCTCAAATTACAACAACACAAAGTTATGTTCAAATGTAAGAGCACTTAAAGAGTGTGTGTGGGAACATTGGACATGGGGTCTAATGTTGTTAGGTTTATTTAGCCTCAAGGATCTTTGATCCCTGATTAGAGTGTAATCGTACTACCAATGATCAAGTAGTATTGGGGCTAATGAAATAACAAACGGTGAATTCCACAAAACCTTGTTGTGATAGTATTGTTTCTTTATTAGAATATTCTGCCAATATTATCATTGTTCTTTAAACGTAGAATTCCTAGATCAAAGGCTTAACAGTCTAGAGCTCATAAACGTTTAAGCAAGCTTATTTGTAGTTGTAAGTGCGGGCCCAAATAAATGTAAGAGCACTTATAGAGTGTGTGTGGGAACATTGGACATGGGGTCTAATGTTGTTAGGTTTGTTTAGCCTCAAGGATCTTTGATCCCTAATTAGAGTGTAATCGTACTACCAATGATCAAGTAGTATTGGGGCTAATGAAATAAAAAACGGTGAATTCCACAAAACCTTGTTGTGATAGTATTGTTTCTTTATTAGAATATTCTGCCAATATTATCATTGTTCTTTAAACGTAGAATTCCTAGATCAAAGGCTTAACAGTCTAGAGCTCATAAACGTTTAAGCAAGCTTATTTGTAGTTGTAAGTGCGGGCCCAAATAAGCTTCAACACAAGTAATGAAAAACCTGATAGAAGAATTGCACCTAAGGTAGAAAAGAAGTCTGATACTGTGATCATTGAAGATTGGGTGTCAGATAGTGAGGATGATGAGACTGATTCAACACCCAAAACTGAGAAGAGAGAAATTTTTAGGACTGTTGAACCAAAAGTCACACAGGTTAACACAGCTGAATCTAAAGCTAAAAATGTTGAATTTGTAAAACCTGTGCTAGGAAGTAGAATTTCTAGGAAAGTGGCTGAGTATGATGATAAACCTAGAAACCTAGGAAGACTAGTGACTTGCCCAGAGGAAACCAGAGAAACATGCACCAAGTGATCTTACACAAGTTAGGTAGTGACTTTGAACTGGTTAAGAAGGCATGTCACAGTTGTGGTAGTTTTGAGCACTTGCAAGAAGATTGTTATTATTCAATACCTAAGAGAACTAGTGCTTCAAAACCTGTATGGAACCATTATACTAGGGTGAACCATAGGAACTTTGCAGAAAGACTTACCCACACCCCAAAAGAAACATGGTTCCTAGGGAGATTTTGTTAAGAGATGGTGTTTATAGGACTATTTCTCCTGTTGCTCCACCAAGGCCCATTCCAAAGAAAACAGAGTTTTCTACTGCTAAAGCTAGCAGCAGTACTTCTCATTTTGCTGCTAAGCCAAAAGTGGTTACTGATACTGTTGTGGGCACTCATTTCTATGCTGTTAAGGCCTCAGCTTGCTGGGTCTGGAAACCCAAAACCAGACACAGCAGTGCATCAATGGACTTCAAGAAATATGATTACTTTGATGCACAAGGCAGATCCAAGTTAGTAATGGCTTGGGTCCCAAAGAGAAACTAGTTCTCTTACTTTTTGTGCAGGGCAATCTACAAAAGGAGCTAAAGGATAAATGCATTTTTGATACTAGATGCTCTTCACATATGACTGGAGACCAAAGCAACATGGAAAATTTTAAAGCTTTGGATGGTGGATATGTTGCCTTTAGGAATGACCCCAAAGGAGGTAAAATTGTTGGGAAAGGTACTATTAGAACAGGCACCTTGGATTTTGAAAAAGTGTATTTGGTCAATGGACTTAAGTTCAATCTTTTTAGTGTCTCACAAATGTGTGACAAAAAGAATTTTGTTCTTTTTACAGACACTGGGCGTCTTGTCTTATCTCCCGACTACAAATTGCCTGATGATAAATTAGTGCAACTTAGAGTCCCTAGAAAAGACAATATATACAGTGTGGACAAAAAGAACATCCTTCCCAAAAGAGATTTAACTTGTCTGTTTGCCAAAGCCACAATTGATGAATCCAAACGTTGGCATAGAAGATTGGGCCATTTGAATTTCAAAACAATAAATAAACTGGTTAAGGGCAACCTTGTTAGAGGGTTACCTTCAAAAAATTTTGAAAATCCTAAAACCTGTGTTGCTTGTCAAATGGGAAAGCAACACAGAGCTTATTGTAAGTCCAAAGTGGTGAACTCTATTTCTGAGCCCTTGCATATGTTACATATGGATCTGTTTGGTCCAACTTTTGTGAAAAGCTTGAATAAAAAGATGTATTGCTTAGTGGTCACTGATGATTTTAGCAGATTTACTTGGGTTTTCTTCTTAGGAACTAAGGATGAGACATCTAGCATTCTTAAGGCTTTCATAACAAGAGTAGAAAACCTAGTTAATCACAAAGTTAAGATAATCAGATGTGACAATGGAACTGAATTTAAGAATAGTGTGATGAATCAGTTCTGTGTTGAAAAAGGTATCTTAAGACAGTTTAGTGTAGCTAGAACTCCTCAGCAAAATGGTGTGGCTGAGAGGAGGAATAGGACATTAATTGAGGCTGCTAGGACAATGTTGTCAGAGTCACAATTACCCACTACTTTTTGGGCTGAAGTAGTTAACACTGCTTGCTATGTGCAAAATAGGAGTAAGGTAGTGAAGCCTCATAACAAGACCCCTTATGAATTATTGCATGGTAGGAAACCTATGATAGATTTCTTGAAACCATTTGGGTGTCCTGTTAATATCTTAAATACCATTGATTCACTAGGCAAGTTTGATAAGAAAGCAGACAAAGGTTTATTTGTTGGATACTCAACTAATAGCAAAGCTTTTAGGGTATTTAACCAAAGAACAAAGCATTTGGAAGAAAACCTACATGTTAGGTTTAGTGAAACCACACCTAGTGTTGCTGGAAAAGGACCTGAATGGTTGTTTGATATTGATTCCCTAACCAAGAGTATGAATTATCAACTAGTGATTGCAGGTACAACTAACATGTCTGCAGGTACACAAGCTAACCCTAATGCAGGTACACAAGCTATAGATGATGAATCTGCAAAGGAGTTTGTCTTGATTGAGAAATGGAAGCTTAATCAGCTTTTCACAGAAAATGATAAAGAAGGAAAGAGTTCAAAGGATGATGCTGTTTATGAAGAAGTACCAAAGGATAATGCGGAAGGTGGTGATAAACCTTCAAATGATGGCAAGAATGATGATGAAGTAAGGATTGAAAAGTCAGCAAAGCATGGAAGTACAAGAAATAAAGCTAGCAGCAATATCTCCCATTCTGCTGCTAAGCCAAATCATTCTGCTGCTATGCCCAGCAGTAGTACAGAACATTCTACTGCTAAGCATAGTGGTTCTGCTGCTATTCCCAAGCATTCTACTGCTGACAAAGATGGAAATTTCTTTGATGATTCTTCTGATGAGTTGCCTGAATTAGAGGAAGTGTATGAAGACACTGATGATGAAGTTGTGGATGTATTTGGAGATGGAGCTGATTTGTCCAATATAGAGACTCATATACCTGTTAGTCCTACTCCAACAACAAGGATACATAAAAATCATCCAAAAGAGCAGATAATTGGTGATGTTAAATCTACTGTTCAAACCAGAAGTAAAGCAAAGGGGTTGAATGCTTTGCTTCATCAAGGATTATTAGCTCAGTCACTACATCAGAGGAATAGCCACAAGGATCTACAAAATTGTAAGTTTGCTTGTTTTCTGTCACAAGTGGAACCCAAGAATGCTCATAAAGCTATGCAAGATTCTAGTTGGGTTGAAGCTTTGCAAGAGGAGTTGCTGTAGTTCAAGCTTCAAGAAGTCTGGACATTAGTTGATTTGCCTAATGGGAAGAGGGCAATTGGTACAAAATGGGTGTTCAGATGTAAGAGAGATGAAAGAGGAATTGTGATCAGAAACAAAGCTAGATTGGTGGCTAAGGGATACACTCAGGAGGAAGGCATTGATTATGATGAGGTGTTTGCTCCAATAGTAAGAATAGAGGCCATTAGACTATTCTTAGCTTATGCTTCATTCAAGAACTTCCCAGTGTATCAGATGGATGTGAAAAGTGCTTTCTTGTATGGAAAGATTGATGAAGAAGTTTATGTAATGCAACCACTTGGTTTTGAAGACCCTAATTATCCAGATAGGGTTTATAAGGAGGAGAAAGCACTATATGGTTTACATCAGGCTCCAAGAGCTTGGTATGACACCTTGTCCAAGTATTTGTTATCTAATGGATTCAACAGGGGAACCATTGATAAGACATTGTTCATTAAGAAAGACAAAAAGGATATCCTACTAGTTCAAGTTTATGTAGATGATATCATTTTTGGGTCTACAAACAAGGTGTTGTGTGAAGAATTTGAGAAGCTCATGCATAATAGATTTCAGATGAGTTCTATGGGGGAACTCACCTTCTTTTTGGGGCTTCAAGTTAAACAGATGAAAGATGGGATTTTCATCAGCCAAGACAAGTATGTGGCTGATATTTTGAAGAAATTTAGCTTTACTGATGGGAAACCAGCTAAGACAACAATGGAGACCAACAAGCCTTTGCTCAAGGATGAAGATGGGGAAGAGGTTGATGTCCATTTGTATAGATCAATGATTGGTTCATTGATGTATCTAACTGCTTCAAGGCCAGACATCATGTTTGCTATGTGTGCTTGTGCCAGATTTCAAGTTTCCCCAAAAGTCTCACACTTGAATGCTGTTAAGAGGATTTTTAGGTACTTGAGGAGTCAACCTAGGTTGGGCCTTTGGTATCCTAAGGATTCACCTTTTGATTTGGCAGCATACTCAGATAGTGACTATGCTGGAGCAAGTATGGATAGAAAATCAACCACTGGCGGATGTCAATACCTTGGACATAGGTTGATCTCTTGGCAGTGCAAGAAACAGACTGTGGTGGCCAATTCAACAACTGAAGCTGAGTATGTGGCTGCTTCTAGTTGCTGTGGACAAGTGCTCTAGATCCAAAACCAATTGCTGGATTATGAGTACAAATTTATGAACACCAAAATTTTTATTAATAATAATAGTACCATGTGTATCATCAAAAATCCTGTTTTTCACTCTAAAACAAAGCATATAGAGATAAGACATCATTTTATAAGAGATTGTTATGAGAAAAAGCTAATTCAAATAGTTAAAATACATACTGACAATAATGTTGCAAATTTACTCACTAAAGGTTTTGATGTGGGTAGATTTCAATTTTTAATTGCTAGTATAGGAATGATCAATCTTTGAAAATCAAAAATCTTATCTCTGTGTGTTTTTGTAATAGTGTGTAAGGATTTTGTGCTGTTATTGATCAAATAAGCTGTTTCTATTACTTGCTTTGTTTGTATGTTGTCTGCTGCTAGTTGGTTATCCTGTTGCTAAGTGTTATAAATGCTTGTGATTATTGTGGAATACTCTTGTTTGTGTTTTTGTGGTTTTAGACTAATCTTTTGCAGGATAAGTCACAAGGGAATGCTTGATTGATGAGAAAAAGATGATTGAAATGTTCAGAGAACATTCTGCTGCTAGTTCAAAAGTTTCTGCTGCTAGGCATATCACTCTACTGCTGAAGGTTATGCTGCTCAAAGTTGAAACTATTGGATTCTGCTGCTTGGTTTGAAAGTGTAGGGACCATTTTGCAAATTGGCGCGAATAAAGCCCTAATTGGATCTAAACAGCATAAAAACCCAATTAGATCTCACCAATAACTTTGTGCGACCAAAATTAAATCCAATTCAAACCCTAACACATCTTTCTATCATCCGATCAAAAACCCCTAAAATTAAAACCCTAATTCACGATGACAAGACGTGAATACTCCACCGACCACAATTCAGTTGCTTTTCTTCAGAAGGTCCCTGAGGCAGATGGATTTACTGAAGTCATCGACTTTCTTAATGCTACTTCAATAAGGTATGCATTAACAGTCAATCCAACTATATATAAATCCCACATGCAACAGTTTTGGTCGACTGTTACGGCTGAAACTCAAAATGGGGAACAAATGTTAATTGCCACAGTGGATGAAGAAAGAATAGTTGTTACTGAAACATCTGTAAGGAGAATCCTTCATCTTGCAGATGATGAAGCAACAACTTGCCTTCCTACTTCTACTATTTTTGAAGAACTTGAAAACATTAGGTATGAGAGGCCTAATACTAATTTAAAAATTTTCAAACGTCTCCTCTGCCCACACTGGAAATTTCTTATTCATACTCTTCTACATTGTCTTAGCCCTAAAACAATTGGGTGGAATGAGTTTAGTACAAATGTTACGGTTGAAACTCAAAATGGGGAACAAATGTTAATTGCCACAGTGGATGAAGAAAGAATAGTTGTTACTGAAACATCTGTAAGGAGAATCCTTCATCTTGCAGATGATGAAGCAACAACTTGCCTTCCTACTTCTACTATTTTTGAAGAACTTGAAAACATTGGGTATGAGAGGCCTAATACTAATTTAAAAATTTTCAAACGTCTCCTCTGCCCACACTGGAAATTTCTTATTCATACTCTTCTACATTGTCTTAGCCCTAAAACAACTGGGTGGAATGAGTTTAGTACAACTCAAGCGTCAACTTTGATTTGTCTAGCTACAGGCCAACCATTTAATTTTTCGGCCATGATTTTTGAAGGGTTGAAAAAGAATATTTCTGGTAAACATTATATTTACCCAAGGTTTTTACAACTTATCATAAATAGTCAATTACAAGAACCTTTGGAACATACAGGAATTGAACCAACTCCTGCATTAACAAGCAAAATGTTTTCTTATTTAAAGAAAAATGGGACTGGTTTTTCTGGGAGAATAACTCCTTTGTCCCAACATATTTTAAACATTGCTGCTGCTGTTGCTCAGGGTGAAGAAGCTGAAAACCCAACAGCTTCCCATCACACACCCACCTCTGAATCTAATAATGAATCAGAGAGTTACCTCAGACTAGTGCTAGTATGGAACCAGATGAGGCTGCCATAGGTGATGGAGATGGCATGAAGGAAGGGGCTGACACTACTGTTTCCAACTTAGAAGTTGAACAGGCCAGTGTCAACATAGATAAGACCCCAACCTTGGCAACATCTACTGCTGAGGGTTCTCATGAACCTGATGCACATGATGGTAACCCCAGCCAAATGGCTAAAGAGGGGGGCTCAGCTGCTCAATCTAGGATTGAGACTGAGTTTCAGTCCAAATATTCACCTCTCAGGGAAGGTTACACATCCCGAAGTGATGAGGACAGGGATGATACAAATGAATTGATGGATGATGATGTACAAAATGCCAATGCCAGTGATGTACCTCTCGGACCAGGTAACACAGGTCCAAGTACTGAGGCTAGAATTGAACTATATACAGAGGAATAGACGGGTAATACAAATGTACACAATGCCAAATCCAATGATCAACCTCTCGGGTCAGGTAACACAGACCGAAGTTGTGAGGATATTCTGAAACAATTGAATGAATTGACGGATAAATGTACAAAATTGTCAAGGGTAGTTCTTGGTCTTAAGAAGGAGTTGAAGGTGGTAAAGTCTTCTCAACTAACTCAGGATGCTGTAATCAAGAAACTCAGGCAAAGGATTAAGCATCTGGAGGGTATTCAAAGATCAAGATCAAGGGCTTTTCTGTTTCAAAGATCCAAGTTCAAGAGGGTCAGTTCCAAACCAAGTTTGGGAGAGGATGCTCCCAAACAGGGGAGGAATGAAGACAAGGTCTCAGGGGAGGAAAATGTGGATATGGATGTTGGTTATGTGGAAAATAAGGGTCAAGGGGAGGATAAGATGGAAGTGAATGAGAATGAGGGTAATGTGGATATGGATGTTGGTTCTGGTGAAGATGATTTTGTGGTCAAAGATAGGTCTGGGAATGAAGTTGTTCTTGAAAGTGTTGAAAAGGTTGTTAAAGGTGATTCTGCTGCTGATACAGAGAATGCTGCTGCTGAGGTAGTTAATTCTGCTGCTAAGGAGAAAGAACCTACTGCTGAGTCAGAAGAAGACACAATACCAATAGCTCAGATCATGGTGAACCTTAAAACAAAACAACAACAACAAGAATCACCAAAAATACCTGAACCTAAAGCTACTGCTGCAACAAAACCAAAAGCCAAAGGAGTTATGATAAGAGAGCCTACACCAACACCAAAACCTAAATCATCAACCATTTCATCAACAGATAAGGGCAAGGGCATCTTGGTTGAAGAACCAAAGCAGAAGTTCAAGTTTATGGATGCTGCTGCCAAAGAACAACAAAGTGAAACAGATGAAGAGGCTGCAAGGAGGTTGGCAGCTCAATGGAAAGCAGAGGATGAGTTGGAGAGAAAAAGGATAGAAGAGGAAGATTGGGAGATTGCAAAGCAAACTCAGAGAGAAGAAAGAGAAAGATATACTTCTAAGGAGAGACAGGATGCCATAGATGATTTGCTTGTGCAATTTAGAAAGAAGCAAAATGAAAAGAAGGGTAAGTACAAGAAGAAGAAACCTTCAAAAACTGATGAGTATAATTATATGAAAATGTATTTGAGAAATCAAGCTTATTGGAAACCTAGTGCATTCAGAGGAATGAGTAGAGCTGCTATTGCAAAGGCTTACTATGAGACTCATGCAAGACTCAACAGACCAATTGAGCCTATGACTGATGCTGAGGTTAAAGAGATTACAAGAATGAAAGTGGCACCAAATGCTTACTTGATGTCTGAGTCAAGTGTTCAAATGTCTAAAGTATCAGAAATTATGCCAGAAAAGGTAGCAAGTGAGAAAGAGACTGTTGAATCAGAGGAAAAGAAAGAGGAGGTGGAAGAGATAAAATCTGAATCAATTATTGGTGTCAAAAGAACAGGAAAAAGGTTGAAGAGTAGAGCAAAGAAGAAGAAAAGAACAACACCAATGAAGTTTAGTGATTCAGAGAGTAATTCTGAAGAGGTGACTGCTAATGACATGAAAAGGACTATGGATGTTACAGTTCATAAACCACAAGAAGAACCTGAAGTAGCTAATGCAGTTCCTTTAGAATCAAAGTACCCAATCATTTCTTATACTCATGATGTGCAAGATGGAAGTGAACCATGGTGGGAGATCAAGAGATCAAATGGAATGTGTCAGAAGTTTATCAGATTCTCACAAACGTTACATTTCATGGATAGGGATGACTTGGTACAACTTTGGAGACTGTACAAGAAGTGGTATGGGGAGACAAGACCAGAGATTGTATATGAAAGGCTACATTATTGTTACTTGAGGAATATGTTTGAGCCAGATGAGAGAGATATTGAGTGGAAGGATTTGCTAAACTCTACCAAGGTTCATAAATGGTATTTATATCAGTCATGTGGAGTACATGAGTTGATTGGTAGTGGTGTAAGTGTATACATGCTGATTGAAAAAGACTACCCATTTACCAACAATACTGATGTTCTTACTCAGATGATACAGCCTAGTAAATTAAGGTTACAGAGACCATTTATGTCAGATCATCAAGCTTATGAGTTAGTAGAAAAGTATAAAAAGATTCTGAAATCAAAGACTTCAAAGTAGAAGGTGTTTGGAAGCATCCTCTTTGTGTATATATGTGCTTAGAAGAAACTTGTATATTTTGGGAGAAAATATCAAGTTTAGGGGAGGATTGTTGGGTTTAAAAGAAGCTGCTGCTACTTTGAAGATGCTGCTGCCAAGTATGTTATTCTGCTGCTCATGGTTTTAATGAAAATATACTAAGTATGATTCTGCTGCTAGGCATAAACATCCTGCTGCTAGTATATTTATTCTGCTGCTAATGATAACTGAAGAATGGTGAAATAAGCTAAGTCTCATACTACTGCTAGCCTAAGAGGATTCTGCTGCTAGAGTAATGATACTGCTGCTTATTAGATATGTATAGTTTGTTTATGGTAAAGATACGAATAGATATTATTCTTGTATAGAAAGTTTTTGTAACCGACTAGGACTCCTTAAGTCTATAAAAGGAGGATCTAGGGTTAGGGTTAGCATACGTATTGTATTCACTTCAAGGTTCGTTGTAACCCTGTTACTTTTGAGTAACCGTATATTAATATATTGAGGTGAAGGTTGAGAGAATTACTGTGTGTTATTGTTAATTCTTCTTAAGATTAATTACTAAATTCCGCGTAGTAATTAATAAGATTGTTCAAGAACAGTCTCTATACCTATTATCTTAGATCCACATCTAGGATAATTAACAAGATCGATTAAGCTCAACTGGGATCAACAGAGTTATAGTTGTTAGGTTATTTGTAACATTTGTTACATACTTGATTATATCATAGCATACATCAAGATCATTTTTCTTTTGTGAGAGTGTGAGTGAAGATCATTGTGATCTTATAAGAGATAGTGAACATCTCTTGAATCCATTGGGCTTGTGTGATTGATCAAGAAGATCAAGGGTCATTAGGATAGTGTTAGTCAAGTGAGTGTTGATCATTGTGATCGTGTTGAGATCTTGGTGATCTCTTGAAGCCATTGGGCTTGAGTGTTTGATCAAGTGGATCGTGGTAGATTGGTGCTAGCTAAGATTAGCACTCGACATCTAGCTTAGTGTCGAAAATAGGATAAGCGACGTGTATGGTTTTCTCCGCCTTAAGGGAGGTTGTTGACATAGTGCTTAAAACTCTCGAGTGTGGTACTCGGGGAGTGGAGTAGGGCGAAGAGGTACTTCGTAGCCGAACCACTATAAATCCTTTTGTCCCGGTTTGATCTTTCCAACATTTCTCTTTACTTACTTTACTTATTATTGGTTAGTTTAGTGTGTAGTTCATATTGGTGTTGATTGATTACACATAAGATTCGAATCAAGGTTTTTAATAAGTAAACTTTTAAGAAGATTTTAAAAGAACTTAAAAACCGGTAAAACTATTCAACCCCCCCCCCCTTCTAGTTTTCCACATTTTATATTTTATATAATGTTCAATATAATTGATTTTATGTTAACGAGGACGGCTGCGGCCCGCTGCGTTGCGGCGGGGCGGCGATTGATATGTGTCTAAATACACATATATATTACCTTGTTTAAACCCACAAAAACGACCAAAAGCACACAAATGTCCATAAATGTTATAAATATCATTAAAATGTGTTTTTATATGTTTCAGATGCAAAATGATTAAAATCAAGTGAAAATGAGCAAAGTTTGCATAAATGGCAAGTCTAGTCCCTCGAATTTCAAAAGTTGTCAATATTAGTCCCCGGGCGTTTTAAAATGGAAAATTATGTTTTATGGCCCTTGTACTATTCACACTTGACAAGATTGGTCCTTTTGATAACTTTTGGAAACTTACAACTCAACCCTTCATAAATTCAGAAATTACACAAATGGTCCCTAAGGTTATAACCAGATCACTAATACCCAAAATCCAAATCCTTAAACCCATTTACCCAACCCAAGCCTGATAACTAAACCCAACACCCATATTTAACCCAAGCCCAAACAATTAAAAGCCCAATCCTTAACTGAGTTAACCACTCAGTTTGACCAGGTCAAACCCGTCTTCTTCAAACCATACCGCCAAAACAATACCACCCCCCACCTCATTCCACAGCTGGCTTCACCACCTCATCCCCCCTCCTAAACACGCTACCTAACAATCCAAACTCAATTAATGCCTCTTCCCCACTCTCACTAACTAAAACAACTGTGTTAAACACTTGTCCTGTTTTCCCGCCAAAAGTGGAATTGAACAGCTGAGATCAATTGAAGTTAATCCAAGGGTGCTAAAAGATTCAAGGATGTCGACAAAGGATTTCCCACTTCAATTTTATATATATAGATAACAATGTAGCTCATAAAGAGCAAGTAGGTAAAAGTAGCATAATTCGTATTTTCAATTTCAGTAGCTGTAATTTGTAATATCAAGCTTTAACAATCAATACAAGTTAAAATTAGTGTGTTCATTGTTAATCTTTGTACAATTGTCAGTAGTTAATTATAATTCCAAATTTCTGATTTTCATGTATGCTGAGAATTAGAACCTTGATAAGTAGTAATTGAATCAGCTTCTCAGTTGTTTCTAATAGCTTATACAAGCTTTATATAGCTTGTTGTAAGTTTATTGTAGTGTAAATCTGTTCCAATTCAAGATTTGAAGAAAAGTCAAAGAAAGTCAACAAAAGCTCACAATAAGCTGTTCTGGGTGGTTATAAGCTATTCAGGAAGGCTTAGTGGTGTTTTCTAGCTTGTGTGAACAAGCTAGGAAAGGTTCTGGTCCTTGGTCTCTTATTCCATAAGCTTTTTCAGTTGTAAGCTTTTTCTCAAATTTAGCTTATTTCCCATATCACTGTACAAGTGCTTATTATTAGATCATTATTGTTGTTATATGCTTATTGTTAGTTTTTAATCATATATGATTAGTAGTATCAGTAGTTTAATAGTCTTTCTTTATTTCACTTAAAAACACTAAAAAAAGCCAAAAATAGCTAATTAGTATATAACTTATTAGATTGCTTATTTTCCTGTTGAAAGTTGTTAATCAGTGTTTATATAAGTTAGTTAATCATTAAAATCAGACCTTTTAGTTTAAAATATTGATTTTCCTTTGAAAATCCAAAACAGAACACCATTAAGGGGTGTTTGGTTTAAGCTGTCATTAGGTCATAATCATAGTGTACTGTACATTGACCTTAATCCCAACTTTGATCAGCTTATTCTTGACTGATATAAGCTGTTTACAAGTTTGGATTGGCCATTTAAACAGATTTAGCACTTTTGCTTTGACTGTGCAAATTTCAGTCCATAACAAGCCATTATAAGCCATAAGCAATTTTTGACCTTTTAAGTGGTTTTTCTGAGTTCAATACATCTAGTTGAGTCAATATTCAAGAGCTGGTTCAATCTCCATTGCTTTGTGCAAATCTACAAAACCCACAGCTCTGCACATAGCAACTCAGTATACACTGAGTTGCTGAGGCTGCTGATCTAGGGCCAAATTGGACTTCAATTGAGATGTTTGTGATGGGGCTTTTTAGTTTTTAGGATAGCTCATAGTACTAGCTCACTTTTGTCCCCTTAATATTCAACTTAACTGCTTATTTGAAGTGCTTAATCTGCCTTGCAAGTTTGCCATTTTCTGAGTTGTCTGTTTTGATTTTGCAACTGCCCTAGTGCTTAATCAGCTTAATTTCTTGTGTTTATTTGTATCTTTTAGTTGTTTTGTGCTTATTATAGTATACTAAGCTTGTCCTGAGCATCTGGTAAATTTTTGAGCTTATTAGCTTATTTTTAGCTTATTAGCCCAACTGCTTATCTGCCCATCTGCTTATCAGGGCTTATTAGACTTTTGATTTTAATTTTCCTAGCTTTTAAATATTATTTTAGACTTATCCTGAATTTTTCAGATTTTTCCTAAGTCATTTAATATTTTTAATCTTTTTAATTAGTTTATAATAGTAATTAAATCATAATAAATAGAATATTAATCAGAAAAATATAAATCTAATTTTCATAATTTTATTTTGTCATTTATAATTTAGGAAAAATATAATTATATTATTAGACCTTAAGAAAAACAAAAACAGAAAAATAGTGATAGCTTCTATTTAATAGAATTTATCTTTTTAAATTTTTAATTAAGTAATTTTCATTTTTATAATTTTCTTAGCTTCTGCTTACTTAATAATATTTATAGAAAAAGTTTTAGATTTTTCTTTGTTCATTTTGTATTTATTATAATTTAAATTAGTTTAAATAAGTAATTAAATAATAAATAAGTAATAATAATTAAATAAAAAGTGTAAAAAAATATAATTTAAGTTTTTAAATAAGTTTTAAGTCATTTTACATTTTTAGGTTTTAAATTTCATAAATTTCAGTTTTAGTCCCATTTTAGCTTTCCCGTTACGCGTTTTAGTTTATTTTTATTCGCGTTTAATTTTCTTGTGCATATCTGTTTTTAATTTGTTATTTGGAATTATTATTAAAAAAAGCAAAATCTCTTATCAAAATCATCAGTCACTCTAATCCTAACTTTCCACAGTTTGCCCATTCACACCTCGTTGGGAAACGATTCGGGTAATTACTTACCTGTCTTCACACTACACACGAACGTGGTTTTTTGCAAGTATCCTTTTTCACAAAGGGGTAATTTGTAATTATTCACGTGTATCCGCTGTCTGCATTTATTTATAAGTGTATTCAGCAAGGATCAAAATTTTGGTGCCGCTGCCGGGGAGGTTGTGCTGCGACTATTGTGTAGAGTTTTAGCGATTAGTGATTCGAGATCCTTCTTCTAGAAGTTCCTATTTCCCATAAACCATATAAAAAACAAAAATATTTTTTCTTTTCTTTTCTATATATATTATCATATAAAAATAAAAACACCAAAAATATTTTCCGTTTTCTTTGTTTAAATAATAACAAACAATAAAAATTTACCATCGAGAACCAAAACAGAGTACTACCTAACTGGGGGTACGACCATAATAAGTTCCCAAACATCAGATTTAAAACTTGCCTTTGTATCACTTGCAAATATCGGCTCACCTTTGATTGATAAACAAACTATAACGGAGGTTTAAGGATAGTTTGACATTAAATTGTCGGACTGAAAGAAGCGGGTTTTTAAGGCGCATTAATTGCCCACCTTTGCTTCTCCGCCACTCTGTGCGTTTATCTTTTAGAGAGCTACCGTACGCTTGTTGATTATTGGTTTAAGTTCACTTGTGTTTTGATTCGTTCTTGATTTAATTAAAATATTTTACTTAGTGCATGCGCACTCGTTCTTCCACGTCATCAAGCCCTTTACGTGAACTCGTAGATATTCCGAGAAGACGTAATCGTAGACGTGCTGCCCAAATAGTCGAACCCGAGATTCGTACTGTTCTCACTGATAATATGGCAGACGAACGCACAATGGCTGAAATGCTCCAGGCACCCACCGAGGGTTACGGAGATGCCATCGTTTTACCAGCTATCGATTCTGATCATTTTGAACTGAAAACACATTTGATTCAGCTTGTGTCCACAAACCAATTCCACGGGTTTGAACGAGAGGATCCATATGCACACATTCGTTGGTTCAATAAGTTGACCTCTACAATCAATTACAAGAATGTGCCGCAAACAGTTATCAAATTGATGCTATTTCCATTCTCACTTGAGGGGGCAGCCCGGATTTGGCTGGATAAAGAACCCCCTCGATCCATTGAAACCTGGGAAGATCTCGTTAAGAAATTTGTCAATTATTTCTTCCCTCCATCAAAAACGACTAATCTAAAAAATGAAATTGTTGGATTTCGTCAAGGTTTTGATGAAAATTTCGGAGAGGCATGGGACAGATTTAAAGATCTCCTAAGAAAATGCCCACATCACGAATTCACGGAGTTACAACAGATAAATACGTTCTATAATGGGTTGACCCAAAACGATCAAGATGCACTTAACGCAGCCGCCGGTGGCAATATCTTGAATCGTAAACCTAAAGAGGTGGTTGAAATTTGTGAAAATAAATCAAAAGTTCCTTTTTCTCGAAACAAAGTAAATGTTCCTGTCACTCCTGCTTCTTCATCCGGTAACTCATCAGAGTTAGCCTTCCTTACGGATTCAATGCGTTGCATGATGAAGGAAATGAAAGAATTGAAGAGTGAAATTCATAAACCGGAACAAATCAAAGCAATAAACAAAGTGTGTGAAACTTGTGGTGGCCCACATGCGTATTATGATTGTCAAGCAACCGATGCTTCTCTTTACCCAGCTCCCGTAGCTGCAGTAAACCAAAATCAATACCGTCCGCATGCTGAGACTCAGTACCGAGCACCGAATGCTATGGTTCCACTTGGTTTTCCACCCGTGCCAAATCAGAATAATCAAAATCACTTTGTTCAAAATCAGGGACAAAATTTCAACAATTCCAAAAATTTCAATCAAAACCGAGGTCAGAATCAGGGTAACTTTAACCAGAAACCATGGAATGTCCAGAATCAAAATCAGACGTCTTCGGATGAGTTGCTTAAGCAATTCATAAAATCCCAAGAGGAGACAAATAAAACACAATATGAGACAAACCAGTTATTGGTTGCCCAATTAAACCAGATCAAAAAGTCTTTAACTGATCTACCTTCTACTTCGGGAGGTCTCCCAAGTAACACTGTTGTCAACCTAAGGGGTGAACTCAAAGCTGTCAGTACACATAGTGGTAAATCTCATGTTGGACTTAAGGTGATAAAGGACCCGGTACTTCCCACTAATAATGGAAGTGCTAAATACGTCCAACCTATTGTTGTCCAAAATTCTACACCCACAATTGCTCCTCAGCCGTCAAGAATAGATCCTACTCTATCACGATTTACGGTTAAAAGTTTGTCAACCAAACTTAGTGAGCAAAGAACAGCCAGATATTATTCCGAAATGCTCAATGCTGTTCCTGTCAGTGTGCTTGATGACGATGATGATGATGACGAAGATACCACTTTCGTCAAAGCTATCACCACTCGGAGTGGTGCTGCTTATGAGGGACCCTCTGGTCCTATTCCTCCTCCGTTGTTTGAAATGGAAAAAGAGACGGAGGATACAACGGACAAAGTGCAAATTCCAAGCCCACAAAGTACAGCACATGTCCATCCTCCGGTTATCCCTAAAAAGAAATCCAAACCAGGAGTTGTCTTTGAACCTGTTGAGACTCCTGAAGTCATTGCCCCTAAATCCAAACCTTATATTCCTTACCCATCGCGCTTAAATGAGCAAAAGCTCCGTGAGAAGGCTAGTCAACAAATGGACAAATTCTTTCAAATCTTTAAAGAATTACATTTTGACATAAGTTTTGCGGATGCTATCATTCTGATGCCCAAGTTTGCATCAACAATCAAACACTTGTTAAGTAACAAGGAAAAACTGATTGAAATGGCTAAAACTCCATTAAATGAGAACTGCTCAGCGGTTATCTTGAAAAAGCTTCCGGAGAAGCTTGGAGATCCTGGAAAGTTTCTACTACCTTGTGTATTTCCGGGAATGGTTGAATGCTATGCCTTGGCCGATCTTGGTGCAAGCATCAACCTGATGCCTCATTCAGTATGGAAAAAACTTTCTCTTCCGGCTCTTACTACTACATGCATGACTCTCGAGCTTGCAGATCGAACCATATCTCATCCTTGCGGCATTGCCGAGGATGTGTTTGTGAAAGTAGGTAAGTTCCATTTTCCAGCTGACTTTGTGGTTGTTGAATTCGACGCGGATCAAAAGGTTCTTCTCATTCTTGGAAGAGGATTCCTAAAAACGGGCCATGCTCTTATTGATGTATTTAAGCATGAGATCACCTTGCGTGTGGATAAGGAAGCTGTTACCTTTAACCATGATCAAACTTCGAGGTACTCCTCAAATTATGATTCTAAATCGGTTAATCGAATCGATGTCATTGATGTTGCTTCAAAGGAGTACTCTCAAGAAATTGTTGGTTATTTTCATAATTCTATGAGTGGTAATCCCACCACATCTTCTCTGCCTATCATTTCCGACTCTTCCCCTTCTCTCACTTCGTTTGAGGGAAGTGATTCCAATTTGGAAGAGATCGAGGCTTTTCTCAAGTGTGATTCATTTCTAGAAGGAATTGATAACGCTGAGATTGATCTGGAGGGAGATATTTTTTGTCTTGAGAAATTGTTGAATCAGGACAATTCTCCTCCTCTCCCTCCCGTTGAACTTCATAAAAAGGAAATTAAGTCGGTTGAGAAAACTGATAAATTTCCGGAGATCAAGTTTAAGGACTTGCCTCCTCCACTTGAATATGCAATTCTTGAGGAGGAAGTTCTTGTCTTAATTGCTATTCAGATCTCTCTTCTTCCCTTCACCTACCCGGGGATTTCCCCTATCTTTCACTCATTCGGGAGTGAGGATATTACCTTTGACCCCGGCATTGTCCATCTAACATTGGTTTAAATGCCGGATTTATCTCATCGGTGTGGAACTTTCTTATGCTCAATTGGTTATCCAAACATTTTGAATGAAAGTCTGATGGAGATGGTTTCTTCCACTTACTTCCCCATGAACCAATGAATTCGGGGTCGAGTCAAGCTAGCGACTCGGTTAATAAAAACAGTAGCAAAATATGGGTTTTCACCCATGTCTCACCTAAGTGTGGGGGAGATGCCCCACATGTTGTACAGTATTAAGCTAAAAAAAAAAAAAAAAAAAAAAAAAAAACAACATGTGTATGTATAAAATAAATGGCTATTAGTATTTCCCTTTCACGTTCTAAGTGTTGGTTTAACAACCGGTTCTTTGAATATTGAGGGCAATATTCAGTTCTAAGTGTGGGGGGGAATTCTAGCGAATTTGATCAAATGTACCATCTAGTACCCCCATTTTAGCCAAAATTTTTAAAAAAAAAATTTCTCACTTAGAACGCAATAAATGGTTATCAGTCCGCCATGTCTAACCCACATAAGGATTGGCTAATCCAAGAGCAAACGGCTCTTGGTAAAGATATATCAAATCCGTTTATGGCTTACAATTTGCCGAAAATTGTATGGTATTCGACTCGCCATATCTTTATAAGTGAAGAGTTGGCTAGCCCGCAAGGTTATGGCTTGTGGTAAAGGCAGTAGAAAATCCATAATTGGTAATCAGCTCACCAAAGATAATAACTGTATTTTATCTAAGAGTTGGCTAGTCCAGAAGCAAACGTCTTTTGGTAAAGACAAATCAAACCCGTTGACAGCTGATGATTTGCTCAAAATCATTTGGTTATCATTGTACCAAAGTATCACATACTAAAACATTGGCTACTCCAGAAGTAATGGCTTTTGGTAAAGAGACTAAATCCATTAAAATTTCATAAAAGATTGCTAGGGACTAGCAATAGTTTAGTGTGGGGGATTTGATATGTGTCTAAATACACATATATATTACCTTGTTTAAACCCACAAAAACGACCAAAAGCACACAAATGTCCATAAATGTTATAAATATCATTAAAATGTGTTTTTATATGTTTCAGATGCAAAATGATTAAAATCAAGTGAAAATGAGCAAAGTTTGCATAAATGGCAAGTCTAGTCCCTCGAATTTCAAAAGTTGTCAATATTAGTCCCCGGGTGTTTTAAAATGGAAAATTATGTTTTATGGCCCTTGTACTATTCACACTTGACAAGATTGGTCCTTTTGATAACTTTTGGAAACTTACAACTCAACCCTTCATAAATTCAGAAATTACACAAATGGTCCCTAAGGTTATAACCGGATCACTAATACCCAAAATCCAAATCCTTAAACCCATTTACCCAACCCAAGCCTGATAACTAAACCCAACACCCATATTTAACCCAAGCCCAAACAATTAAAAGCCCAATCCTTAACTGAGTTAACCACTCAGTTTGACCAGGTCAAACCCGTCTTCTTCAAACCATACCGCCAAAACAATACCACCCCCACCTCATTCCACAGCTGGCTTCACCACCTCATCCCCCCTCCTAAACACGCTACCTAACAATCCAAACTCAATTAATGCCTCTTCCCCACTCTCACTAACTAAAACAGCTGTGTTAAACACTTGTCCTGTTTTCCCGCCAAAAGTGGAATTGAACAGCTGAGATCAATTGAAGTTAATCCAAGGGTGCTAAAAGATTCAAGGATGTCGACAAAGGATTTCCCACTTCAATTTTATATATATAGATAACAATGTAGCTCATAAAGAGCAAGTAGGTAAAAGTAGCATAATTCGTATTTTCAATTTCAGTAGCTGTAATTTGTAATATCAAGCTTTAACAATCAATACAAGTTAAAATTAGTGTGTTCATTGTTAATCTTTGTACAATTGTCAGTAGTTAATTATAATTCCAAATTTCTGATTTTCATGTATGCTGAGAATTAGAACCTTGATAAGTAGTAATTGAATCAGCTTCTCAGTTGTTTCTAATAGCTTATACAAGCTTTATATAGCTTGTTGTAAGTTTAATTTAGTGTAAATCTGTTCCAATTCAAGATTTGAAGAAAAGTCAAAGAAAGTCAACAAAAGCTCACAATAAGCTGTTCTGGGTGGTTATAAGCTATTCAGGAAGGCTTAGTGGTGTTTTCTAGCTTGTGTGAACAAGCTAGGAAAGGTTCTGGTCCTTGGTCTCTTATTCCATAAGCTTTTTCAGTTGTAAGCTTTTTCTCAAATTTAGCTTATTTCCCATATCACTGTACAAGTGCTTATTATTAGATCATTATTGTTGTTATATGCTTATTGTTAGTTTTTAATCATATTTGATTAGTAGTATCAGTAGTTTAATAGTCTTTCTTTATTTCACTTAAAAACACTAAAAAAAGCCAAAAATAGCTAATTAGTATATAACTTTATAGATTGCTTATTTTCCTGTTGAAAGTTGTTAATCAGTGTTTATATAAGTTAGTTAATCATTAAAATCAGACCTTTTAGTTTAAAATATTGATTTTCCTTTGAAAATCCAAAACAGAACACCATTAAGGGGTGTTTGGTTTAAGCTGTCATTAGGTCATAATCATAGTGTACTGTACATTGACCTTAATCCCAACTTTGATCAGCTTATTCTTGACTGATATAAGCTGTTTACAACTTTGGATTGGCCATTTAAACAGATTTAGCACTTTTGCTTTGACTGTGCAAATTTCAGTCCATAACAAGCCATTATAAGCCATAAGCAATTTTTGACCTTTTAAGTGGTTTTTCTGAGTTCAATACATCTAGTTGAGTCAATATTCAAGAGCTGGTTCAATCTCCATTGCTCTGTGCAAATCTACAAAACCCACAGCTCTGCACATAGCAACTCAGTATACACTGAGTTGCTGAGGCTGCTGATCTAGGGCCAAATTGGACTTCAATTGAGATGTTTGTGATGGGGCTTTTTAGTTTTTAGGATAGCTCATAGTACTAGCTCACTTTTCCCCCTTAATATTCAACTTAACTGCTTATTTGAAGTGCTTAATCTGCCTTGCAAGTTTGCCATTTTCTGAGTTGTCTGTTTTGATTTTGCAACTGCCCTAGTGCTTAATCAGCTTAATTTCTTGTGTTTATTTGTATCTTTCAGTTGTTTTGTGCTTATTATAGTATACTAAGCTTGTCCTGAGCATCTGGTAAATTTTTGAGCTTATTAGCTTATTTTTAGCTTATTAGCCCAACTGCTTATCTGCCCATCTGCTTATCAGGGCTTATTAGACTTTTGATTTTAATTTTCCTAGCTTTTAAATATTATTTTAGACTTATCCTGAATTTTTCAGATTTTTCCTAAGTCATTTAATATTTTTAATCTTTTTAATTAGTTTATAATAGTAATTAAATCATAATAAATAGAATATTAATCAGAAAAATATAAATCTAATTTTCATAATTTTCTTTTGTCATTTATAATTTAGGAAAAATATAATTATATTATTAGACCTTAAGAAAAACAAAAAAAGAAAAATAGTGATAGCTTCTATTTAATAGAATTTATCTTTTTAAATTTTTAATTAAGTAATTTTCATTTTTATAATTTTCTTAGCTTCTGTTTACTTAATAATATTTATAGAAAAAGTTTTAGATTTTTCTTTGTTCATTTTGTATTTATTATAATTTAAATTAGTTTAAATAAGTAATTAAATAATAAATAAGTAATAATAATTAAATAAAAAGTGTAAAAAAATATAATTTAAGTTTTTAAATAAGTTTTAAGTCATTTTACATTTTTAGGTTTTAAATTTCATAAATTTCAGTTTTAGTCCCATTTTCGCTTTCCCGTTACGCGTTTTAGTTTATTTTTATTCGCGTTTAATTTTCTTGTGTATATGTGTTTTTAATTTGTTATTTAGAATTATTATTAAAAAAAGAAAAATCTCTTATCAAAATCATCAGTCACTCAAATCCTAACTTTCCACAGTTTGCCCATTCACACCTCGTTGGGAAACGATTCGGGTAATTACTTACCTGTCTTCACACTACACACGAACGTGAGTTTTTGCAACTATCCTTTTTCACAAAGGGGTAATTTGTAATTATTCACGTGTATCCGCTGTCTGCATTTATTTATAAGTGTATTCAGCAAGGATCAGCGATCCTGCAGCAAATTAATGACATCTTCAAGAGGAGCCACAAACATAACCGATGCTTCAGATAATTCCGCTATATAATCCGCTAAATCGGTGCTAAGTTCTTCCAAACTCTCATGAATCCTCACCTCACCTCTGTCCTTTTTTGATTCCAAAAGTGCCATCTTTAAGAGAAAAAAAATGCAGGTAAGTAGAAAAGCAGATAATTTGCTAACTGGATTTTCAGTTTTTTTTTTTTTTTTTTCCCCACTAAAATTAGCATATGAACTATGAACCCAAAAAAGAGTTAGAAATGACCTGGAACACGAATACGCTTCGTGGTGACGTATGTCCATTCCGGCCTAATCCTGAAAAAAGCCTGCAAATAACACTAACATAAAAATCAACTATTTTTTTTAACGACGACATCTTTGCTATTAAGTAGAAAGATTGAATTTTCATTCCTTTATTTCCATGTCTTCGGAAATGTTGGGAAACCTACGAAGTCGACTAGTTGCAGTTGCAGACGGCACTGGTGGTTGACCAACAGCCTCATTGGCAAGCACTATTAACTCGATCATCTAAATTTATATCCATTATAATACAAAAAGCTATACTTACTTTACCAGTTTTTGGTTCATGCCCATTCCAGAAAACATAAGTCTGAATAACATCCAAATCACCCTCTTTTGCCTTCTTCATAAGACCAGGCAACATCTGTTAAAACCATAAAAAAGCACAAATATGTATTCACAAAATAAGCACTAAAACCAACTATCTTTTTTTTGTCGACTAAAACTAACCTATTGAACTCATATCAAACCTAAATCCTTCTATACAGTTAACTAAAAGCTGGAATATAATAAAACAGTTGTGCTTTCAAATCTCAGGTTGTGACATTCATTCAACATTCAAACCAAATATTGAGATCCAAGAAATTAAAACTCAAGAGCTAATTAACATGACGAACTCGAGCAAGAAACAATGGTTTGATCATCAACAGATAAAAGTGAGAACAATGTTTCAATACTTTTAGTCATATGTTTGAAGCATCTATTATATCCTTACTCATATTGCAAATACACATCTTAAACACATTTGGCAACAATTATAAAGAAAACGCAAAATACGATATCTTTTATTATTTTGAACCCATGCTCGCCAAAATGTAAAAAATAACATAACACAATCAACCAACAATAGTTAATGGTTACGCACATTAAGCAGGTGGCCCAACAACCTGCGTGTGGGAAGATTCCCGATCAACAGTTTTACCACAATGCCTACTCGTGACACCCACCCTATATAAAACGCAGACACATGCCAACCCACATTAACCCCTGTCAGGAGGTCTGGCAGCAATAACTTTCAACGTTTACCCCTAGATCCAATAACCTAACGTATAATAGATGTTGCAATGGTAAAATCCATAGCGGGCTTTTGGCCTTAAAACTGACTTACTAATCTTACCCATAACAGGAGGAGCAGGTGCATGAACTCAATTTGATAAAAAAACATACTTATAATCATCATTATCTCCTTGTGAAAATCACAACACAATCAACATAACAAAAAAAGTTACACTCAAACATAATCTACCATCAATTTTGAGTAATATTCCAGCTTTATGTAACAAAGAACACAAAAATAATCCAAACGCTTATTAATGCAAAAATTTGGACCGACCCTTTACTAAAAGAAAGAGAAAGACTTAGTTCTTTTGATTGGTTTACATGATATGCCACCATTGTTGACATAAATAATGCCTAAAAATATTATCAATATTTATTCATATCTCTATGTTTTGATGATCACAAAATGTAAACTCATTAAAACATAAACTTATCAAATAAACAAGTATTTAGTTGTAAATATTCATTTCTACAACTTAATCACTTAAGGTATGAATAAACAAGTGCTTAATGCATTATATGATCAAAGGAACATTTTCTTAATAACTAGATTTTTTATAAAACATCAAAAACATTTTATATATTTTTGAAAAACATTTTTGGTATTAAATAAAAATGTTTAAACTTTTATAAAACTATGAATTCAAATTTTTAACCAAAATCAGTTAAAATGTTCCAGAAAAACCTTCCCCACAAAAGGACAAAATTGGCCAACGTTCAGTAGGGGCGGCCCCCTTAATTTTACTAGGCGGCCCCCTTAATAATTAAGGGGACCGCCCCCTATTTAAGGGGACCGCCCCCGCTCCAGTAGGCTCCAGCTGTCCAAATTTTTCCCTATAAATACCAGCCTTCCCCTGGATTTTTACTCACCCTTTTGCACTAAAACTTTCTGTTGTAGATCTCATTTCATATCTTAAATAAACCTTTGATCATGTAATCTTAAGCATTGGTTTCCAAGTGATCCAAGCTTCCACCATCCAAGTGCAAAAGAAGAATACTTCTATCAATCAAGATTAGAAGTATTACAACTTAGTATCATTTTGTTACTTAAGTTGTGTGTTTAACAAAGTTTGTAAATCATTCATTCATTTGTATGTAAGGTGTGTGTTGTAGATTAGTGTTGTGTGTAAGTAGTGAAGATGTTGTATAAGTAGTTGTGGTATAGAAGTTGTGAGGTCAAAGTGTAGAAGTCTTGAAGCCGTTGTGTAGAAGTCGTGAAGCCGTTGTGTAGATGTCGTGAACCCGTGGTGTAGAAGTTGTGAAGCCGTAGCTTAGAAGACGTGAAGTCCTTGTGTTGAAGTCGTGAAGCCGTAGCATAGAGGTTGTGTAGCGGTCATGTTGAAGTCGTGAAGTCTTAGTCATGAAGACATAGTGTTGAAGTCGTGAAGCCGCATCATAGAGGTTGTGTAGCGGTCGTGTTGAAGTCGTGAAGAAGTCGTGAAGAAGTCGTGAAGCAGTCGTGAAGCCGTTGTGAAATAGTCGTGAATAAGTTGTGAAGAAGTTGTGTTGTGAAGTTGTGAGATTGGTTCTAGCTACGATTAGAACTCGACATTTAGCTTTGTGTCGTTAAACCCGTGTAAGCCAAAGTTGTGTACGGTTTTCTCCGCCATAAGGGAGCTTATTGAAGTTGTGAAGAAAACTCTCGAGCAAGGTGTGCTCGGGGAGTGGAGTAGGGCAAGGAAGGTGTCCTTGTAGCCGAACCACTATAAATCTCTCGTGTCTCGGTTAGATCTTTTCATACCTTATTTATTTCTTTACTTGCATCGTCATTACTTTCATACGCATAGGCTTACATAATTGCTAGTATTAATTAAAGGTCGACTTCACATAAAGATCAAATTGAAAATCCATTCAAGAAACCAAAACTTTTACAATCAATTTAAAAGAATACATATATAACTAATAATAAGATTTAAGTTTTATTTTTCATAACAAACTAGAATCTAAAGTTTTTTAAAAGTATAAAACAAAGTTTTTATAATAAATGAAAAAGACGTAAAACTATTCAACCCCCCCCCCTTCTAGTTTTCCACAATTGGTATCAAGAGCCACGTCAATCAAGATATTTAAAATATATTGTATTTTAAAACTTGAATCGATCTATGGAATTCGAAAAATATCTAGAAGGGGAATCTTTGCTAAAACCACCACTATTTGAAAACTATACTTTTCTTGAATGGAAAAATAAATTTGAAACTTATGTGAAATCAATTGATCTAGATCTTTGGCATGTCATTTCGATTGGTGATTTTGAAAGTCAAACAAAAACATATTTTGAAAGTTAAACAAAAACATATTTTGTAAGTTAAACAAAAACTGATTTTGAAAATCAAACAAAAACGGATTTTGAAAGTCAAATTGATTATTTGAAAACGAAGAATGAAATAAATAATAAAGCTAAAATAATTATTTATAAAACCTTGCCGAAAGTTGAATATGAAAGAATATTCTTCTATAAAACGGCAAATGATATTTGGAAAAATTTCTTAAACTTTCATCAAGAAAAATGTCAAGCCAAAGATAAGGATTTTGATCTTGTACATAAATTAGTTATCTTAGAAATTTTAATAGATAAACATGTAGATAAAATAGATACATGTGCTACTAGTTCAAATGTTGTTAATGTAGGTATTAACGACGAAGACTACATGAATCAACTCCCAAAGTGAACTCAATCCAAAATCATGGAGTGACACAGACGAAGGAGAAGATCATGTTCGGGTCAAGCCACTTCGGTTTAAATAAGTCAATCATCATCTAAGATATTACGAAGAAAAGCTAGGACGTGAGGTAAGTTCTCTTTTTAAATTTCATAAGTAATTACTTCATGCATATAATCTTATTAATGCCTTAGGATACGCTTAGTCTGATAGGTTGCTTTGCCTTTACACTTTAGTTATATTCGTTCTGTGGCTTAATGAACTAGAAACCCTTTAGTTAGCCCCCTTAAGTATTAGTAAACCAAGCAATCTTCATATTTGGTACTCTCCGATAGGTAAATTTAGGAACTTAATTTATTCTAAAAGGAGAATGACTACTGGAGAATCTATTGACTAGAAACTCAATTTGACCTAACGGTTGAATTGCTTCTATGTGAGAATTTGGGTGTGTGTAACCCGTAAAAACGGTCGTGTTTAGCCTGAATTGAGCACCACTAGTAATAGTCTCATACTCATTCTCCAACTTGAATACATTACTCTTCCTAAATATACCTAACGATAGTTTACTGTTATGAACTTTGCTTTTCACTAGAGCTTTTCATTCCTAGATGTATGTCATCCTGCATATATAAAATTTCTAGATGTTTACTTGCTCCTATGTGATTTGATTGCATGCCTTCGTAATTATTTGTTTAGTTGAATGCATTGTCATTATAATAGCTTTTGTCTTTCTCTAACTACTCTGACATGATGTATTTTTGTATTTAGTCATAATACATGCGTAAATGTCATAGGATATGTAGAAAGAGGTAGCATGTGACAATAGACTTGAGCATGAGATCTTTTATAAACCATTATTTTTTTAAAACCTATAATTAATGGGACTTATTTTTAAATTTGCAAAAACTTCACATTTTAGAAAAATAATTTTTCAAAAGATTATGACACATTTTTATTTTACATGTTTCACCATCCTACCTTTCTTCCAAACTTGTGTCCATAATTACGTGTTTATCAAAATCAAAGATTGGAAAAATATGTTTTTCTTTCCTCATAAAAACATTTTGAAATAAAACAAAAACTATTTCATTAAAATATTTTTCACATCCACATAAAAAACCCACTTTCAAACATTGTTGAATAATGCCAAAAATATTTCTTTAAATCATGCATGGTGATCTCATATATGTCATCTATATTTATGTATGTGACATTTATAAGTGAACTAAATTTGAAAATAACCATAATTTATTCACTAAGACCTCACTTGGTACAAGTCTAGAAGTCCATGCTATCACAACTCTACATTCCCATGCACATAGATATTCATTAGGATTATTTAACTAGCTTATTAATCTTCCTAAATATGATACTATGAATTACTTGGTGCTATGTAGTGTTTTCTTGTCTAACATATATATGTTACATGCTAAATGAGTTGTTTGCATGCTAGATAATAATGTCTAATGAATATGCTTAGCATACATAAGTTATTAAATCCTAAATTGCCTCAAAAGAAGTTGGACTTGCTTGAAACTAAACCCAAAAACACAACCCTTTCAACAATTTTCTGCCAAAAACCCATTTCCAGTAACCTGGAAATCAGCAGATGGGCGGCCCCCTTAATTCATTAGGCGGCCCCCTTAATATTTAAGGGGACCGGCCCCTTAATTAAGGGGACCGACCATCTGATGGTCGAAGGTGCTGCTCCCTTTTTCTATTTTTAAGCCCATTTTATCCTATACTTCCCAAAATTCACAAACACATTTTGTCACAAACCACCCTCCAAAATTTACCTTCCACAATCACATCATCACTACACCATAAATACTCTTTTGGAGGAGGAAGCTTGACATTTTCCATAACTCAACAAATGATGTTGTTCAAACTCAACCAACACCTAAACCTCATCCTAATGAACCCTTTCACACACATAACCAATCATCCATATGTCCACCTTCATTCACTCATAATTACCCAAGTTCACAAATGTCTCCACCACCAAAAGTGTCACCACCACTTCCACCAAATAACAACCACTCTCCATCATCATCACCTTCCACTCAACACTTGAAGTTCATTGAAGAACTCAAGGAAGCCCATGAGCTTAATGCTCTCCTTGCTTTGCACCTTGCTCAAAGCAACTTAAACCCATCACCATCCATATCACCATCTTTACCATCATCACCACATCACTTGAGTCAAATTGAGAAACATGTCAACAATTGTCCTTGTTGCATCTTTCTCCAAAATTAAACCATCATTACCATCATCACCATCCATCTCACCATCATTACCATCATCACCACATCACTTGAGTCAAATTGAGAAACATGTCAACAATTGTCCTTGTTGCATCTTTCTCCAAAATCAAACCATCGCCTTAAATGAGCGTCTCACTTGGATTGAGTATCTTCTCACTAGATCTAATCCAACACCACCACTTGAACAACATCAAAACCCTCATTCAACATGGTCAAGTCCAAGCTCTCCACCTCCAATTCCTCCATCAACACTCTCTCCAACATCCATACACCCAAACTTACAACCCCATTAATCCAATTTTTTTTTACCCCCTCTTTACCATCATCCATCCAAAATAATCCAAGTTTTAATGTCTCAAGCAAGTCCAATGGATCTCTTAGGCAATTTAAAATTTTCTACTTATTGCATGCTATAAGCAAAATATGTGTTGTATCAATAATTATGTTTTTAACATAATTATTTTCAACTAGTGAATGCTTTATTTCTTGTCTTTAATATATGATTGTTATGCTTATTGCTTGTATACTTGATATCATGATATATATACATGCTTGATGATTAATAACATGCTTATTCCGTAATATGTTTTAAATGTATGCATGCGTAATTAACATGTTTATGTCACTATTTAATCATTCTTGATGTACATGATTCAAATGGAGCTTGCTGCAAAAACACCCTAAAAATGACCCTTTTCTGGAAAATTTTCAAATTTGGTCGCCTGGGAAAACACCAGATGGGCGGCCCCCTTAATTCCCTAGGCGGTCCCCTTAATTTTAAGGGGGCCGGCCTACAATTAAGGGGACCGGCCATCTGGTCAGTAAAATTTATTGTTTTCTTTTACATCTTGCGACCCCTTTTATCTAGCCCAAACCTTACCTAAATCAACCATCACCTCCATCAAACACCCATTTTCATTCACCATGCTATCACCAAAATCATCTCTAAGACACCAAAACTCCATCACCACCACCTCAATGTTAATCCCCAAGTGCACCAAATGCACCATCAAAAACACCCTTTCATCCATCAATAACTACATCAACTCACACCTTTCATCACCACCATCAAGAGCATCAACTCCACCTCTTACTCAAAAACCTCCATTCACCCAACTTGTCATTTCCATATCACCAATAACACCTCTTGATGCTCATTTCTCATCATCACCAATACCACCACATCCACAACCGAACCATCATCTTTGGTCTTAGAGACGAGATACACTACATGTTTTCATCCCTTGAACACATGCTTAACAACCAACCTCCACCACAACCTCCATCATTTTCACCCACTACACTACCACCACCTTCATTCTCACCAAATTAAGCATATGCAATGCTTAATCAAAAATAATTTTTCAAACCATTTTGTGTGCAAGCCCCATGGAAGATCATGTACTCCTAGAATGATTATGTATATTGCATTACTTACTAGCTAATGTAGGATTGAATATAATCTTGGATGGTTGTGTATTGATACACAACATTTTTACTGAATGTCTTTATATGCATGCTTATTTTTGCTATATATATGCTTGTGCTTCTAATATTTTTCTTGCAAGTATTCCATATATCGATTCCTTGGTGCCCTCAAACGAGGGGGAGCACACATCAAGGGGGAGTTCTCGTTCCGACAAATTTTGTCTCTAAAACTTGTCGGCTCAACCTTTTTGATGCTACAAAAAGGGGGAGAAGTGAATATAAACTCACTAAATACTTGTCCAAAAATAACTTTTTGGATTTAATGAGTTTAGGTTTTGTAATCATCAAAAAGGGGGAGATTGTTGACATAAATAATGCCTAAAAACATTATCAATATTTATTCATATCTCTATGTTTTGATGATCACAAAATGTAAACTCATTAAAACATAAACTTATCAAATAAACAAGTATTTAGTTGTAAATATTCACTTCTACAACTTAATCACTTAAGGTATGAATGAACTAATGCTTAATGCATTATATGATCAAAGGAATTTTTCTCAACCCTTTTGCACTAAAACTTTCTGTTGTAGATCTCATTTCATATCTTAGAAAAACCTTTGATCATGTAATCTTAAGCATTGGTTTCCAAGTGATCCAAGCTTCCACCATCCAAGTGCAAAAGAAGAATACTTCTATCAATCAAGATTAGAAGTATTACAACTTAGTATCATCTTGTTACTTAAGTTGTGTGTTTAACAAAGTTTGTAAATCATTCATTCATTTGTATGTAAGGTGTGTGTTGTAGATTAGTGTTGTGTGTAAGTAGTGAAGATGTTGTATAAGTAGTTGTGGTATAGAAGTTGTGAGGTCAAAGTGTAGAAGTCTTGAAGCCGTTGTGTAGAAGACGTGAAGCCGTTGTGTAGATGTCGTGAATCCGTGGTGTAGAAGTTGTGAAGCCGTAGCTTAGAAGACGTGAAGTCATTGTGTTGAAGTCGTGAAGCCGTAGCATAGAAGTTGTGTAGCGGTCGTGTTGAAGCCGTGAAGTCTTAGTTGTGAAGTCCTAGTGTTGAATTCGTGAAGCCGTAGCATAGAGGTTGTGTAGCGGTCATGTTGAAGTCGTGAAGTCTTAGTCATGAAGACATAGTGTTGAAGTCGTGAAGCCGCATCATAGAGGTTGTGTAGCGGTCGTGTTGAAGTCGTGAAGAAGTCGTGAAGAAGTCGTGAAGCAGTCGTGAAGCCGTTGTGAAATAGTCGTGAATAAGTTGTGAAGAAGTTGTGTTGTGAAGTTGTGAGATTGGTTCTAGCTACGATTAGAACTCGACATTTAGCTTTGTGTCGTTAAACCCGTGTAAGCCAAAGTTGTGTACGGTTTTCTCCGCCATAAGGGAGCTTATTGAAGTTGTGAAGAAAACTCTCGAGCAAGGTGTGCTCGGGGAGTGGAGTAGGGCAAGGAAGGTGTCCTTGTAACCGAACCACTATAAATCTCTCGTGTCTCGGTTAGATCTTTCCATACCTTATTTATTTCTTTACTTGCGTCGTCATTACTTTCATACACATAGGCTTACATAATTGCTAGTATTAATTAGAGGTCGACTTCACATAAAGATCAAATTGAAAATCCATTCAAGAAACCAAAACTTTTACAATCAATTTAAAAGAATACATATATAACTAATAATAAGATTTAAGTTTTATTTTCATAACAAACTAGAATCTAAAGTTTTTTAAAAGTATAAAACAAAGTTTTTATAATAAATGAAAAAGACATAAAACTATTCAACCCCCCCCCCCCCTTCTAGTTTTCCACAATATGCCACCATTGTTTGGTGTCGTAGTATAGTTACCATATTTTAAAGCGACACTATACATTGGCTCAAAAAAAGGTATACACTAATCACCTGTTCTCGTCGACTCTTTCCTTTGTACTGTTCTGTAAAAAACAAATAAGAAGTAACGAGCTACGAAAAGCAAAAAACATGCCGAGGCAAAAAATGTTGCATTGAGATAAAGTTGTCACTCATGCTTTACGTCTATGTAAGCCTAAGCATATTGTCCCAAACCTTTTAGTTGTTTTACGCTGGGTTGTTGGCCTAACTGGGACATCCAAAGCTCTATAACCCTTCGGTTGTCTGCAAATGAACAGGCACACACATGTATATTAAGTTAGATCATGTTGACTAAGTAGCGTTACAACTGACGTAGGTAGGCACATTATGCATTACGAATAGATACCATGTCACCCTTTAAAAATTGATATATTGTGTTTGGATACAATTATAAGCTAATAAGAATTTCTTCTAATAAAGGCTGGTGCTCTTTAGTTAATGCTCTTTCCTTCTTTATTATATCCTGAATAACCAAAGAACGTGGGTTACTTATTGCAAATCACAGCTTGATTATAAGTGACCAATACTTTCATATTTTTCAATCTATACATATGCCCAGCAATGAGCAAAATAAATGCAATAGCTAAATGATGATGAGCCATATCAGTCAGCCATAAACTTTGGGTTAAAACTTTGTTTGGAAGTAAGAAATGGTTGAGAGTTTGTAGTAATAGCGGGTACGTCTGACTTTCAACGCCTAGCCAACACTCCTACGATCACACCTTCTCTTGCAAACATAGCACTGGATGGAAGGTATGCTTCACCGACCTCGTTTAACACCATTATTAATTGTCTTTATAAAGAATACAACTTATACACAAAGGCTTTCCCTTCAGTTTATATAAGGTAATGACGCACTTGTATAGACTACAAAGCCGTAATAAAGTTGCAGTCAGTTACCTCTCTTCCAAAAAGAAGCTTATATGCTTTTTAACCCGCAGGCTGCCAAAAAGTATCAACTAAGCATCATTACCTAAAATATAAAAAGATTATATATTGAGTAAACCTAAAACCAACACATACCCATTATACAAAACATCAAATGAAAGCACAAATCAATAATGAAAAGATAGAAAAAGAAAATTACCAGCACCAAAGGCGGTAGCAGCTACAGCTTTCATCAAATGAGTGTATCAAAAGTATCAAAATCGATAACTCGTCAACTACAATCTTAAAACATTTATAATCAGCCACCTACAATCGATATGAACATCTTTAAATCATCTGTTGAATCTTGAAGAAAAAAAATAACCCCCAGAAAATCAAAGCCTAACACAATTTAAATAACCAAATATACAAATAATACATGTAACAAGTACTCAAAATCAA
This sequence comes from Artemisia tridentata subsp. tridentata, assembly GCA_021014915.2. Taxonomy (NCBI): domain Eukaryota; kingdom Viridiplantae; phylum Streptophyta; class Magnoliopsida; order Asterales; family Asteraceae; genus Artemisia; species Artemisia tridentata. Next base: position 77,043,776 of record CP139502.1, read on the forward strand.
ACCTCATCTTTACCATCGGCAATCATTAATCAACGGTTACCGCAACGGCTTCAAGCTTCTCTTAATCTACCGCAACGGCTTCAAGGTTCTCTTAATCTACCAAATTTATCACCAATCGTTAATGAAGGGTGGGTTTATAAGCCGGATGAAGTTACCTCGTGAAGACACCGACGATCTTGGCTGCAACAATAACCCAGGTCAAGGTCAGGTTACCCCGCCAAAGCACCAGTTATACAAAAACCTCAACTGCTATTAAAAGCACAAAGAAAACCCTAACACCTTGTTTTGATGCGTGGAAGAAGCACGAATGTTGTAGAAGATAAACACTGAGATTGTATAAAAAATATAGGGCAAAACCGAAAACATAAAAAGGCCATTTGGGCCGTTTGACGGACTGATATTTGGGCTTCCATTTAGTGACGTGATGCTGGCATAACCAAAATGACGACGTATTAAACGCCAAATTATATATATAGTAATTTTGTTTGTAATTGGATCGTTAGTCCAAACCGGGCCATGAACTGCACGGACTAATCCACCTTGTTTAACCATGCCGTCACATATATTCAAATCAGTATAACACTCTATTTTTAGAAAGGTTGGCGTGACCACGGTTATTAATTCCAAAGCTAAATAAGTAGCATTCATGCTGAATTGTAAGTTTGACACATCAAGTGATTTCAAGCTATGCTACTCTATGTCGACTTAGTTCTTTGGTATTTGGTAAAGGAAGCATGTTAATGAAGCATGTTGTAACGTAATTTTGACACGTGAAGTGATTTTTAAGTATTTAATGATATAGGTACCCTAGTTATGGACTTATGGGTAAATCACGTTGCATTGTAGATTCCCTTAAAACCATCACACCGTTGATACATCTTATTTCTGTTCACAGTTGCACACTCTCTAATTTAAGATAAGAGATTCTATGTTAAGTACATCTATTTTTTATATTTTTATTTTTTGAACGGCGAATTTCTTAATAATTTGGATAAGACTTCGCACCCGCCTCACCGGCGAGCTCTCATCCACCACTGGCCAGACTATGTTGTCTTAACCGGGCCCACGCTGGCCATGGGGATTCAACGACGTCCCCGCGGAAACCGTACCTAGAAACGTTAAAAATTCTATTCTAAAAAATAAAGGTCCAGAGTACATTTAAAAATCTTTTTTTTTTTTTTTTTTTTAAGTCCAAATATCTTAACTACTTATATAAAGCTCTTTTTAAGCATTAATTACTTTAAAATAGTTAAAGTTTAAAGAATAAAAATTTTCATGTGATGTGTACAATCAATTGATGCATCAACACATATATCAATTGAGTTATCAGCACCACAATTAATAATATACTAAAAACTTCTCTCAATGAAAAATACAATTAAAAGAAATCATTATACAAACAAAGCAAACTATTAAACAAAAAAAATACGTAGTAAATAATAAAAAATAATAATACAAACAAAGAAAAGCTCCACCAAACTTTTACAATTACTTATAATCCCTAAACAAACAAACAAATCGTTAAATCTATTGACAAAAAATGTATAAATGAAAAAAATTATTGGCCGGAAAAATTAAATAACGAGGAAATCAACGCTGTATCACGCAGATATCCTGCTAGTATTAATATACTTCCAAACCAAAAACTCCTTTCCTCCCAAATTAGATGTTCAACTTTTTTATTTTGGTATCTCCCCAAATAAATATTCACTTTTTGTTTCAATCAATCAAAAGTAATTTTAGTATGTATGAATGATATTTGACTAAGAGCATTGATTGACATACCTAATTGTTATGTCTAATTATATGCCTAAACATATGTGTCAGCATTCTGTTGGTGACAGTAGAAGGACCCATTTCTTCTCAAACTAATAAATTATTGTTGCATATATTTAAGCACATAATTAGCCATATTTTTTAGACCTCCCAATCATTTTTCTTTGATTAATGATATGTCTAATTATATGTATAAACTTATATGTTAGCATCATGTTGGTGACAGTAATAAGCCCCACTTATTCACAAACCAATAACTTATTGTCATATTTATTTAAGCACATAATTAGTTATATTTTTTTAGGCTTCCCTATCATTTTCCTTTGATTAATAGAAAGTATACTTAGGGTGTGTTTGGGAGGGGCTTATATGGAGCTTATGGGTCTTAAATTTCAAAAATAAGCCCCAACCCAAAAATAAGTCTCGTTTGGCGTAGAGGCTTATAAGGAGGCTTTTGAAATTATAAGTCCCAGCCCAAAAATAAGCCCCAACCCCAAAAATGAGGCTAAAATTTTTAGACGGAGCTTTTTATATGTTAAATAACTTAATTACCCACAAAAATATACATATGTTAATTTAATTATATGTACTTTTTATTAATTTTACAATAATAAGCTCTAACTTAAACTAATTTGCCAAATAAGTTTATGAAAATAAAAAGTCTAGTTTGGCTTATAATATAAGCCCCAACCCCAGCTATAGCCCCAACTCCAGCCCTAGCTATTTTGCCAAACATATTACATACCCTTAGTCGGATCTAAAAGTTTATGCCATATGAAAACTAACAAAGGAGTAATAGTAATGGAGAGAAAGAGCCTAGTTTTCAGCCCAGGCCTGGCTGTACCCGTAATCTCTTTCAAGGCCCAACAAGCCTTGTTTACAGTATATAAAGTATAAACTTGTACTCGTATGAGTTACTTGTTCGTAAGCATTTTACAACTTTTACTTTAATTCAGATATTATCATGCGAATGCATATGGTTATTTCATATTTCCATTAAAATCATATATTTCGTATCAAATCTTTATAGATGCAAACTTTATCATTTACCCAGCCAATATCAGAGAATGTATAATTGTGTTAATTGCATTATGGTCACGAAAACAAAGATATATCAAGAAAAGCACATACTCTTTTAAAGGATTAGTTTATCATTCAAAGACCTTCATTAATCCATTTGCAATGATTTTCACTTTTTCTTTTTCTTGCATAGACCTTATATCAAAAGAGTACTTGATCACATGTTTATCGACTAGTATCTAGTAAAGGCCCATGTTTTATAAGCTTTAAGAACCTAAGGGTCACGCTAAACGTGTCGGCATTTAAAGCAAACCAGTTCGGAGTGGGTACCGAATCATTGGAATTTTAAGCGCAAATGATTATCACAAGTAGAGAAAATGCATCAAAAAAAGGTAAGTTTTTGGTGAAAAGAGTGAATCCTTTGACACTTTTATGGGTTTGTATTTGATGTGGTGAGTGGAAAGTGGTGATGGTGAAATTTGGGGATTGGATCGCAACTAGCAAAGGGGGAAGCATTTTTTGACTTAAATCTTTTATGTCTACATGCATCTACTTTTCATTTTCAATGTACTTTTGGTTTGATTTTGGCGAAAAAAGACTAAGTTTATGCCCATTATTCCCTCCATCTCATACTAATTAATTGTTTACTGTTAGAAGTAGACACGTAAAATATATCAACTTTACCAAAATACCTATTATAGAAATTAAAATTGCAAAATTTCAAACAAGTTATAAAAACAAGTCATTTTCAATATACCATTTTGCAAAAAGTAAATTTAATAGTAGTTGTTTTTTTTCTCGTTAAGTTGGGTTCTTTAAGCCGAAAACAACTATTTTAAGACAATTAAGTGGATGATAACAATGATGATGAATAACAATTATCAATAATAATCATTCCTCTATACAAGTTTCTTAATTTCATGTTGCCATTTTCACAAGGTAATCTCGATGTAATCTCAGAAACTTTCAGATTATAGTATTTTGACTTTATGTGTTTGGCGCTCGGAATCACGAAATCAACAAATCAAATAATTCAAACTTTAAGCTCAAGAACATGATTTCGATAATTTTAGATAGCGTAAATTTACGAGAAAGGTGATATAAGATACAAAATTTGATAATAAGAAGTATCTAATAGTTTCTCACTTCTAAAAAAGATTAAGAAATTAATTTTATGACAAAAAGGGGATACATAGTTTTTTTGCTGTGAATAGCGGATTTTTTTTTTTTTTTTGTGAATAGCGGATTTTATTAAGAAACTAGCAAGACAATAGAGAAAAGAAAACACTAAAAAATAACAAGGGACGGGTTTTTCACCCAATCAGTCCAGCCAGCACTTAGCTTACATCTATATCTACACCAAGAAAAAGACTGAGCCACTACATCATCGAACAACGTCGCCTTAAGAGGGGAACTCTTACCAAATAACATCTTATTTTGAAAATTTCAAACAAGCCACCATATGATGTAGAAAACTCCTTCTAACACCTCATTGCGAAGAACTTGAAAATGAATATTTGATAACCATACCCTCCGTTCCTCAAACGAAGAAACCTCCGATAAGTGGAAATCCCACCAAGTAGAAATCTTCCGATAAATATCTCTTGTCAAAGAACATGAGAAGGAAATATGGCTCGTAGTTTCAGCAGCCTTACCGCAAATTGGGCATAAGATCGTCTGAATATCCAACCCTCTATGCGACAAGTTAAACCGAGTGAGAAAACTATCCAACTTGACCTTCCAAGCATGTATATTAACTTTATTTGGAACCGCTTTTAACCATCTAGTTTTAGAAGAGACATCCGGTAACATATGATCATCTATATATCTCCTAATTGAAGCAACAGAAAACTCACCCGAGCCCATTAGAGACTAGACCTACCTCTCTTGTATCTGAGGAAGCGTGTAGCCTTCTAAACTTGCCATCAAACTAGTGAACTGCTCAAACTCCGCCCCACCTCTTGGACAACGACGTAAAGACACCCCTACATTATCTTGAGCCAACTTTTAGAAGACTAAGTTTCTTAATTTCATGTTGCCATTTTCAATGATGACGAATAACAATTATCAATAATAATCATTCCTCTATACAAGTTTCTTAATGTCATGTTGCCATTTTCACATGGTAATCTCGATGTAATCTCAGAAACTTTCAGATTATAGTATTTTGACTTTATGTGTTTGGCGCTCGGTATCATGAAATCAACAAATCAGATAATTAAAAGTTTAAGCACAAGAACATTATTTTGATTGAGAATTTTAGATAGAGTAAATTTTCAAGAAAGGTAATATAAGATACAAAATTTGATAGAGTAAATTTTCAAGAAAGGTGAAAAAAACGAACGTAAATGTATAAAAACGGAGGAAAATAGACGAAAACGTAAAAAAAGGGACGAAGCAGCAAAAAAACTAGGAAAACGTAAAAAAACGGACGAGAATGTATAAAAACGGATGAAAACGTAAAAAATGGACAAAAACGTAAAAAACGGAGAAAAACATAAAAACAGACGAAAACATAAAAAAAGGGACGAAAACTTAAAAAAATTGAAGAAAACGTAAAAAAACGGAGGAAAACCTAAAAGAAATGATGAAAATGTCAAAAAACAGACGAAAACGTAAAAACAGAGGAAAACGTAAAAAACGGAGGAAAGCGTAAAAAATGTACTAAAACGCAAAAAAAAAAGGAAAACGTAAAAAACGGACGAAACGTATAAAAATGGACGAAAACGTAAAAAAAAATGGACAAAAACGTAAAAAACCGGAGGAAATCGTAAAAAAACAGACAAAAACTTTAAAAAAATGGACGAAAACGTAAAAAACTGACGAAAACGTAAAAAAAAAGACTAACGGTGCAAATACCGTCAACCCAAAGGACTAACAGTGTAAATATTTTATATCTCGTTAGGAGATAACGGAGAAATAATTTGCACCGTTTGTCCTTATTTTAACCGAGGGATGTATATTGGTTAACCTTTAATAACAGAGGGATGTATCTGTTGAAACTTTTGCGAGAGTGATGTATAGTGCGAATTGGGGTAAACCACAGGGATATTTTTTAGAGTTACTCTAGATATTATGTTATTGAGTTAATTACAAATTTCGTCTCGGTATTGTTTACAAATTTTTCACCTTTCGTTTTTTAACTTTAATCCCGTCTTTGTGGTTATCCATTTCTAAGTTCTTTGACCAAACGTCCATGTGGTTTACACCTTATCTTTTGTATGTTCATGGAGACCAATTGTCCGATTATCTGGCAAGCATAACTACCAAACAGTTATATTAGGTTAGATATAGTCAGTCGTGGTTAGACACTCACCGACATGGTTGTTAGTGTTTTTATGGAAAATTCATTTATACCCTCGGACCTGCTAAGGGTGGTCAGTGGTGCCCATGGGACCCGCAAGGGGGCGATGTCCCCTGTATCCTCGTTGTATCGTAATGATATCAAGTTAGCTTGCACGAAAGTGCACTTCACTACTTCTGCCTCGTGTTGGGTGATTATCCCTGTCATCTCTAGTAAATCTATTCACATAAAATATTAGATGATACAAAAATCACAAACATTAACGCATTATATTCATTCAAAGTTTAAACCAACAGTCAGTTAAAATCCTCGAACAACTGCATGGTCCCGCTTTTTGAGCTTACATTCACAAAATAACTTTGAATTTTAAGCTAATATTCACGTCGTAGCCAGGAAATTAGTCATATGCATGGTGCATTCCTAACGGTCAATTAGCGAGAATATTATCTTCGAGTAATAAGCTTTTGGAATTTGAATGACTGTGGAAGGCTTTTGGGTTACATGTCTCTCTAAAAAGAAATAATGGGATTGACTTTAAAGGTCGAAAGGAACATTTCCTTTTTCATGGACGTGCCATTTTTGGGATCAAGTTGATTAGTTGAAGCAAGTTTTGGAGAGGTGATATAAGTCATGTCATGCAATCATGAAGTGACTAGTCGACTTAATTCATGGAAACGTGCATCGATATATGAAAAATGTTAGTGCTTCACGTATCTTACATTTTCTCGATTTGTAATGTTCATCGTTACTTGTTTTTTATTGTTTGTGACCAATTAAGTATAAAACTAACTTAGCAAATATTATATATACTGAAACTAAGAAACCAGCGTGGCCGCATGAGTAAAGAATTAATGTAAAAGAAGTGATTTGGATTAATGTAAAGAAGTGATTTGTACGCAATATTATTTGCTTCGTACTCAACTTTTTTTGTTCTACATAGTTGTCCCTTGTATTATTTGTTAATTATACGTGTTATATAGGAAAATGATAAATCTTCCTATTTGATATTCATACAAATCTTCATATCTTTATGATTATGGCAAATGTAAAAATCAATGAAGGAAATTAAGAGAAATAAATAGTGGATTACACATGTTTAACTTTATGCGGAGTAACAAGATAATTAAAATGATATTGTAGAAACGTATGGCATTGCTATGTTATATACACATGAAACAATTTATACAACTGTTGTAGATAGCTACACGTATTTTTCAGCTTTGCTGAATCGTAATATAATATACAATATATATACATATATGATCTAAAGAGTTTGACACTTAAAGACTCTTCTAACAAGCTAGTATATCACATTAACTATCACATCCTTTGCTAAAAAAGATCGATATGCATCTTTTTACATATTAATTTACAAGGACCTATCACCTATGCATATTCCATAATATCACCCCGCTCTATATAACTTCTTTTGTTTTTGCATTTTAGAGCTAAAACTTCAAAAGGCAACCTTTGAATATCAGAGATCAACGTACTCCTGATAGGCAATTAGGCACATGATGTCTACTTCCTAAACTGCCACAACTCATCCATGTTCCAAAATGTGCTAGCCAAGTCACCATCTTTCAACCAATCTGCTTCGGCCACGTGGAATGTTGTAGCTGACAAATCATCGTGTACTTGGGGGTGCATGTCTAAATGAAAGAACCCCATGTCACAATTATCAATATCAACATGGTAATAGTCATTGTTTAGGAGTGATGATTTGTAGTAAGAAATGTCCCCATTAGGGTTTGTTTGTAAGTTTGAATTTTCAGGAAACAACACTGCTAAGGAATTTGATGAACATATGCTTGGACTTGGATTAGAGTTTTCGATTTCGATTTCGCTTGGTTGGTGAAATGATGATAGTATAAGGGTGTTATCGGCTTGTGCTAAAGGGCTTGAGTCATTTTCATCGGGTTGAGTGGTTGATGTATAAGTTGATGATGATGGTGACAAGGAAGAGTTTTGCTCAACCATTTCAAGTAATCTTGGCATCCAAAATCGTCGAACTGTTTCCACAAACCTCTTGCTATTAGAGTTGATTTTAAGGTGACGTGCTTGTTTCTGTACCCTTGTTCTCCAATAGTTTTTTATCTCATTGTCTGTTCTTCCAGGCATGTGGTGTGCAATTTTCGACCATCTTGAAAACAAAAAGAAAAAGAATCATAACATAATTAGTAATTTATACGTAGTAGTTTCTATTTAGTAGATCAATACGTACGTATGTATATGTGTGTATGCAAATTATCACACATGACATGATAAGCTTGTAATCTCACCTATTACCCCACTTGGCATGGAGTTCTAGGATTAAGAGTTGTTCTTGTGGGGTAAGATTTCCGCGCTTAACATCAGGTTTTAAATAATTCAACCATCTTAGTCTGCAACTTTTGCCCGTTCTGTTTAGTCCTGTTAGTATTAAAAAAACAAATCATAAGATCATGATAAACAGACACGGAATTCAAATAAACGTGAATTGATTTTAATGTTATACGTACCTGAAAGTTTTGCTAACGAGTTCCAACGGCCATCACCATGACTACTAATATAACGGATTAGAAGGTTGTCTTCCTCAAGTGTCCATGGACCTCTTCGTATCTCATCAGACTTTCCTTCTTTGCATGAACCACCCATATTCTTATCGAATGTTAGAAAGAAGAAGGAAATAAAATGAGAGTTAAAAAGAAGTGGAGGTCTACGTACGTACTTATAAAGATATCCTCAAGAGGTTTTATTGTAAAAGTTGATAAAGAAAATAGTAAAGTACACCCTGTAGTAAAGTTGATTTCCACAAGAGATTTAGTTTCAAATTTATTGATAGATACAAATACAAAGGAATATAGGAAACATGCATGCTAGATTGCGAGTCTTATTTTTATTGATTAATTCTTACTATGATTATCTATGTAAAGCGTACAAAAATACAAACTGCAAAATACAACCAAAAAAAAAAAAAAAACTCATTTCTAAATATTTGGAGACTGGACAAAAATCAAGAATATCTCACCTTTGTCAAAGGTAGAGAAAGAACCAAGAAAACCACACATTAGAGATAGATACCTTTGAGAATATCATCATTTAATGTCATGCGTATTCTAGTAGGATTTTTTACGAAAGACTCGTGATCATTTGACTAGGAATATTGTTCACAGTCATATAAGACAACTTAACGCGCACTAGAACTACAATAAAGTATATATATTTTTTTAACTTCCGATGCTTAGAATTTAACAAGAGTCTGACGATCCCATAGAGTTTTCCTATGTGATTTTCTCTTGTTGTTTCAAAAGGATCTAGTGAAAGAGTCAAAATTTGTGGCATTTGATTCTATTTAGTGGAGTAATTTGTACTTCCCAAGTGGAGTAATTTGTACTTCCCCTATACCATAACGAAGAAAATGTTTAAATGCTCATTTCATAGGAATAAAAAACAACTTTTGTTGACAATCATTTTTTTTTTCCTAACGTGATCTACGCGAGGATCAGATCATCACGCCACCTATTAATCGACTGTGTGATTAACTACACTTCCCTAGAAACTTGGATGATTTGGTTTCATGGTCGATGAAATTAAAAACTCTCCATTGTTCTTAAACTATGCTTTGTCGTGGCAACTTAAACAACTTTCACAGTTATCATGGTGGTATAGGAACAGTGTTTGCATTGATAACGAACCTCCTAGGAAAAATACTTTGATCGACGAGATCATTTTCTTGTCTCGCTCGTGGATTGTTCATATATAGAGCAGGAAGTTACGAATTTCATAAATGGATCGGATTATAACGAACTTCATATTCACTTTCCTCTTGTTATATAGGGTATTAAATCTATTAATACTATTAAAACAAAGTTTGTGCATATGTCACCTTGTAGGTGTAAATTTTCTATAGGTCAATTGAATTAAATATTATAAAATGATGATGCGATTAGTGTACTTTGTTTTTCTATTTAATTCAGCTTTTATGTAATATATTTTATATTTACTTACTTTAATATGGTACGAGGTTTGAACCTCCGCGCTTCGCGGCGGGATGTTTGAATACAAAATTATTGATCTCCGCCGCGTTGATGCGGGGTTGGAAAGGTTTTCATGCCTGCGCTACGTTTTGTATATACCAGATTTTATTAAGCCAAATGCACTCAAGTGGCGGACACTAAACCATACTTTCTAGTAAATAAGCATAATAGAAAACGTAAAAAATGACAGTGAATTCCACAATTCCAGATAATGATATCTCATGTTAAGTTTCACCTCAAATTAACAGAATGTAATCTTCAAAATGTGTAACTAACTACTATTATTTTTTTACCTATACATATCTTTCATATACAGAATAAGATATGCATTAAGTTGCCATCCGCAACATGAATGTTTCTATTGTTGATCTAGTTCTTGGATGTTAAAGCTGCACACGGTTGTAGTGCTCCTGCAAAAGCACATATAATCGTTAAATGTGAAGAACTTAAGCTAGAAATGAGAAAATATGCATTTAGAATTTACTGATTACAAACTTCATAAGCCAATATAAAAGCTACACTATCTATGTAAACATGTGTCACAAAAAGGTCAATAACGTATCTGTTAGTCTTTTTATGTCACAAAATTGAGGCTTTTTATCAACAACATTTAATAGTCCATCTTCCAACAAACTCCCAGCATGTTTGTAGATGATCAAAAAACATATAATATTAACAAATTGAAATGAAGTAGGTAGCCGAATTACGTATAAGTTACAGAAATTACCTCAGCAGGAGCTACATGACCAGAAAAGTTAAGGATCGCCTTCAAGTTGTATGACAGATGATGACCAACGCATTAGTGAGTAGTTAGACATTAGAGATACATCATGTTTCGAGGTGGCCCATAACAAGTTCCTTAGCTGCAACATAATATGCATACGATGGATTGAATTTCCATATTGATCAACCAATAACATTACCAGCATCACCGGATAATGGAATGTTCTCATAGTTTCTGTACTGTTCAAGCCTTGTACGTCTGTGACTTTCTCTTGTTATATTCAATCGGTCCCAAGGAATGCCTTGAATATCTTTGCCTTTCCTCGCTTATGCAGATGATGCGTCCGCCACTTTCATAATATACCAAAAAGTGATTTCCAAAGTACACCTATAAATCATAATTCAACGTTACAACGCTCAACCAATAACATTACCAACATCACCGGATAATGGAATGTTCTTATAGTTTCTGTACTGTTCAAGCCTTGTATGTCTGTAACTTTCTCTTGTTATATTCAATCGGTCCTAAGGAATGCCTTGAATATCCTTGCCTTTCCTCGCTTGTGCAGATGATGCGTTTGCCACTTTCATAATATACTAAAAAGTAATTTCCAAAGTACACCTATAAATCATAATTCAACATTACAACGCTACCATACAAAAGGTCACAATAGCTAAATGTTTATTCTTATGGTTCAAAGTTACAGCGCTACCCTACTACAAAAGTAAAGTCTAACATATGACCAGCTTTATGTCCAACTGAGTAACGGTTTGAAGGAAATTGCGGCAAAGCAATCTGTTAATACAAATATCGTCCCAAAAACGTTATTTATATTTTACGATCTTTGCTTAATTTTGGTAATGACAAATACAAAGTTTATTTATATTTCTTAAATATTAGGATGACATCATGGCATGCATCATGAACGCAATCTTAGAAAGATTTTGAGATATCTTGTATTGATCTTCAAGCCAAAGAGTTGACATTGGAAGATATGGAAAGATATGGCAAGATATGGAAAGATTTGAGAATCTCTTAGCTGTCCTGAAGTGGCGGATCCAAACCCATACAAGGGCGGATCCAATTTTAGGGATCCACCAGATCCGCCAACTGTTGAATCAGTTTGCCTATAAATAGCAAGCTGATCATTTGGGTACTTTCATCACTTACATAGCATAAATTATACATACATTCATTGATACATTACTAACCCATATCATTCATCATTCTTAGTGATCTTCCTTTTTGTAGCAAAAGAGATCAAGCTTCAACATACTGTTGCAAGTCTTGTAAATTAGAAACTGTATGATTAGTTAGAGTTTACACATCATTGTTATACCTCTCATTCAGTAAAGTCCGGTTAGTGTTTTAGTCCTCAAAACACATAGAGTAAATGGGAGTAGTTGTACCCTTGTAAAGAACTTGACATTTAGCTTAGTGTCGGTAATTGTATAAGCGACGTTAGGTTGGTTCTTCCTTGAAGTAGAACCCGGTGTTTAGCTTAGTACCGGATAAAGTATAAGCGACGTGTATAAATGTTTTCTCCGCCGAGAAGGGAGTTTGTTTCTTAGTGAAGAAAAACTCTCGAGTTAGAGGCTCGAGGAGTGGAGTAGGGCAAGGAAGAGAGTCCTTGTAGCCGAACCACTATAAATCTTCGTGTTATGGTTTGATTGTTCCTATCCTTACTTACTTTACTTATATTGTTAGTTTGTAAGTATTTACTTTGAAATCACGTTAAGTCACAAAGCGAATTAAAATTTAAAATGGTAAAAACTATTCAACCTCCCCCCCCCCCCTTCTAGTTTTCCACACAATCAATATTGTACAGATTAAAGTTTAGCATTTTAGCAGCTTATTACATAAAGAATGTTCTGCAATGATTCGTTCCGTTGACCTAACTTATCCAACAATAAACCTTATAAATTGGTCAATTTGGGGTATGTATTACATCAAACGGGTTATAAGCAAAATACTGAAGACCTTAGATAATTAACACATTATTAATTACCCGTTATTCAAGAAATGGAAGGAATGACAAATGGTATACATCGACAGACTGTTACAACACTATCGCTTATTATAGTCCTTTTTCTATACCCCATTAGTGAGACATATATAAACGGCCCATGCACACACTACACCCCTTATTTTGTTGATACAGACATATGCAACCACCCGCTAAAATTGACCCAAACACACCTTTAACTGCTGCAGAAAACAGTTGCAGATGCTCTGTACTTTTGATTTTGGGATTATTTGGGATTGCCTACCCAACTGCTCAAGCTAAAGCGCTCACTTCAAAATGGCTAATCAAAAACGTTCAAATCATTTCACACCCACAGAAAGCTATTGTATTCTAATTTTTAGGTATCCAAGTATATAGTAACTTTAGTTATTGCCTTTAAATAAGCTTCAACAATATTTTTTTTTCTTAAGGCACGATACTAGTCAGAAGCTATAAGCACTTGATGAATCTTTTTCTAGCAAGAACTTTGTCAGAAAATTTCTTAGAGCACTTCATCCGAAGTGGAGAGCAAAGGTGACGGCTATTAAAGAATCCAAGGATCTTTCAAGCATAACACTGGACGAGCTCATAGAAAATCTCAAAGTTCACGAAATGGTGATGGAAAAAGACTCAGAAATAGTTAAAGGCAAGAAGGAGAAGCTGAAGTCCATTGCCTTGAAAGCAAGAGTTGAGTCAAGTGATGATGAAGAGTCTTGTTCTAGTAGCGAAGACGAAGTGTATGCCATGGCCGTAAGAGATTTCAAGAAGTTCTTTAGGAGACGAGGAAAGTTCGTAAGACCACCTCGTGAAGAAAAAAAATCCTTCCGGAAAGACCGTGATGATAGGAAGGGAATGATAGATAGTAAGTGTTTTAGGTGCGGGGATTCTAGTCACTTAATAGGAGAATGTCCAAAGCCTCCAAAGAACAAATCTCAAAAAGCACTTGTTAGTGGAGCTTGGAGTGACAGTGAAAGTGATGATGACAAGCTTAAGAACAACGAAGTTGCTCTCATGGCTAATGACACAGAAGAGGTACATTCTGACTCGTCATACTCCTTTATTGATGATGATACACTTGTTTAGGGATAATAACCAATCGTAATTGAATGTTGAACATGTTTGGGTGAAACATAGAAGGCACATATCAATTTTCACAAGGTTTTCTAGTCAATGGGTAATATCAAGAAAATCCATGTTTCTACTAGTTTCACGGGTGAGTCCTTTCGGCCTATACATCATCCCATTATGCTAGCTCTTTGTGTTATCAAATGTATGAAAAAAATTATTTGTTACATTAGTTCTTACGAGTCCTTTCGACCCAATCTCGTGATTAAATATTCCCGAGTTCATTCAAAAACTTGAATACTTAATAGTTGTCAATTATCAAGTACCAATCCATTTGTGCACCAACTTCTTGGAATCAAACAAAATTAGAAATCTTTTCAACCTTTAAATCCAATAATGTTTAATCGACAAGTTTTAGAACACGAATTATATTTAAACAAACTTATGAAAACAATCACTTTTTACAACCGACTAGTATACTTGCTCGTATGTGTTCCTAGAACACGAATTATATTTAAACAACCTCATGAAAATAATCGCTCTTTCTAACCGACTAATCATTCAATCATTCACACGAAAGTCTACATAATCCTCAAACTAGTATAAAGAGATAATAGTAATCAAACAAGTAACACAACACACAAAGGAATTCTCATGATCAACATAAGCAAAGACATTAATATGATTGAATTTAAATAGAAACAATACCAAACATTAGAGTCAAGGCATCAAGTGCTACAATTCCAACCATGTGATTTCAACCAAAAGAAACTACCAAAATACAAATCATCCATCCCTAAACCTTCCTGGAAATCGACCTCATGTTGTGAGTATATGACTTAGGGGTGTTTGGTAATAAGGATTGTTGGTGATGTAAGTGGTGTTTAATTGGTGTGAACTATAATCAAACTTATGTTGTAAGGATGATCAAGTCATATGTCTTGCAAAGGTAGACCAAACCAACTCCCCAACACCTCTAGAAAGGGGTGAGGAGTGGTAGGAGAGAATCCTCCAAGTGGAAGTAGATGGTATGATAATTTGATGATAGATAGGTAATAAGGTTAATAAGGTTTTTTTGATGATGAAAACACTTAACCAAGCACTCCTATTTGTAGTTGAATAATCCTTGGCCACCAAGCATATTTCTTGGCCACAAAGTGTCATAAAGTGAAGGCAAAATGAGTTATTAGAAGTAGATGATCGGCCATAGGAGTAATGGTACTTAATTCCTCACTTAAATGCAACTTTTGAAGACTTTAAGTGTAACACCCCAACCCGATAAGGGTAAAGATGTCATAATAATGGTTTCATATCAGATCAAACAAAGCATACATCAACAATAATACAAAGGTTCTCAAGGGTTACAATGAAATTCTGAAATTTACAAGGTTACAAATGCGAATACTAATTCTAATATACAATAACTTCTAATCAACTCTAATCCAAAATAACTACCAAGTCTTCTATGTCCAAAAGTCTCTTCACTCATACCCAGCTTCCAACTAAACCTGCCGCGGGAAAAAGAAACGCGGCTGAGCTTAAAAAGCTCAGTGAACAGATATATAATAGACGGAAACGAAAGCAAAAGAAAACGAGCATACATGGTATAGTTCAAATGGAATAACATAAGGTATAGACAAAGAATATAATAATGATGGAATGAAAAGAAAGGAAATAAAAAGAAATAAAAGGATCAGCAATCCACCACGAGCCCAGAAACAAACCAAATCACATCATCTCAAATGTAACCAGATAGAGTAGCTAGCTCCCAGATATGTGAAAGACGTGTATCGCACACACCATCAGTCACCAGATAAATATAACAATTAACAAATAACAATTAAACAGAAACAGGTCAAATCTAGGATGCACCCATACGCCCCCGCAGACAAATCAATAATAATAATAATCATAATGGCCATAGCAGATAATAAATAAGGGACGGAACAGGTCATCACTCTCCTGCCCTAGAGTCATGTCAGAGGTGCGTCAATGACATGGACATGAAACCCTCATGCCTAGTGATTGGCTCGTAATATCAAACTGTAAGTCAAGGTCAAATGTACTATCAAAATAATCAAAAGTCATATCTTAAGGGGACATGGCAAAAGGTTCATGTCAAACAGTTTAGAAATAAATGTCAAAGGTTCAAATCAAAGTTTATCAAATTAAGTTCAATATCAAAGTTTAAGTTCAGATTTTAAAGACTATATCAAATGGTTCAGAAAAGAATTTCACAGGTTCATAATTAAAGTTCTTAGCAAAAGTTCATTTTAGAGATTCTTGTCAAAAGTTCACTTAAAGCATTCCTTTAATAACGGATTTTCAATAAAATGATCTTTCAGAATAGTTTTCATAAAATAATCTTTCAAAACGGTTTTTCATAAAAACATTCTTTAAAACTAATATTCACAAAAGTTAACAACTGTCATATAAAAATAGTATCACATCACCATTCATAATCATTCTTTTAAAATAACTGATTTTTCTCAAAACATTTTCAGGTCATAATTAAAAAGGTTTTAACATAACAGATTTTTATATCAGAGGTCGTAACAAAAAGGAATCATGAAAAAATTTCAAAGCAAAGAGAATTATAACAAGGACACCAACTCAGCAGTTAAACAGGTCAGGACATGAAAGAGATCATAAAAAGGCTCACAAAACAAAGGAATCACACGGAAGGTTCACAAATAGAAGGGAACATAGCAATGGTACAGGGAATCCTAATAAGGAAAATGAAAAACTGAAAGAAAAGGGAATGAAAAACCCTTACTGAAAAAGGGCAGAATATCTGTACCTTGACGGAAGCAAACAAACACCAAAGATGATCACAAAACGGATGACAACTAATTCCGCTTCACCGGATCTACACGAATATGATAATCAAGTATTATTTTATGTTCAATTTAATTAAGTTACTCTTTTGAGTATACTTTCCCTTTTAGCAGGTTTCCCGAATTAGTAATTTTAGTTATTAACATTCCCGTATGTCAATTTAAAGTATTAAAGATGACCATATTCGTAGTTTAAGGTTCATAATGTTATTTATGTAAGTTTAGGGGATAAAATATAAATATTATCAATTTACAGATTTTTACGAGTTAAATCCTTTAGTTTTAGAAAATAAACACTTAACACCTTTTAAATATCTTTTACACCTTTTGACAGATTTTACACATGAACTGGACCTGTTTAGTCGAATTTATTAATCATATAAGAACCCCGAAATAAAATCCCCAAAAATTCACACACGTACCCAGATGTCTTAAGTACTTTAAATTATTTTCTCAGATTTTATTAAGTCGTATAACTATAGTTTAAAAATCCCTTTATCCATATCGTCCAGATTTCAATTCAGATTTAACATACGAAAAGTGTGCAGTTCAAAACCCCATCAAAATAATTTATAAAAATCTAAAAAAATTCCAGTAATTATTAGACATATGAAATATTACCCAGTTCAAAGGAAACTTTCTAATTCGACACGGTTTGCAAACTAAAATTCAAAAACATGGACGGATTTTCCAGACATACGAATTCCGACTGACACTTAATTTTCTAAAAATCAAAAAGTTGCCTTCCCGACCTCTAAAAATTACAAGGTTAATTTTCTCAGAAAGATATTTTCTTGAACTTATTTCTAGACTCAAAAACCACTTAAAAACATGTTACCATTATTTTTATACAGTTGATTGAAGTTGGACAATTTTTCAGATCAGTAGCAGTCCTCTTATTATCATGTAAACTTTTAGGGTTTTTGATATACAATGATCAATTCTTGACATAAAATGATTATTAATGAGTTCATAACATCTTTAGGTCGATTCATAACAGGTCTTAACATAATCAAATCGAATAATTTCATCACAAAAACTCCTGGTCGATTTATACATATAGACTTTTAGGGTTTTCAACTTGTTATTTTATGTGAATCTTTTCAATATTGACAAGGCAAGAACAAAACGAATTCAGCAAGGATTGCACAAGGAGAATGATAATATACCCTTGAAGCTCACACGAAGGACAAGAACAACACGAGATCAAATCACCACAAGCCTCCTTCTTCTCTTTCTTGGTTCGATGGCAGAAATACAAGAAACACATAACAAGAGGTCGAATTAGGGCTTGTCAAAGGTTCGAATGGATTAACTATGAAGGGAGTATGATTACCTTGGATACAACTAGGACAAGAACATACAAAAATTGCTCCTTTGGTTGTATGAAGATCGACAGCATCAGTAGCAAGAAGAGGACAGCCGCACTTTTTGAGAGAGTTAGGGTTTCTTTTGTTTTATTAGTGAAGATCGGTTTTAACAATATACAAGGAATGTCGAGTTTTTTTGATAGGCCCAATTAAGGAATAAATGGGTTTATTTTGGGCTAGGATTAACCAATTTAAAAGCATTCTTATTTCACAATATGGCCTGAAAATACGTGTGTACAAAACACACCAATGGGTCGACTAGTATTGGGCTTCGATGTAGAGATTTTACTTGTATATATTATTTACATAATGTATAGTTTACATTTGACTTAATTTTGCTTTGTAACATAGGGTAAGTTCAATTGAGGTTACTTATATAATTTTCATAAATTCTTAAAATTCAAATTCGGAGGGTATTTTAGTCTTTTCAGATTGTTTTAAATTTTGGGGTTTTACATTAAGTGGTTGAACCCGCGGTCGGGATCTTGAACCTGCGGTTTGGGAACACTCTGACCACTTCAACCCACGGTTTGGGCTATGAACCTTCGGTTTGGATGTCTGCTGAACCTAAGGTTGAGCTTTGAACCTTGGGTTTGAATGTGACTGCTCAACCTTGGGTTTGAAATATGAACCTTGGGTTGAGATTGATTCTTGTGCATGAATTTCAACCATGAGCTAGCATATAACTTCAACTTTTAACACACTTTTTAGGCACTTAATCTTAACTCTTTCTTTCATTGAATAACTTTATAATCATTAACTTGAACTTGGAAATAATCATAGCATGAATCTTGAACGGAAAACTTCTCTTCGTGCATATTTACTTGATTTTGTCGACTTTTCTTCATCTTTTTCGTTATTTCCTTCGACATAGTTGTACCTGAACCTGAATACATCTTTTGTACCTTTTAAGCGTAAAATGTTCACAAATACAACCAAATAACATGCACAATCATCAAAATAACGCTAATAAAACATGTTGGATTTGAGCGTTATCACAGACCCATGAGATATTGGGACCAAATGCTTGAGTTTTTCTTGAACTAAGGTATGCTCAAAAGTTGAGTTAGAACCAGATGAGTGGATTAAAGATAGTAGGTGTTCAAGACACATGACGAGAAACAAAAGCCTGTCCTCAACCTACCAAGTGTACGACGGAGGTAATGTCACATTCGGTAGCAAACTTTATAGTAAAATCATCGAAAAAGGTACGATCTCTCATGAATCTCTCTCTCTATAGATGATGTTGCTCATGTAGATAATTTAGGTTTTAACTTGCTTAGTATAAGTCAATTGTGCCGCGAAAAGTATAACGTCCTTTTCAGTGAAAATGGAAGCAAAATACTTAAAGACGACATAACAGTAGGAAGAGTTGTTTTAAAGAATAACGATTATGTTATGAAATTAGATAACACACCTAAAGACAAGCTTTGTCTTACCTCCTTGGACGAAAACTCAACTCTATGGCATCGACGCTTAGGTCACGCCAATATGAGGTTAATTCAATCTTTATCATCTAAGGAACTCGTTAGGAACCTGCTCAAGTTGAAATATGACCAACACTTTTGTGATGCTTGCAAAATAGGAAAACAAGTTCATAATAGCCATAAGGCTAAAAACATGGTGTCTAAATCTAGGTGTCTAGAATTGTTACATATGGATTTGTTTGGTCCATCCACTATACAAAGTTACGGGGGAAACTTCTATACTTTGGTAATGATAGATGATTACTCTAGATATACATGGACTAAGTTTTTGAAAACTAAAAATGAAGAGTTTGATAAATTTGAAATCTTAAGTAAGAAAATTCAAAATCAAATAGGAAGTACATAGTGTCAATAAGAACCGACCATGGTCACGAATTTGACAACGAAACCCTATTCGGAGCTTTTTAACACATAATTTCTCGGCTCCTCGAACTCCTCAGTCTAACGGTATAGTAGAACATAAAAATAGAATAATTTAAGAAATGAGTAGATCTATGAACAAATCATATCTCAAAAGTTTTGGTGTCACATCGTAGATACATCCACATATATCCTAAATCATGTTCTAATTATTAGTACAAAATGGCGTAGTATCTAGAAACAAAGCTAGGCTAGTAAGCACAAAGCTATAATCAACAAGAAGATAAAGATTACGATGAAACTTTTGCACCCGTTGCTAGACTTGAGTCAATTAGGATATTACTTGCATATGCATGTGCACATGACTTTAAACTATTTCAAATGGATGTCAAAAGTGCATTTCTAAATGGTTTCATAAATGAGGAAGTGTATGTAGCACAACCTCTCGGCTTTGCCGATTTTGAAAAACCTAATCATGTCTACAAACTTAAGAAAGCTTTATACAGACTTAAGCAAGCACCAAAATCTTGGTATGATCGACTTAAGACTTTCCTAGTTGACCATAAGTACATCATGGGCCTAGTAGACAACACTCTCTTCACCAAGAAAAAGGGATCACATATTATCATAGTCCAGATATATGTAGATGACATTATATTTGGTTCAACTTGTCAAGAGTTATGCGATGAATTTTCTAAAATCATGCATGATGAGTTTGAAATGAGTATGATGGGGGAACTAAACTTTTTCTTAGGTCTCCAAGTCAAACAATTAGAAGATGGGATATTCTTCAACCAATCTAAGTATATTGAGGATATGCTTAAGAAATTTGGTCTTGAAGATTCTAAAAACACCAACGTCTTCCGAAACCAAACTCACCAAGGATGACGAAAGTAAATCCGTAGATAGCACTAAATATAGAGGGATGATTGGTAGTTTACTCTACCTAACGGCTAGTAGACCGGACATTATGTTAACTGTTTGTCTATGTGCACGCTTTCAAGAAGATCCCAAAACATCCCATCTTGAAGCCGTTAAATGGATATTTAGGTACATAAAAGGCACTACATATCTAGGATTATGGTATCCCAAAGGGACGGAAATGGAAACCATAGTGTATGCCAACTCAGACCATGCTGGTGATTATGTTGATAGAAAAAGTACAAGCGGTATTTGTACTTTTGTAGGACATTGTCTCACCTCATGGTTTGATAAGAAACAAACAGCCTTCGCTATATCAACAACTGAAACCGATTATGTGTCAGCAGGAAAAGCTTGCCAACAAGCACTGTGGATGAAACAAGCTCTCGTCGACTATGGAATTAAACTCAACGACATTCCCATTCTTTGTGACAACAAAGGAGCTATCGATCTTAGCAAAAATCCAGTCCAACACGCTAGAACCAAACACATAGAAATACGTCACCACTTCCTACGTAACAATGTTCAGAAGGGAAACATCTCAATTGAGAAAGTTTCCTCAGAGGACAACATTGCCGATATTCTCACAAAACCTCTCAAGAGAGAACCTTTCAACTATCTTAGACTTGGAACCTAGTGAGTAGATTTAACATTAACTCAACCAAACACAGGCAATACCAAAATTGGTGTTCTGATCCTGCGGATCCAACCGACAATAAGAGCGGATCCCTTGTTTTGGATCCGCCGGATCCGTGGATTGCTGAGACAGTTTTAATATATTAAAACAAACACCCTTTACTGTACATCACATTCCCCAAAAACATACATCCCACTGAAATTCGATCCCTATCACACAAAACTCAGAAATTAGGTCATACTCCACCACCAATCTGTGCTTAAATCATCTCTGTAAGTATCCTAATCATAATCTAATTCCTAATCTGAGTCTAGAATTTCTATTTCTTGCACAAAAATCAAAACTTGGGGTTTATACATATTTTTAGGAAAATCATGAAACTTATTTACTGAATTGCATAACAAATCATGTTTTTCATAGTTAGGAATTGCATCTTGTAGTACATTATCATTATTTATCAAAAACTCCATGAGAAATTTTTGCTAAAATCTTCTCACGACTAGGAAAAACGATTTTTGAACATTGTTCATACAAATACAAAAACGTTATGTTTTAAACATCACTTGCATAATGTCTCTTGAATGCTAAAGGGAATACATAACTAATATGCATTTTCGGGTACATTCAAATGAAGCTACATTGAAGTAGGAGCATTTGGGTTATCTCTCGTTTTATCATAAAACTTGCATATACAAAAAAATTTCGTGCATCAAAAGGAGTCAAGATAACCGTACCTCCACATTGTCCCCATGTAGGCACACACTAGAAATTAATATACATATTTTCGAAAATTTTAATTAAATTATGAAATTTTTGTGTCTAGGATAATCATGCCTCCTGCGACAAATTATGACCATAAGAACACCCGCAAATACCTACCTCAACACCACAAAACCAAAGGACTCACAGATGATCAAGTCAAAATCTTTAAAGCATTAGAAAAATGTTACGTTCATGAAGGTAGAACCATAGACACATCATTTTTAGAAGAAACCAATATCCGTGAACAATTATCTTCTATCCAATTTGATGGTCTTCTCGACATAGATGAACCCATTATTCCTAGGTTTATACTTGAATTCAATGTTACTGTAAGTCTTAGCACAGACGACTTTGGATTCATGAATATTCATTTCAAAGTAAACCAAAACCAATTCACATTTCCTTTAAATCAATTTGGAGAAGTCTTAGGTATTCCAAGTCAAGGAACTTGCTTTTATTCGGACAAATGGCCATTTTCCATCTTAGAGTCTAACCTTGGTCGTATTCATCCATATGACACACCCCTCACTTCCAATGAAATCATCCGTAAACATCTCTTCAATCCTAGAAACAACCCAACTAGGACAAACCGAGGTAAACAAGTAAACCGAGATCCATTTGCCATGGAACTTAATGAACTTAAGCCTGAATTTAAGAAGCTAGAAGAAATTTTGAGGGCAAACGTCATTAGCTCCGTAGGAAATAGGGACCACGTCAATGCTAGCCTCTGCTACATGATGTATTGTGTGTCGACTCATCAACAATTTAACTTAGCCTACTATATTGCCAAAAGAATGGTAGATATTCCAGTTCTAGGTACGACTGCCATGCCATATGGAATGCTTCTTACACGTCTGTTTAAAGCCTTTATTCCTATTCCTTGAAACGCTAGTGGTTTCCTTCCTGACTACACCGAAATCCCACATACCTTTGTTCCTCTTAGTGATAATAGGTTAGCCGTAGCAAGAGGAAAACGTGCTCATTCTTCAACCTCATCTTCATCATCATCGGCTAGTGACGAAGACGGTTTGCCCAACTCTAGGAATCCTCCACCCGAATACTTGAATCAACTTCCTTTCATTAACAATGAATCCGAGGAGCTTCAACAAACAAAGGGAATGATGAAAAATCTAGGACGGTGGATCATGAAACTTCACAAGAGTCACAAGAAAATGATCAAGAAAATGAACAACAAGTGACATCTAAGGAGTGTTTGGTATAAGTCTATGTCAGACAATGAGATGTTGAAATTATGTGTTTCTTAAGATATTATGTTAGTACTTAACGTATACGTGAACTAACTTAACATTGTAGGGCAACAACACATGTTGTTATCAATTTTTCAAGATTAAGCCACCGTTTGGCTTAACTCCCTTAATGGTAAGAAATTATGATCAGATTAATCAATGTGCAAACGTGTGCTAGAACCTATATATTTAGTATTTTTCTATCACATATTAGTTATTACATATGTTTTAGGAGAATTTTCGGGATTTGAACATGAAACGCGAAATTCGACATATGTTCTGTTTGTTTTAGAACTTGTGTACAGCGGATATGGCGGATCTCAAAATTTGGATCCGCCTGTTGTATCTCTTGGCTCTGCCAGTTTTGAACCTGCGGATTCAGCGGATCCAAAAATTTGGATCCGCCTTTGTTGTCGATTGGATCCGCAGGCTTAAACAATAATATTTTTCAAAACTTTCCCGATTAATCTCGATTCTTAGATTCTTCATCTTAGTTTTCAGGAGTATTCTACTGATCATTAGGATGTTTAGAAACCGTTAGAACAATTAGAAAACAATAGAATCAATCTCCCACCAAAATTTGAATATTCAAAATTTTGTCCAGGTTACCTTTCTCTAACACATAAGGATTCCTTTAATTGGTTCCTTGGAATCCGTGAATCAATCACTTTACATGCTTTTGAGTCATCTTCTACATATCTTCATGTCAACTCCATTTCTATGGATTGACTTTGATAATATGACAAACAACTTTATCTTGCTCCAAGTTTTTGGAAACCAACATCTCTTTAAACATCTAATCCAAACACCAATTTCCATATACTTTAGAGTAATATAAATTAGAAGCCTTAGGATGATTTCAACTCACATTCCCACACCTACACATCTCTAAATAATTTCACAATGCACAAATCCAAAAACTCACACATATCCAGACCACACAGAAGGACCGCTAGAATTAGCGTAAGACCATACTGGTTCATAGATCCCATCTCTAATGTGAACTTACCTACGATATCCACTACTACTTCAACACCCATCATAACTCCTGTGGTTAACATACCATCACCCGTTTCAACTCAACCATCAAGATCACCATCACCTATCATAATTCCACTAAGTACCACACCATCACCTACATCAATGTCACCATCACCTACCATAACACCAATAGGTAATACACCCTCATCACCACCAACACCATCTCAAGTGAGAAAATCATCATCACCTCCACATTCACCTAACTTGCAACCCCATGATTTACTTACCACACTTCAAACAATTGATGACTCAATGTGGCTCAATCAACCAAACATTCAAAACAATAAGGAACTTGATCCTCTCAACTCCTCTTCAAACATAATGGACACTAACTTACGTGATACAAAGGACATAGAATCCATTTGGCTTGCTTCCATCATATCTTCATCAAACCTAACCAATTCTCTGCAATAGGAATTTGTAGCTTCTTCCTATGAACTTTTAGAATTTATTCTAGTATTTTCTTTGTAGGATTTATTTTCTTCTTGAAACATCATGTTTTGTGACTGATGTCACAAACAAATTTTCAATGAATGGATGTTATATGTTTATGCTTGTAGGTGATCACTATTTGGCATAATATCTTTATTTGTTTGATTTACTAACATCACAGTATGGTTGGTTTGAATTCTCATAATAATTTGACCACTTATACTTAGGTACTTATTTTGGATCAGACACTTCATTTTGACTCTTTAAAGTCAAATGGGTTGACCTTTCTTGTTTGGTTGACCATTCCATATGCATTTTGCTTCTTGGTTGAAGTTTTTCATTACTAACTTTCATTTTGTAGCATATCATATCCTTGAAACGTATACGTTGGTACCCTAGCAATGGGGAGTATACATCAAGGGGGATCATATCATATTCTAACCATTTGTTTTGTAGGATCATATATCATATACTTGGCACTCCATTTAGGGGGAGTATAATCCAAGGGGGAGCTTTAAAGTTCTCAAAATCACATTCCACTACCCATATCTTCTTTTTGTTTCAACAAAAAGGGGGAGAAAAGATTAAGGTGTTGTTTGTTTTTCAAGAATATGTCTGAATATCTCTGATCTCTGACCGAATCAGACATTATCAGACTTTTGGGTGTTTGTTTTTTATTCAGATTAAGAGATAAAAATGTCTGAATATTCTCTGATTCAATTAGACTTGGGTATATGTCTGAATATTCTCTGATTTAAACTTTGTATTCATCTTTGCTTAATTAACAATCATCATTATCTTTGCTTAATTTTATTTGAAAAGAAATGAAACATGTTAAAGTTATCGGAGTGGTTTCCGGAAGTTGTAGGCGTAACGGTTGCCGGAAGTTGATCGGAGTGGTGAAGAGGATCATCGGAATGGTGCGGTGGCTCGTCGGAGTGATGATCGGAATCAACCGGAGAGAGATGAAGATCTTCTTCTCCACCGTCTTCCATTTGAAGTTCTTTTCTACAAGTATAGATCTGCAACTATAGATCTACTCCGTATATGTGAATGATGAACACAAAAAAAAGAAAAGAAATAAATAATACAAACAAGGCTAGTAGGGGCTACCCTTTCTCCTATCCTATCCATAAAAACATTGTATGGAAGTCAATAATTTATAAATGTTAAGTCATAATTTTTTAGATTATAAAACTAAAGATATTCAGACGTTTTTGAAAAACAAACAGTCTAATATAATTCAGAATCAGACTTCTGAACCTCCTATTAAGATTCAGATGTGACATTCAGATTCAGACAAAAAACTTCTGAAAAAACAAATAGCACCTAAGTTTACATCACTGTGAAACATCTATCACAGTACGTACTTTTTTCTTAAAATAGATTTTAAAACATGCATAAACTAACTTAATCTATATTTTTAAAAGACTCATCCTTTATTTAAGCTCTTTACTTAAAAATACACTTTATGTTTTGTCATCAACAAAAAGGGGGAGATTGTTAATACAAATATCGTCCCAAAAACGTTATTTATATTTTACGATCTTTGCTTAATTTTGTTAATGACAAATATAAAGTTTATCTTTAAGAAAAAGCATAAATATAAGAATAAGCCTTTTACATTTATAATGATAAGTCTTTTAAAACGTATTACAAGATCTCTAGGAGTAACATTATATGCATATATACATTTACAAGTTTCTTTCTTAAATTAGAAACTTTATTTCTTAAATATTATATACATATATACATCAACAAAAAAGGGGAGATTGTTAATACAAATATCGTCCCAAAAACGTTATTTATATTTTACGATCTTTGCTTAATTTTGTTAATGACAAATACAAAGTTTATCTTTAAGCAAAAGCATAAATATAAGAATAAGCCTTTTTACATTTATAGTGATAAGTCTTTTAAAACATATTTACATATTACAAGATCTCTAGGAGTAACATTATATACATATATACATTTACAAGTTTCTTCCTTAAATTAGAAACTTTATTTCTTAAATATTAGGATGACATCATGATATGCATCATGAACACAATCTTAGAAAGATTTTGAGATATCTTGTATTGATCTTCAAGCCAAAGAGTTGACACTGGAAGATATAGAAAGATATGGCAAGATATGAAAAGATTTGAGAATCACTTAGCTGTCCTGAAGTGGCGGATCCAAACCCATACAAGGGCGGATCCAATTTTAGGGATCCACCAGATCCGCCAACTGTTGAATCAGTTTGCCTATAAATAGCAAGCTGGTCATTTGGGCACTTTCATCACTTACATAGCATAAATTATACATACATTCATTTATACATTACTAACCCATATCATTCATCATTCTTAGTGATCTTCCTTTTTATAGCAAAAGAGATCAAGCATCAACAAGCTTCAACATACTGTTGCAAGTCTTTTAAATTAGAAACTGTGTGATTAGTTAGAGTTTACACATCATTGTTATACCTCTCATTCAGTAAAGTCCGGTTAGTGTTTTAATCCTCAAAACACATAGAGTAAAAGGGAGTAGTTGTACCCTTGTAAAGAAATCGACATTTAGCTTAGTGTCGGTAATTGTATAAGCGACGTCAGGTTGGTTCTTCCTTGAAGTAGAACCCGGTGTTTAGCTTAGTACCGGATAAAGTATAAGCGACGTGTACAAAGGTTTTCTCCGCCGAGAAGGGAGTTTGTTTCTTAGTAAAGAAAAACTCTCGAGTTAGAGGCTCGAGGAGTGGAGTAGGGCAAGGAAGAGAGTCCTTGTAACCGAACCACTATAAATCTTCGTGTTATGGTTTGATTGTTCCTATCCTTACTTACTTTACTTATATGGTTTGTTTGTGAGTATTTACTTTGAAATCACTTTAAGTCACAAAGCGAATTAAAATTTAAAACGGTAAAAACTATGCAACCCCCCCTTTCTAGTTTTTCACACAATCAATATTATACAGATTAAAGTTTAGCATTTTAGCAGCTTATTACATAAAGAATGTTCTGCAATGATTCGTTCCGTTGACCTAACTTATCCAACAATAAACCTTATAAATGGGTCAATTTGGGGTATGTATTACATCAAACGGGTTATAAGCAAAATACTGAAGACCTTAGATAATTAACACATTATTAATTACCCGTTATTCAAGAAATGGAAGGAACGACGAATGGTATAAATCGACAGACTGTTACAACACTATCGCTTATTATAGTCCTTTTTCTATACTCCATTAGTGAGACATATATAAACGGCCCATGCACACACTACACCCCTTATTTTGTTGATACAGACATATGAAACCACCCGCTAAAATTGACCTAAACATACCTTTAACTGCTACAGAAAACAGTTGCAGATGCTCTGTACTTTTGATTTTGGGATTATTTGGGATTGCCTACCCAACTGCTCAAGCTAAAGCGCTCACTTCAAAATGGCTAATCAAAAACGTTCAAATCATTTCACACCCACAGAAAGCTATTGTATTCTACTTTTTAGATATCCAAGTATATAGTAACTTCAGTTATAGCCTTTAAATAAGCTTCAACTATATTTTTTTTTCTTAAGGCACGATACTTGTAAGAAACCATAAGTTTATGTTCAGTTAATAAAATATCATTTTCATCTTAGTTTAACTATTATATTAGACAAAAGTTCAAACCTCAGTTGAATGAGAGTCTCTCAACAACTCAGCCGTATCATCTGATTTTCCATCTGCACAGCCATAAACACATAAGTCAACAATAAGCAATTTCTACCAAATACAGAGCAATTGCAATGGTAGGTATTGTTGTATAATCAAACCTCGCTGTCCATCCTCTTACAGCCCCGAAAACTTCAGGCTACAGATATATAGAGTGGTTTTTCAAATATTTATAAGGCTTAGATTTGCATAAGTAAAATCTGAAACAAAATACCGGCCATGGCTGCAATTCTAATTGAAATCATATTGCCTTGCCAAGATACCGGTATGTGCAGATTATGTGAACGAAGCATTCAACTGCATACAGTTGTCATCATTGCCTTAACCAAATAGATTATTTCCTTTCCAAGCATCATAGAAAGCCTTCTATGAGTCAGATATTTATTCACAACAAATACCTGACATGGCTGCAAGCAGCACACATGTTCGGCATGTCCTCCAAGGACCATTTGCGCATTCAGGCAACCCCGAAAAGATTAACATCAAAAGCATCTAAATAGGACATGGTGGTAGCGGAGGATACACTCGGCATGGGTGCGACTGCAGTAGGTCACCCTGCCAAGATACGGGTCATCTCAAGTTTACCGAACAAACCCCAATTCATGATAGCCCCAAAAATTGCTAAGATTTGTGAGTGTGGGACCGGATAAAAGGGTATCCGACCAGCCGTGGCTGCAAGCACGACGTTGTGCTACCCCGCCAAGATACTTGTCGACCTCACCTTTCACAATCCAGCAACATATTGTACAAAGCGGGTATGAACCAAGCTTTATACTTGGCTCAGATTTGGAAGTGCGTGTTTAGATAAAAGCGTATGCGGCCTGCAATGGCTGCAAGCACGATGTCATGCTGCTCCACCAAGATACGGAACAATGTCACCCTTCACAATGAAGAAACTTATTGTAGTTTCAAAATAATGAACGCACAAACGCAATCGTATCATCATCGCCTATAGTAAACTGACAATAGATCCATAAACAGGAATGTAAGGGTAGAGGGTGCGGTGAGGAGTTTTCCCTCGCCACATCAGCTTCACATCAACTTTTTCTCTCTCCTAAACATTTTCCTTCAACTTTCCCTTAACCTTTGCATCACCTTCTCTCTCCTCATTCATTTTCTTTTTATTTATTTTTATTAATATTAAATTATTAAATAACAAATATACAACATAAAATATTAATTCATTAATGTAAAACAAAATAAAAACCATAGTTCTTGCTAGGTCCCACTTCCATATTTGCCTCCTATACCTAAGAAGCATTAAATATATTATGTAAAAATACTCAATATAATGATGAAATCAGTTTTAAGACTTTCGGGACTTAACTCCCGCAAAGCAAAACTTTTGGATCTTTCCCACTATAGATGGTATGGCTGTCCCGCAAGGAAAGAAATAAATAAGAGCATCCCGTTGGTTTTCCTTTGTCCACACCCACTACACTAATACATGCTTATTAGCTTTTGAGACATATGTGTATCAACTTGCTTTTTGGGTGAATTGTAGTCATGCTATGACATTTGATTGAGTTGTTTATGTGGTGCATTGGGAAACAATTATTTTTGAATTTCAATTGAAACAAATGACTTCATCTCAAAGTTTCAGATTATCAAAACCATGACTCAAAATTCGTCTCATCTACAATAGTAACATTCTTGTTCGAGAGATGAAAAGTCTCTCCAACCGGTTTACTATTTTTTTGTTGTTCTATCAAAACCATGTAAGTAGATTTATGTTCTAATGTTTAATTCTCGCTTATCCCTATTGTTTGAAATGGTAATAAGCTTCCATTAAGTTTTTGAATCTCCACTTATTAACTTGTGTAACTCTACATGTATGAGTTCTCAAGGTCAATCTCTTCTTCCCCAAAGCCTCGTCTATCTTCTAGTCGTATGTTTAGCATTGCCCGATTGTATTTTGTATGGGCTAAGGCCCGAGTGTTGTTTGTTAGGACTCACACACTATATATGTATTATTCGGTATTATGAATAAACACAAAACCCTTACATATGTAAGGGTTTCATGTTTATTCATAATACCAAATAATACTTATATAGTGTGTAAGCCCTAACAAATAACACTTGGGTCTTATCCCATACATAATACAATCGGGCTATGCTAAACATACGACTAACACTATCTTCCACGTCAACACTTTATTAAATATGATGCAAGTACTTATTTATCGATTTTTATTGTTTTTTTGAATCTCCACTTAATAACATGTGTAACTCTTATTGATACATATCTTCATTTAGGGATAATTGATGCTTAAACTTTGAGATGTACTTAATGGATGCTTAATTTTTGTCATCGTGTTTTTTATAACACGTGGTTGATGACAGCGAGCGCTAAACATGCATGTGTTTGATCAAATGGCTCAAAGATAAAGGTATAGTTTTACTCTTTTATGCTCTAGATTTTGTGGTTATTGGTGTAAACTCGAAGGTCCTTTTAATAAGCATCGAATAGTGTTTGTTCTCAATTCATAATTTGAGTTATCTCATTGGATAAAAATAATTGGCATTTTGTAAAAGAAATGGAGCTTATTTGTTTGTTGTGTGAATTAGATTGTTTTATGGGCCGTTATTGTAGTTGTTAAGAGTTGTAGATTGTTGGTTGTGTCCAATGATAAGTGTGTGTGTCTATATATATATATATATAGATGGTCTCTTTTTTGTCTGAACCATCTTATCTGTGAGAACTTCTAGAACCATTTATGTATTCCTAATAATGCATAGTGTGCAACATATTAATACAAAATGACATTTTTTAAATATTAATTTTTTTATTTAATCCGAAAGAGTATAATAGTAAAAGACAATTTTATTTTTAACTAAATCATTTTTTTTAGATAGTATTTTCCAGTTTTAGTGCATATATATTTTTAAGCTAGCATGTTTAGTGCATATATGTTTTTTTTAAGATAACATATTTCTAGATTTAGTGCTACAATATATGTTTAAAGAAATAGTTAGGTGCATATATGTTTTTTAATATAATGAAATTTATAACAAACCAAGAACATAAATGTTATATACAAACTTCGATATCGATTGAAATACAATTAAAATACAAATTTTTAAAAGCATAAATACATGAATCTAATCGATCTATACACGTGAGCACTAATAATATTCAACACAAATGGATATATGCGCACGAGTAGCCGTCAACATTTTTTCAAAAGTCGGACATATATGCACACTTGTAGCCGTGAACATTCGTGTAATTACACCTGATACAAAGAAAAGTACAAAAATTGGCAACAATAATATTATTAAAAATTATACATGTTCATGAGTACATGTATGTTTTAGGAAACATACTTGTTTGGCAAACACGAAGTCTTTGAAAAAAAATGATAATTACACTTGCTAAAGAAAAAAAACATACATATTTTAAGCATTCCTTTAATAAGCAATCATGTTTTAAAACATACATGTTTTGAACATGTATGCATTCATTTATTTTGAACATGTTTTGAACATATATATGCACACTCATTGTTATCATCGTAAAAACATATATGTTTTGAACATGTATGCTCCATTTATTCAACTATCACCGGTTAGTAAAACAATAACAAACTTGTAAACATCATTTTAATTTACCAACGTTTTATATAACATGGACCACAACATCGATTAATTACCGAAACATGACTAGTTATACAAATAAGAAACATAAAAAAGTCAAAATATCAATAGTCAACACCTATTTTGTATCTAAGAAAAAAAAATAAAATAATAATAAAAAAAATAATTATATATATCATATATGATACTATAATATATATATATATTATATATAATTTATGATATGGTAAAGTTAATAATAAAGACCATATCCGTACACTACGTAAAGTTTTTTTTCAAAAAGTTCACGAAAAATCCCCTAAAAATTCCACAAGATGGAATGTTGGTCATGAACTTTTGTGAAAGAAATTCTTCTATTTTGAGTTTTATACGTTTTTTTAAGCACCAAAAACGAATTTTGATGCCAAAAAATTTTTTATGCCACAAAATTTAAGCTTGTTTAGTTAGATGTGTAATGTTATTTTGACTTAAAAGCAAAAACTTGGTGCAAACGAATTTTGATGAACAAAAATGTTTAATGCACAAACGTCATGTTTTTCATAAATTATTTTCAGGAAAAATATCACTTTTAGAAACTTGCTTCACAACTTTTTCATGCACCAACATACTGATTTGTGGAATTTATTTGACAATTTTCGAGAAATTTTGAAAAAAAAACAAATCTTTTTACGGTAATGTACGGATTTTGTTTTTTATTTGATCTTTATCTATTATATATATTTATAATTGGAAAGTATATTGGACGTGTTTGGGGTCAAGTGATTAGTTGATGCAAGTTTTGAGAGGTGCTACAAGTCAGTCATGCAAACATGAAGTGACTAGTCGACTTAATTCATGGAAAGTGCATCAATATATGAAAAATGTTAGGTGCTTCACGTATCTTCATTTTCTCGATTTGTAATGTTCATCGTTACTTGTTTTTTATTGTTTGTGACAATAAGTATAAAGTTAACTTAGCAAATATTATATACACTGAAAAAAACAGCGTGGCCGCATGAGTAAAGATTAATGTAAAGTAATGATTTGATTAATGTAAAGAAGTGTTTGAACGCATATTTACTTCGTGCTCAACTTTTTTTGTTCTACATAGTTGTCTGTTGGCGTATGTGTCCGGACGGACAACTCTTCGGCGTCGGACGATATAAAACATTTGGAAAATTCGGAGGCACAAGGTCGTCCGGCCAGTACAGCGTAAGCAGTGGACAAGTGACATCACCTTTGACAATGACAGCTGCAACACCGCGTCACTGCCCAGGATTTACGGAATGTGTGTCAGCGACATGTTTCCTGAAATTTCGGCCGCATTTCAGGTACCATGGCTGGTAACTATAAATACCCATGCCCATTTACTACTTTCACGAACTTTTTTACACATACATTTAACCATCTTTTACTGTTGATAGCCTTTCGATATATCCGATACTTACTCTCACATCCCGAGTTTGGGTCATGGATAACACCCGGGGCAGGCTAACGCGTATTGTTGTGTGCAATATCCAAGGACCTTGGTAGCCGAGGGATCGACAACATGCTCTCGGAGAACCCTCACCTAGTTCAACCGAAAGGCCTCCTTTATTTTCCGAAGTGATTGCAAGATTACTTCACAAATTGGCGCATCCGTGGCCATGCTGATTACAGTCGAAATGGCTGCCTACACCACAAAAAGAGAAAATGATAGACGCGTGAGGAAGGGATGAATATCCCGATTTTTCCCGGCTCTTCGGAGATGTGTCGGCGAACCTTTAATAGTCGAAGCCGAGATGGAAGCTTATAATTACGATGGTCTATTAGACCAGGGTGCTTCGGTTGAGTAATGTATGAACTTTTCGAGCACTTAGCCCCTCCATCAGCCGATGGAAGGAAACCAACACTCCTTTGATAGGATTCGCGGGGAATCCATAAGCCATTAGGGAAGATTGAATTGCAAGTCTGTTTGGGAGCCAAGGTTTGTTTCATGACCTATGATGAAGTTCGCCGTAGTAAGGTCCTTCTCCGTACAACATCATTCTGGACGCTGGTTGAAAAGCTGCGAGCCATTCTCGACCATCCCTCGATGATAAATTCCCCACTCCGAAGGCATATCGACCTTAGTTACCCGGTCAGTAATTGTTCGGATGCCCAAGTTAAGGAGAAACAGATGATAGAAAAAGAAGCAAGGAGTGAACCCCGGAGTGCCGAAGTGATAGAAAAAACCCCTCGGAAAACGAAAGAAATACTAGTACATCCGGCTTACCCGGACCAGCTGGTAACCATCGGAGGAAGCTTTTCCTCGGAATGCAGAAGACAGCTGATCACGCTGCTAAAAAACAATCAGGATGTGTTCGCCTGGGAACCTGCGGATATGACGGGGGTACCCCGACGGATTACCGAACACACGCTAAACCTGAACGTCCAAGATCGGCCGGTAGCACAGAAGAAAAGAACCTACTCGGCCGAAAAGAACCAAGCCATAGCCAAAGAGGTGGAAGAATGGGTGAAGGCTGGAATAGTTCGGCCAGTACAATACCCTACATGGATTTCGAACCCGGTTTTAGTAAAGAAATCCGACGGTAGTTGGAGAATGTGCATCGATTTCAAGAACCTCAACTCATCTTGTCAAAAGGATTACTACCCGCTACCTGATATTGATTGGAAGATAGAGTCAGTCATGGGATTCTGGTACAAATGCTTCTTGGATGCTTATAAAGGATACCACCAAGTGCAAATGGCCAAGGAGGATGAGGAAAAAACAGCTTTCTACACCGAGCACGGGACATACTGTTACACCAAAATGCCTTTCGGTCTAAAGAACGCTGGGGCCACGTATCAACGGTTAGTGGATTCGGCCTTCCGGTCGCAGATAGGGAGAAACCTCGAAGCGTACGTGGACGATATGGTAATAAAGAGCAAGACCGAAAAGGAGTTGTTGGCCGACATGGCAGAGACGTTTGATAACCTTCGGAGGATTAATATGAAGTTGAACCCCAAGAAATGCTCTTTCGGGGTAGAGGAAGGAACGTTTCTTGGATACATGGTAACATCCGAAGGAATTAGGGCAAATCCAAAGAAAGCGAGAGCTATTGTGGACATGCAATCCCCAAAATCGCTCAAGGAGATGCAGAGCTTAAGTGGTAAGCTGGCAGCTTTGAACCGTTTCCTATCCAAGTCAGCAGAAAGAGCGCTTCCATTCTTCGAGACGTTAAAAAATATTACAAAAGAAAATCAGAGCAAATACTGATGGACAGATCAGGCCGAAACAACTTTTCAATAGATGAGGAAGATGATTCTCGAGCTCCCCTACCTGGCAACTCCGAAGCCGAAAGAAGACCTATACGCGTACCTCTCGGCATCAAAAGGGGCAATGAGTGGGGTACTTTTAGTAGAAAGGGAAGGGAATCAAATTCCGATACATTATGTTAGCCAAACGTTGCACGAGGCCGAATAGAATTATGCTCCAGTCGAGAAGTTAGCTCTAGCCTTGCTGCACATGTACAGAAGACTTCAAAGATATTTTGAAGCCCACCCAATAAAAGTCATCACCGATCAGCCCATCAAGCAAATACTGAACAAGGCGGAAGCATCCGGGAGAATGGCCAAATATACCGTGGAATTGGGAGCTTACAACATCACTTATGTGCCCCGGAATGCGGTCAAAGGACAAGTCCTCACGGACTTCATAACGGAAATATCCATGGAGGTATCCAGTCAGAACATGAAAGAGGAAGGCAAGGAGATATGTAACATCTCCAATCAGGAACAATGGGTGTTGTAAACCGAAGGGGCCTCCAGCAAGTCGGGTGCCGGAGCAGGCTTGGTATTGATTAGTCCAGATCAAACAGAGTATACCTATGCCATCCGGCTGAATTTCAAGAGCACCAATAACGAAGCGGAATACGAGGCCTTGTTAGCAGGGTTGAGAGTCGCTCGGAAGATGGAAATCCGGATGCTGGAAGTCAGAGTGGACTCCAATTTGGTAGCAAGCCAGATCAATGGGGAATTCGTGGCATCCAAGGATAGCATGATAAAATACCTGGCCAAAGCCAAAGAGTATATCGCATACTTTGATCAGTTTAAAATTCGGAACATCCCAAGAACGCAAAACCAGAAAGCCGATATACTCAGTAAATTAGCATCCATGGCTTTTGACCACCTGACAAAAGAAACCATAGTTGAAGTTTTAGAAAAGCCATCAATGGAGGAAGAGGTGGTCAACGCCATTGTAGAAGAAGAGGAGGAAAATTGGATGACCCCAATCGTTCAGTGCAAGCAAGAAGGCATTTGGCCTGAGGATCAAAATGAGGCTCGGGCTCTCCGAATGAAAATAAACCAGTATACTATGGTAGACGATGTACTTTCCAAAAAATCCTATTTGGGCCCGATGTTGAGATGTGTCGTACCGCTCCAAGCCAATTATATCATCTGGGAAATACATGAGGGAGCATGTGGGATGCACTCTTGGCCGCGATCCATCGTGGCAAAGCTAATGCGGCAGGGATATTACTGGCCGACCATGCACCGAGACACCAGGGAGGTGATTCAGAAATGTGACTCTTGTCAGATACATGCACCCGTTCTGAGACTCCCAAAAACCGTACTAACCTCCATAATGGCCCCATGGCCCTTTTATCAGTGGGGCATGGACGTGTTGGGCCCCCTGCCAGAGGCCCCAGGGAAAATCAAATTTGTTATCGTGGCCATCGACTACTTCACTAAGTGGATGGAAGCCAAGTCATTGGTTCCACGACCGGGAAAGAAGTAAAGAAGTTTGTATGGGAGAACATAGTATGCAGGTTCGGTTTGCCAAGGGTGATCATCACAGACAATGGAAGCAATTTCATTCACGACCCTTTCAAAAGCTGGTGTGAGCGCCTGAATATAACCTAGATAAACACTGCCGTAGCCCATGCTCAGGCCAACGGATTAGTAGAAAGAGTGAACAAGAGTTTGATGAAGGGGTTCAAGTCAAGGCTTGGTAGGGAAAGAGCCGGATGGGTGGATGAGCTACCGAATGTCTTGTGGGCACACCGCACCTCTCTGAAAACGAGCAACAGAGAAACACCATTCAGCCTTACGTATGGTAGTGAAGTGGTCATACCCGCAGAAATAGGGATGCCAACCTTTCGGACCATGGTGAACAGTGGAAAAGAAAACGACGAAGGAATCTGTTTGAACCTTAACCTCCTACAGGAACGAAGGGAGCTGGCTGCGATACGAGAGGCGAAGTACAAGAAGAAGGTAGAGCAGTATTACAACCGAAGGGTTCGTGCCGAATCATTTAAGGTAAGTGTAAGAATGCACATAACTTCTTTGAAATGAAAGGTTGCTACAAATATCTAATTATTTCGTTGCAATTATAACTTGTCTCTACTTTGACTAACGTGTGAAATGAAAATACCTTAACAATTAAAGGTATGTGATTTTGTGTACCGAAGGAATGAAGCAAGCAGGGTTGAGAATCAGGGAAAGCTAGGACCCAACTGGGAGGGACCCTACCAGGTCGTGGAAGCGTATCAGACCGGATCCTACAAGCTAGAGACAATGGAAGAAAAGGAAGTGCCACGAACCTGGCATGCCGTCAACCTTAGAAAATGTTTTTTTGTAAATGATTTAATATGCCTAATGTAAACATCCGAAAGGAGTTGTTTGACTATTTTAAATGACAAAGTGCAGTTATCCCAAAGTTGGAGGGAAGCGATTCATGTTACATATCGAACTCTCGTACCATTTGTTGTTTTCTAGACATAATTAGAAAATGCCCCCCCCCCTCCCCCCCCCGAGAGGTTCATGCCCCCCGGGGATCATGTGGTCAATGTCCAAAGATGGTATACCCAAAAAGGGGTTACCATAATCCTGGCGGAAAGGCTGAACGGCGCCCAAAAAGGGGTGGCCGTATAATCATTTATTACTCTCTGAACATAAGTAGAAAGTGGTCTCTCCGAGAGGTTCGTGCCCTCCGGAGATTAGTGATCAATGTTCATTATTTTCTGGACATAATTAGAAAATGGCCCCCCTGAGAGGTTCACGCCCTCTAGGGATCATGTGGTCAATGTCCAAAGATGGTATACCCAAAAAGGGGTTACCATAATCCTGGCGGAAAGGCTGAACGGCACCCAAAAAGGGGTGGCCGTATAATCATTTATGACTCTCCGAACATAAGTAGAAAGTGGTCCCTCCGAGAGGTTCGTGCCCTCCGGAGATTAGTGATCAATGTTCATTGTTTTCTGGACATAATTAGAAAATGCCCCCCCCCGGGAGGTTCACGCCCTTCGGGGATCGTATGGTCAATGTCCAAAGATGGTTGATACCCAAAAAGGGGTTGCCATGGCAAAAAGGCCGGACGGCACCCAAAAAGGGATGGCCACATAATCATTCATTACCTTCCAAACATAAGTCGAAAGTGATCTCTCCAAGAGGTTCGTGCCCTCCGGAGATTGATGATTAGTGTTCGCGAAGGAAACGATCATGCAACTAGGACGAAAGGTAAATCGCCGAAGGACACAGGTGAGGTAATACGAACATATGCAAAAAGCAAAAAGAAAGGCGTTTTGAGAAATAACAAAATAAATGGCATTACATAATTCCCAAATATACAAAAGGCATTTTCGATCACGCAACCCATCAATCATTACATTTGTTCTAATTATATTAACTATTTGCAAACTAATCTAACGGCCCAAGGGCCTTGCACCAAAAGTTGTTCAAAACAGAGCAGACAGTTGCCGGAAGGATCATTCGGGAGCATCTCCTTCAACAGAGGGATCATTCGGGGCAGGGTCAGGAAACAGGCCCATTATTTTTGGAAGAGGTTTATCCGCGGCGTTGCTCACCTTCTGAACATACAGATATTCCACAGAAAAGAGTCCATCATACAAAGGGTTGAACTTTTTATCAGCTTCCACATCCAGATCATCTGTCTCGGCCACAATTTTGGCCACATCCTCCGGCTTACGACCCACGGAGACAGCCTCTAAGAACCCGGACTGGGAGGACAAACTAAAAGGCTCGGCCAAACGTTGTTTGTACTCGTGGCTATTCAGAAGCCGGCGAACCACCTCCGGAATGAACTCCTTCACCAGCTTGTGATGTTCGGTTTCCGTCTGGCCTAGTTTAACGGCCATGTCGTTCCTTTTCTTGTACAGTTTAGAACTTTCCCCCTCCTCGATAACAAGTTTGCCCTTAACATCCTTCAGCTCAGCTTCCAAGGCTTTGACTCGGTCTGAAGAAACCCTCCTCCCTTCATCTCTCGCCTTTTCCAACTGAGAGAGACGACCCTTCAGATCCGATTCCCTCACCATACAGCTCGCATGCTCATGTTTTAACTTCCGAAGCTCTTCTGCTTCTTGAGCTTTATCCTCATACTCCTCATGGGTGCGGTATAGTTGTTTATACTCTTCAAGAAGGGACTCATACCGGCCAAGAATATCCGAATGAGCGGCCGCTCCCCGGCCCAATAGTACCCAGCCTCTCTGAATGGCCTCCGAGTCACCCAAGCTTCGAAAATAAAACTCCTCTCGGGGAGTGGGCAGGTTCAACATCAAATCTTTGCAAACAGCCCCTCTATTCAAGCGATCCCCTCTCTTGACTGACCATTCCGGGACAAACACCGCTGCCGGGTCACCCTCAACCCAGCCTTTGATCTTGCCACGGCCGGAAGCCGCTACAGAGGAGCCCCCTGAAAGAAGAGACAAACATAACCCTTAGCAAAGAAGGGGAAAAGGAAGAGAAAAGCATAAGGTAGACACATTGGGATGACTTACCAACACCTCCATAGCCTGTTCCTTCCGACTGCCTTCCAATATCTTCCGGACGTAACGATCGGATGGGAGCGGGATTCGGAATAATCTCGACCTCCGGCTAGTCATGTTCCAGCTCCGCCACCGGAGTTTCTATTGGTCTACTCCATTTGGCCGGGCGAGATGCACCGCTACTACCCTCGCCATGCTGAACACGCACTCACGCCTTTTTAACCCCTGCTCCCCTCTGGACTTTCAGAGCGTCCCGGGTGACGGTCTGCCTTTGTTTTCTACGCTTGGGTTCCAAGACCCATGCGTCTGCCCTCTCAACCCTCGTCTCCTCAGCCTTCTTCTCCGGTATATCAGCATTCGAAGGAGCAGGGAAAGTCATGTACAACTCGTGAGACTCACCCTCACGGTACTCATCACCCTTGGCCATGGAAACACCCTCGCAGACCTCGGGGTTGATCAAGTACTCGGACATCGGTACAACTGCAAAAGAAAAAAAAAGAGCACGAAGCAGTTAGGAACAAACATACCTAACACAAGTCGACTAAGGAAACAAAGACAAGAGGTACGAAGTCATACATTTACCCTCGGCATCCTTAAGCACGGCCCGGTGGCCGGGATGCTCCCAATGCGAGGTCATCCCTACGGCGTAAAGAAAGCCCTTAGGAATCGAAATAAGATCAATTATATTTGCGGCCAGCTTTTCGGCATCCGCAATGCTAAAATAGCCACTTGGATACGGATCCGAAATGTCAGAATCATGGTGCCTCTAGGGCATGGTAAAGGGGACTGCCCGTCTATCTATCAGGAAAAAATCATGCTTCCAACCCTTCAATCCGGTCAGAATCTCCCGGAAACAAACCCTCTTCTCCTTACCACTTCGTTTCTCGAAAGAAAACCAATGACCTTGCTTGCTCAGCTTATAGAAGGCCCGGAATAGGGAAGTGGTGGGAACAACCTCCAGGCTTCGGCTATACACCTCAAAAAGCGTGGCACAGTGCAAGCCTAGCGGAACCAGCTAGGAGATATGTACCTTGTAATATGTAGACCACGACTTCCTTTCTATATCATACACACAAAAGCTTGATGATGACACTCACATAAGCATATTAAGAACAAGAAGAGTAAATGTGGATATTTGCTAGTCGAATGATTAGATTCAAATGAGGAAAATAATACAAAGACTAGAGGATGACTTTTACACACACACACACACTCTTTTTTCTTATGTAAATAATGAGGCACTTGTGAAAGATGTGTGTGTGCGTGGTTATATGGAGCACAGCCAACCAAAGAGGGCTTTGGTGGGCTTTTACAATTGACTTGGAGTGGGCTTATGTTGCACTACACATATACTTACTTTACAAATAAAACTAATGCCATAAGCCCACTAAACTAACTAAATATTGTACATGACACATTAAATTGTTAGCAAATGACCATCACTTTATATTAACATAAAATGATTGCTAACAATCTCCCCCTAAGGGATGGTCATTTCAATGATGCTCCCGTGATTGGTCTTTATCTTTTGACATCTTGAACTTCTTGTGTCAATGTATAATATTTTCGTTCAATGTTCCTTCGTGCACTGCGATCTTCATAGAGTTGTCTTGCCTTGATCTACATCTTCTGTCCTGATGCGTCGTCGTTGTAGATGATGATGGTGGATGGACTTTCGTCGGTACCTGCATAGAACAGTTAGCAATAATTCGTCCAGCGGCCATCATGTCGTGAGGCAAGATCCTTGGATCTCATTAAGACTCATACAACTTGTATCCTTTAGAGTGAACACAAGTGTATTGCATAGGAAGTGTTCCTAAGAGATCTTTTGATGAATCTCATGTCTCTAGACTCAATTATGTGCGTTTTGATTTTAGTCGTCGGAGGCATGGAGCAGAGTGCCACCTTTTCAATATCAACACTTCTCGGAGTGAGAGGTCGATAGATTATGTAGTGTTCTACGTGAGAAATGAAACAAATATCTTTTGAGAGATATCTGAGTGGATAGGAGGGGTGGTGCAAATGCGTCACTGGGTCCATGACGTCTTGTCTTCAATATCAGTATTACCTTAGTGAGTACCGATAGCAGATGTATTGACCCGGTTTCTGACCTAAGTTTTCATGGAGGGCTATTTCTTTTCACCCTTACAAAAACTTTTCTTTTTCATTCTTCAACCCCTTCTTTCTCCTTTCTCATTATACTCCTTTTTTCAATCTTACCTAAGGACTTCTAATGCTAAGCTATTGGAATTGTCCTTGGGTAGATCCTTCCGGTTCTGGCGGATCATTGGACATAACCTAACCATAATCACCTTATTACTCCATGATTATCCTAGATTATTTGTCACATGCCTTTAAACCTTGTGAAAATCTCTCAACGTGTTTATGAGAAAACACATTTTGTTAACACATCGAGAGTTTTACATTTATGAAACACTTCCCCTTCACATGTGCTCATGCAATTTTTAAATAAACTGCACATGTCGGGTAGAGATCGCACATTTGGAATGATCGACTTTCAATGAACACGACCTTCGCGAGACACGCTTACATCACTAGTTAGACTAGTTTGAAATTATTACCCGTCCCGGTCATATTCAAAGATCATCTCTCGAATTGGTACATTCTACTCAGACAAGTCCTTTGCGAGACACGCTTGCATCACTGGTAAACCAGCTTGAAATTATTACCCGTCCAGGACATGTCTTTTCGAGAACGGACATTTAGTTTCGTCAATTCGAGGGTTATCCCTGAGTCTTGAGATTCAAACCACAAAAACTTTTTGATCACATTTTAATCACGTCCTCTCCCCCATATATAAACACTTAATCTCCCCCTCAAAAATAGCATGAAGTGGTATTTTTGAAAACAGTTGATTAAAATGAAACTTTTTGTGGAGAGACGGACTGATTTTAGCATGAAAAATGGAACATTTTTCTTTTTCTACTCCCCCTTAATCAGAGCAAATGGTTAAACTTTTGAGTTTAAAAGCATTTAGAGGTCTTTAAGGGAGTCGTTGTGAGCACAAAATTTATAAAAAGACTTTGAAAAATCTTTTGAAACAATTTTGATTAAGTGCTCATGGGTTTTAGCTTTTCGCCATTAACATTGCGAGTTTTGATCGGAAATAATCAGAAGTCATTCAATGTAGTCTTTATTTGAAACCTTTTCCGGCATACCCGAGCTACATTTAAAAGATTTCACGTTTAAGAACGGGTTCCGTACTGAAATGTACGAAAGCCATATTGAAGAAATTTGAGAAACGACATGTTTTAGAAAAACATAAAAAATAACTCCCGCTCAAGCATCTGTAAATACCCGTATCATTGTTGAATGACATTTCTAAGCACGTACAGAATATTGATTAGACGAGAGACATGTCGTGAGAAGAATATTTTTTGTTTTTGATGTTTTATATTTTTTATGGCTTTTTGAAATTTTCTGTATTTACAGTATAGATATTAACAGGTATATATTTACAAAAATATTTACATGCGAAGCTTTATGAAGTAAATCAATAAGATTCGAGAAGACTTTCTAACTCTTCGGGAGTTAGGCTTCGCATGCCAATTCGACGAACTAAGTTTTCAAACCGCTCTTTTGGGAGGGCCTTAGTAAATAGATCAGCGAGTTGGTATTCTGTCTTAACGAAAAACAATTCAACAGTACCCTCTTCAACATGCTCTTTTATGAAGTGGTAGCGGACTCTAATATGCTTGGTCTTCGAGTGTTGCACTGGGTTGCACGAGATGGCTATGGCACTTTTTGAATCGCAATACAAAGGTATGCGGTTGAAAGAGAAACCATAATCTGTGAGTTGAGTTCTCATCCAAAGGACTTGAGCACAACACGCAGATAGAGACACATACTCGGCCTCTGCTGTTGATAAAGCAGTGCAATCTTGTTTTCTTGACGACCAGCCTACTAGCTTTTCTCCCAGAAATTGCGCTCCGCCTGATGTACTTTTCGCTGTTACTTGGCATCCAGCATGATCTGCATCTGAAAAGGCAATTAGTGTAAACTCCGAATCCTTCGGATACCAAAGTCCCATGTTAATGGTTCTTCGAAGGTATCGAAAGATCCGTTTAACCTCTTGGAGGTGAAGTTCGGTAGGCCTTGCCTGAAACCGTGCAAGTAAGCAAACAGCAAAATGAATATCTGGTCGGCTTGCAGTTAGGTACATGAGAGAACCAATCATACTCCGATATTTCTTCGGATCCATGGGTTTCCCATATAGGTCAGCGCCAATTTTTGGTGAAGTGACCATTGGAGTACCAACAGAGTCATAATTTTCCATACCATGTTTTTTCAAAATCTCAATTGTGTATTTAG
The DNA here is from genome assembly GCA_021014915.2 of Artemisia tridentata subsp. tridentata. Taxonomy (NCBI): domain Eukaryota; kingdom Viridiplantae; phylum Streptophyta; class Magnoliopsida; order Asterales; family Asteraceae; genus Artemisia; species Artemisia tridentata. Next base: position 77,088,133 of record CP139502.1, read on the forward strand.
CTTGATTAAGAAAAATACCACGTGGGGATTGATGAATTTGTAAGCCTAAAAAGAATTTTAATTCACCCATCATGGACATTTCGAATTTGCTTTTCATGAGATTTTCAAAATGTTTTGAATGTGTCTGATTAGTGGACCCAAAAATTATGTCGTCCACGTAAATCTGAACAATCAAAATGTCATTTTTGTATTTTCTTGTAAACAAGGTTGGATCAATTGTTCCCTTGGTGAAATTATTTGACAACAAGAAATATGATAACTCGTCATACCACGCCCGTGGGGCTTGTTTTAAACCATAGATTGCCTTCTTTAGCCTGTATACGTATTCCAGATGATATTTGTCAACGAAACCATCTGGTTGACTCACATACACTTCTTCCTTCAGAGTTCCATTCAAGAATGATGTCTTGATGTCCATCTGATAAACCGTGATGTTCTTGTGAGCGGCATAAGCTAAGAAAATCCTGACAGCTTCAAGCCTTGCAACCGGTGCGAATGACTCTTCAAAATCTATTCCTTCTTCCTGTCTGTATCCCTTTGCCACCAAACGAGCTTTGTTGCGAATTACAGTCATTTCTTCATCCTTTTTGTTTTTCCATAACCACTTCAAATCAATGACTTGTTTGTCAATTGGTCTTGGAACTAAATCCCAGGTGTCATGGATTTGAAATTGAAGAAGTTCTTCCTGCATCGCTTCAATCCAGGCATTATCCGCCATTGCTTTCCGAATGTTCTTAGGTTCTATGAGACTGACTGAGCAGACATAGATGCACATGTCGCAATCGGTGTGAAGCTGTTTTCTCGTCTGAATTGGTCTTGAGGGTTCACCAATAACCTGTTCAATTGGATGGTCTTTTTTCCACTGTAATGTTGAAGGGTACCTTGGACTGTGTGAATGTATGTTAGACGGTTCATGTAATCTGGAAGATGATTCACCAGATTCCGTTCCAAACGGGTTTTCAAAGACTTCTTCGTCTAACACAGCATTATTTTGTTCTTGCTCATCAATTCGTGGTAGAACAATTTCAATGAATGGAGTTACTGGAGTAAATGTAGATGATGTTGATGTTGAGGGAGTTGGTGCGCCAGCTTCAAATGTTGTGGATGCATCTGGATTTGGTGGTGGTGGTGGTTGATGATGAGTGGGTGCAGCGGAATGTTGGTTAGATGCATTTTTCGAAGCGCCACCATAGTATGCATCGTACATGAACTCGAAGAAATTATCCAGTTCTTGAGTTGAGGGTTGTTCGTCATGAATTGATTGAGCTCCTTGAGGTGCGAGTCCCGAACTGATATGTCCGAAAGTCATCGGGTTAAGCGCGGGTTCTAGAGCGAGTCTCTCAGAAGCCATTTGTGAAATTTCATCAAACTTCACATTCATCGTCTCCATGATCTTTTTCGTTCTCCTGTTATACACCCTGAATGCCCTGGAGTTTTCAGAATACCCAATAAGGATTCCAATATCACCCTTAGCCTTCAACTTCCCCAGATCTTCCCTGTCATTTGTTGGATAGCATAAAGTGCCAAATACATGAAGATAAGAAATATCCGGTTTTCGGTTGTTGACAAGTTCGTATGGGGTTTTATTGAATCTTGGATGGATTAGGGATCGGTTTTGAGTAAAACAAGCAGTAGAAACAGCATCAGCCCATAGGAATAACGGTGCACTGGAATAGATCAGCATAGTGCGAGCAGCTTCAATAAGGGTTCGATTCCTTCTTTCAACTACCCCATTCTGCTATGGAGTTCTAACCGCTGATGTCTAGTGAGTAATACCAGTTTCTTCAAAGAATGATCTTAACTCCTGATTAACGAATTCCGTGCCATTATCCGTTCTTACTATCCTAACTGGAGCTTGAAGTAGAACTTGAATCCGCTTCAGAAAGGTGATGATGGTGCTTGGTGTTTCATCTTTAGATCTCAAGAACTTTACCCATGTATATCTTGAATAGTCATCAACAATTACAAGAATATACTTTTTCCCATTTATGCTTTGAACTCTCATTGGGCCACATAAGTCCATGTGCAACAAATGCAACCTGTCAACCGAACTAGGTACGGGTTTAGGTTTATATGTTGCTCTTTTGCTCTTTCCTTGCTCACATGATGGACATAGGTGTTCTTTGGTGTATTTGAATTTAGGAAGACCGGAGACGATGTCGTCTTTGGCAAGCTTGTTGATCGTGTCAAAGTTCAGATGGGAAAAACGTCTATGCCACAACCAGGATTTTGTTTCGCCTGCCCTGGTCATGAGACAAATAGGAGATGAAGAGGCCATTTGGTTTATGTCAATTGCATAGAGATTGGTGCCACGACCCCCAATTAAGAGATCATTCCCCACCAAATTCCTGACAAAACAAGTGTTTCTCCTAAAAGCAACCTCTAAATCTGCATCACAAAACTGTCTGACAGAGAACAGATTGTGTCCCAACCCTTCGACATAGTAAACCCGAGTGATTAAGTAGTTTCCAAACCGAAGATCTCCATAACCCAGAATAGCTGCAACATGATCATTCCCAAAACGTACAGTCCCCATGAACTGCCACACAAAATTGATCAGCAGCTTCAGATTCCCGGTCATGTGCTTGGAGCAACCCGAGTCGACGATCCAAAGACAAATTTCAATGACCTGCAAAGAACAGATGATTTTGTATATGGAAACCGTTTAACATTTGGTTCCAAGGGGTTAGATGTAACAGGTGGAGTCCACTTAGAGATGGTTTCCATTGATGCATTGGGAACTATTTCTACTGTGCCATTCTTAGGTGCAAACATTCTACCCGTTGGTTTCCATGCACAAAACTTAGAGTGATCCTTAGGCAATAGGCTGCTAGTTGTTTTCCTAGCTTTTGCAATAAGTCCTCGAATATATCTAGACTTAGCCTTAGTTACTAAAGGAACCTTTTTCTGTTCAGGCATATCATTCTTTTTCACATCATTAGAAACATTATCATCACAAGCATTTACAGACAAAGATTTCTTTTGCATTAAACAATCCGAATCATTACATGCATTAGAAACAGGAGTCTTATCATTACAACTAGATGATACATGTTTCTTCTTGGGAAGCGGTAAATTCCTAGGGTGTACTTCTACTTTCTTGCTTGCATTCTTTGAAACAGGCGAGACACTAGGTTTCTTGTCATTGCTCCTAGTCTGTCTTCTGCTCCTAGAGTTGCTTTCTAATCCTGTAGAAGGTAAGGCACACTCATTAGAATTTATGTTGTTGTACTGAGATGTTGTTTTAGCAGTCCTAATCTCGTTTGGATTATCTTTAATACTTTTGTCTATCGCCCTATATGTTTTAGATGTAGAGGCAGACGCAGTAGTGGGACTAATCCTATAAAGGCCAGGTGCTATCACATTAGTGTTCTTGACAACAGCTTTCCCTGTTTGTTTCTCATTAGGCAAGGGGGTTAATGGTGCAATACCCGTAGATTCCTCACCCTGCCCTTTTTGACTTGCAAGTTGAGACTTCAAAAGATTTATTTGATCTTGCATGTTTTTGTAAGAACGCTCATACGACAATTTGTCATACTTGCATTCTTCCTTTTTTGTATCAAGTTGTTTAAAATATGTGCAATTTTGTTTTTCAAGTTTCAAAAGCGCCTTTTCATATTTTTCAACAATTTGAGAAGTCTCATCTCGAAGTGTTTCATCATCCCCCACAGAATATGTTTGGAAAATAATAGACATGATATCGGTCGATAGAGCTTCGAAAGAGAGAGAGTCATTTTGCATTTCCAAAACTTTTATGTGTTCCAAGTATTCATTTGCTTCATTCACTAAGGATTTGTGGTCCTTAACGAAATCTGCTGACTCTTTCAAAAGATTGAATTCCATATTTTGAACAACCGCATAGATTGCATCAATGTGTGGATTAATGTCTTGTTCAAACATTCCTTTTAGTTCAGTCTGAAATCTTGAAAATATGTCCTTTTTGTTACTGTTTAATTTGGATGCCACAATACTTTGAAGTGTTTCAATTCTCTGTTTAAGATCAACCAAATATAGTCTAGCTGCACTTGTTTCACAAGTGTTTTTAGATGCCATTTGTTCGATGTTAGACAGATGTTTTGAGACAGCCTTTTGTTTTGTGAAAACCACTGGTTTTTGAAAAAACAGAGGTGACTTCTTTTGAACAAGATGAACCCCAGCAAGTTTGTTTGCTTCATTATAATCAATGGGTTTTATTTCTGGGTTCATTTGTCTCATTTTCTTTCTACTCTCTTCTGAAAGCTCAATCGTTTCATCAGAATCATGAACCTCTAAAGGATCATGTTTATCATTTATAAGAGTACCATCATATAACACATTCTGTACACTCTGAGCTTTCTTGAGATAATAAGGGTTTTCATAACCGATAGCCATTTTCTTTAATGTATGTAAAATCAGGTTTGGATCGTTTATTAACAAGTTAACTGTTTGTGCAGAATGACCCGTTTTTACAAGTATATCTTCCAACTTTGCAATGGTTTCCTTTTTGTCAGTGATCTCTTTTTGAAGATCTTTTTCACGTTTTGAAAACCTTTCATTCAACTCCTTCTTTTCTTTTTCAAGATTGGAATAAGTTGATTTTTGTTTTGAAAGCTGGTTGGTTAGTTCAGAAATTTCTTTGTTAAGAGATTTGATTTGCAAATTCAAATTAGCATCGAGAGTGTCAAATTTTATTTGCAAATGTTTCTCTCTTAACTCAGAATTTCTTAAGCTAACCTCAAGTTCTGACTGTTTTTCATTATGAAAATCATAAGCTCTTGCATTCACCTTATAACTCTCAAGCTCAGCGGTCAATTTTTCATTCGCGGCCTTAACCTCGCGATTGACCGTTTTAACTTTCTCAATTTCAATACTACAATTATGCAATAATGATTCAAACATAGCACATGTTTCCTCATCATTATTAGTATGCTGTGACTCGAATTCTTCATTAGGATCCATATCTGGAGTTACCAAATTAGTATTTCTACAACTTGGTTCGTCCATATATGTATCGTAAATGAGATTAGGAGTCTCAGGATACTGTTCATTTTGAGGTGACATATCAAACATTTCATTATCGTGACATGTAGCATATGGTTGTACCTCAGAAACCGCATTAGTGTCAAAAGCAGGAGGTGCTTCTGAGTCTGTGTCGTACTTTGCCTCCTGAAGATTAGCCATAAAAATGCAGTTTGCATCGATGTCTTCAAGATCTTCAGAATTATCCATAATAGCCATGAAGTCATTCTCTTCTGCACTCAACTGAAGCCCAGCTGTTTCCTTGTTTGCCAACATTAATGCTTTCTGCAAATACGCTGGATCCCTTTTATTCGGCTTGTCTGGACAGTTCCTAGCCATATGACCAACACCCTGACAGTTGAAGCACTTCATCACATTACCCTGATTCCTGTTCCCAGCTCCCTGAGCAACATTCCCAAACTGATTCCCAGCATTCTGTACCCTTTGATTACCAACAGCATTACCCATCTGATTTCCTGCACACTGACCCATCTAATTACCAACATACTGCCCTACATTCTGATTACCCATCTGATATCTTGGAGCATATCCCTGCTGATTCCCATATCCCCCAACCATCTGTCTTTGTTGTCCCATGTTGAAACTCGGCTGTGCAATCTGCTTGTTGCGAGTGTTCGATGAGATTCGTTGATTGTTGTTGGTGGGTGTGGAGTAGCGTCCTTGGAATGCTTTTGATAGGTAGGCAAAAGCTTGAGTCAAAGCATCAGTTGACTCATCCTGATCATGTTGATCTGGGTGTTGCGGGTATTGTTGTTGTGGGATTTCATGTTGTTGTTGTGGGTAGAATGGTGATTGTGGAATATACTGTTGTTGCATGAATTGCTGAGTGGATGATGATGATGATGGTTGTGCACTGACTGTTGCAGGTGTAGGTGTTTGGACTATGAGTGCAAGAGGATCTTGTTGTTTTGCTTGTTTCTCTTGTCTGACTTCATTTGCCTCTGCTTGGTTTTGTTTTAGGAAGTCATAAAGCTGATCATAGTTCATCTTGTGAAGGTTTTGTGTCTGGTTGACAATAGTAACATATCGTCCCCATTCTTCAGGAAGATTGTTGATGAACTTGATATTTTGAACAATTGGTTTAGGTGCCAAATTGTTTCTGATCAACTCATTCATTAGAGTACAAAACCGTGTGTAGTAAGATTCAATCTGTTCAGCTGGTGTAGATGTGAACTTCTCCCATTCAGTCAGAAGCTTGTTTTCCAATTCTTGTTTACCAATATCTGTACCATAACAAAGTCTTTTGACTCGTTCCCACATTGCATGAGCAGTTTCACAACTGTCTACAGCACATAATATATCTTGAGGTAACCCAAGTTGGATTAAATGCATTGCCAAGTTATCAGCTTCAATTTGCTTCCAATCATCTGGAGTATAATCCTTTTCTTCTTGGATTTTGTAAGTTGCTGCAACGGGAGGTTCTGAAGTTCGATCTTCAGCTGTTACTTCCGTCCTACGAGGCTTGAATGGACCTTTCTCAACGGAGTTAGCCAAGAGTCTACCTTGTCCATTAGGTTTTGATTTCATATAACGAAGCATACGACTCGTCCATGGAAGGTAACCACCTTTTTCTAACATTGGAGGTCGGTTTTCTGAACCTGCGGCATGAATGTCTTGTTGTGTAGTCATCTTTACAATATTGTATGATAAAGTGGATTGAGGATCGTTTCAACAAAATAGAAGTTGTTTTCGTTGCAGGTTGAACTAGAACTTGGTTGATGATGTGATGCTTTGGTTTGTTGTTGATGATCGTTGATGTTGTAACAGATTAAATAACGTTACGAAACTTTATTCAAGTTGATGCGTGGGTTTTGCAACCTTACAACAGGTTTTACCTCTCGAGGGATCTCAAGAGGCTTACAACCCCACCAGGCAGTGTACCTGACCGATGTAGTATAGTGTAGTGGTAAGTACGGGGGATTGATCGTTCTCCACAGGGAATAGTGTTCGTTAGGTGTGAAAGGCTACTCTAATTAGGTCTAAGGGTTGAGGAAGATTCTTTTTATGTTTTTATATTTTATAAAAGCAAGTAAAATCTCGGGTTTTGAAGGAGTGGGCGGAATTAGTTGCTAGTCAACTAACCCAAATTACTACAAATGCAAATAAAATAAAATAACAAAAATGAAAAGTGGTGAGAAACTTATGTGTAGAGAAATGTGTTTACTTAGATTTCCTTACTCCCTAACTATCTTTTACCGGTTAATTAGTGTGTATTAGTCGCGTGGATGACGGGTGTATTCCTTAATACCATTCGTGGGGTGGCGTACTTACTTCCCCAAACTCTACAAGCTCCTACTTCACTCCTATGTCGAGCCGGCTAGGAAGCTCCTAACATGGGATCACTAGAATTCGCTTGTGCATTAAATACAACCATAAAAACCTTTAGTACGCGTTTGGTTCATGTTTCTTAAGACGTTCAAGCAAGTTACCGAATAGGAAGTTAGCCAGTTTTCTTAAGCCTAACATAGATAAACAATCATCCAATACAACTAATAACACACTAACAACCAATAATCAATAGCTAGGTTTCATTAGATCTAAGCAAACACAAGATAAAATTAGCCTAACATGTTAAACAAAAGACAAGCATAAGATAGAATCAAACAACACATAGACATATTGAATGATTAATTGATAACTTATCTTTTAATGAAACATGGAAGATCTCAAGGCAAGAAGCCCTGAAAAAGTAGCTAAAATCGTCTTAGGGTTTTATCCCAAAATTCCACACACTAAGCCCTCTCTAATGACAAAAAATTAGAAAACTATATATAGACTTTGACATCTGACGGCGTCACCTTATGCATTGTGACGCCGTCACCTCGCCGCTTTTAGGGTTCCCGGATGACCATCTTGACGCCGTCCCTCTTTAGCTCTTCAAAAATCCATTCTGGCTTATCAAGGCTTGACGCCGTCGGATCCTGAACGTGACGCCGTCCCCTTATGATTTAAGCCGTGACGCCCTTGATTTAGTTAAAGCGTGACGCCGTCAGAATTCTCATGCAAACTCACTGGCCCGTCATGAGTAAATTTCACATCCAACTTTTCTTGCCAAGGCATGACGCCGTCCCATGTTAATTGTGACGCCGTCAAGAGTAACTTTTAGCCGATTCTTGAGACTTTGCCGTTTTCTTCACTTTAATGCTCCAAAAACGTCCAAAATGCCTCCTTTTCCAGATTTCTCCTCAAAAGTACCTAAAATGACAAAAGGAACGATTTAGGGCAATATTTGATCAAATAAATACGATTTCGGGCTTAAATGACCCCTTAAAAGCGGTACACTTTTCGCCTCATCAAATACCCTTACACTTGAGATTTGCTTGTCCTCAAGCAAATGCGCTTTTATTCTAATCAAAATACAAGTTAGGGGTCATTTAATGCAAACATAAAAGTAATTACAACAAATATTCGTTCCACTTCAATCATAATAAGCACGGAGATTACATACTAGCACCTCACAAGTAGTGTTTAGATACCCACATCTCTCAAGTGTCATCAAAATAAATCTCATAAATGAAAACGGAAAATATCTCTCACTACCTGTCATAGCAAATAGATTACCATAGGCTTGGGAAAGGATCGAAAACCTCCTCCACTAGGCGTAAGCACCTAAGATAAACTATCAAAGAGGGCTTTTAAATGGGTTATAACGTTAGGTGTAGGGAAAAGGAAAACACGGTTTTGTTGGATAAAGGATATTTTACTGGTGGCGAGTTAAAGATCTTGATCAATCACATGTACTATACAACGTTGCTAAGCCAAGACTAGACTCGATCTTAAGCTAATGAAAGAAAATAACAAAACATAAACATAAAATAATCATAAAATGAAACGGGATGGTAGTCCGTATGTTTTTTCAATTTTTTTTTTTTTTTTTTTTTTTTTTTTCTCATTTTTTTTTGTATTTTTCTTGATTTTTTTTTTTTTTTTTTTTTTTTTTTTTTTTTTTTTTTTTTTTTGCATACACTTTTACCCTACCATCCAAAATAATACATCATAGGGGCGTTGCATCCCCCTTACACTTGAATTTTTACATAACTTTACAAATAACTATTCTAATGACTCGAATTAAGATAATTGAAAAACTTGGAGTACTTTTAAAACATTTAGCACATATGGGGGTAATAAATGATGTTCTTCCCCATTACTCCATTACACTAGTACTTTACCCACGAGTCCCAATCGTCCCAAAACAATATGTACAAGGATATGACTCGACTTAGCAACCATGTAATCAACTAGATAATTAACTTGGGTTTAAACAAATGTTGTCACAATAATGCACTAAAGATGAGTGCATACAAGGTAGGCTAAGGCGATTTGGGTGTACATTTAAGTGGGGTGTAACAAATTCTTCCTTTAAGTAAAATGCTTAAAGGTCGAAACGAAAAGATAGGCTCTGAGGGGTGTACTAGGGGTATCGTGTACTAAAAATGAGTACAACGCAAAGGGTGTGGGAGAATTACTTGACCAATGTAGCCAAAGTAATTATAACAAAAACACAGGTGTAAAACAATGGGTTAATCCTAATGCCTCTTATCATGTAGTAAATCTAACTACACGAATGTAGTCTCACTTGTGGCCTCGGAATGGTCCTAACGCAAGTTCTAGAATCTAAGTGCTACCGGTACACACATCATAGCATAAATGCTTTTCCTACCAATTCTAGGGGCGAACCTCACATATTTGGGGGTGGAAAATTTTTTTAGTGGTACGGTTTTTGTGCTAGTCATATAACTCCTATCCGTGAGACGCTTATTAGGATCAAAGTTTCACTCCTATATGTTGTAAAAAAATTTAAATTTGGCACTAAAATTACCTTAACAAGTATTTCTCTCAGTTTTATTACACATCAACTATTAAACAAACAAAAATCAAGCGCAATTGTATTCTCTAAAATCGTACTTTTACCCTCCCCTTACACTTAAGATGAACATTGTCCCCAATGTTCAAATAACAAGATGTAAAAGAAAAAAGTAAAAGAATGAAATCAAATACTCCCCTGATTCGCTCGTTGGATAATGAAATTACACGGTTAAATCTTCCTCCAAAGAGAATGTTGAAGCTCCATGACTAATGCATCGCCATAAGCTTGATTCAAAACATTTCCTTGTCCAAAATAACCTGTTGAACCTGAGAAAACAAACACGAAAACCTGCATAACATCGGCGGGATAAAATCTATATATAAGGATATAATGCTTGTGGAATGATAACTTTGCAGATTCCTGGAGATTATAAGTTGGAGATTTTAATAAAAACTTTTTATGAAAACAAAATTTTCAAAAATTTCTGGAAATTAAATCTGACGCCGTCAGGTTATAACCCCTGACGCCGTCAGAAATGACCTGACAAAAATTCTCATTTTAAGTTTCCGGAAAATTTCTGGAAAAACCTTTACCTTACTTCCTGGAAATCCTGCAAAACATCATTATGACTCGATACAAGCATTTGACTCAAACAAATACGGATATGTATGTTAATTTATTATTATTACGATTCATGTTCATATGTGTTCTAATAAACCAATTTAGATTTCCCTTACACTTATCTTTTGCAAAATACCTTTATATGTAGTTAAGACGAAGTTAAAAACAACATAAAGCATTTTCACAAATTAGTTTTGAACATGAATCAATAAGAATAAAAATTAAACACACATACGGAAACAAATAAAATCAAACAAACAAATAAATAAACACACAAAGCAAACAAATAAAATAAATAAAGCTTGGGTTGCCTCCCAAGAAGCGCCTTTCTTTATTAACGAGTCTTGTAGCTAGACTCTAAGTCACGTACATTACGTGACTCCATCATCGGTCACGGTTCCTAGGCCATTCTCCTTTGATTCTCTATCAGAATCACTTTCATAGTGAAGGTATTTCGGGTCCTCGAGATCAAAGGGATTATTTCGGTATTTAGAACTAAGCTCCTTATCATGCTTAAAGAATCCACTTGACAGGTCAAAAGTGTCCTTACATCCCCTTCTCACATCATCATCACACAACACTAGTTGGGAACTTAACCTATCGAGCCCATCATAATCAATCTCCTTGAATTCTCTCATCTTGTGAGGCGTTTGGTATGAGATTTCCCTAATCCCATCGGTGAAAGTCATGATCCCATTGAGCTCGTCCACAACCAAGCTTGTGGCCTTGCAAAAAGGTGCCCCAAAAACAACTTGTGATAACCTGGGATCGATGTACTTTTCGATATTATCGACGATTGCGAAGCTCATAGTGAATGTCATGTTTCCTACAAACACCTGTACATCATCATCTATGCCAATGTCGTCCTTCCCTTTATGAATCATCCCCCATCTGCAAATGTTGTTATAATGAAACAGGGACATCACATTTTTGGGTAAACATGTGTCGATGTAAACATTATAAAAATGCTTGTGACCAATCATGCAAGGTATTTTGAGATTATTCGGATCACATCGCTTAATTCGGCCAGGCCTTCTACCGCGTAACCCCCATGTGTTGCTACTCGCTGATGGTTGATACTCATACACTTCTTCACAGCCATCCCGAAAAATCACTTTCCTGACACCATCGGTAAATAATGCACTCCTATCATCCTCATCGAGTATCACTCCCGTTGCTTTTATGAATGGTTTGCCTAGAACAAGGCCAGTTAAGGGTGGGCTGATGATAGAGTTCATGTTATTAATTACAATTAACTCGATATGAAAGAGGAACTTTTCTATCACAATTGGTGCCTTCCTTATTATCCCGATGATATTAGACCCTTCATATTTGACTTGTTCAGTGAAGGCTTCATTATATAGAGAAAGGGATATTGCGCTTATAGAAGAGTTGGGGTTTATGTAGGCATCTTTTATAAACTTTTTCCTAGTGGTGCAAGAAATCTTAAAGACCCTAGGAGCGCCATCCTCTATTCTCTCTCCGAATCCCATAGGCGACCTTGCTGTGCCCCTCTCAAGTTCCTCTACCAGGGGGCGGTCTAGCAGTCCTGCGAGCCCATGAGGCATTTCGGATTTCTCTTCCGAGCCCTCCTCATCACTCACCTTTATTGTACTCGAGTTCTTTGGTGAGTCTAGATAGTCGTCGGGCGCCTCGGGTTTCTTTTCGGGAACTTCACCCTCCATTTCATTGTCCACATTCTTGGCTGTTTGTTGGTCCAAATTTGGTTTAGGAACAGGTATTGTTGTAATGGTGTTCACGAAGTGGAGAGGTTTCGAAGGGGTATGAGTATCTCCTGTTTTTTTTTCGTTTTGTGATATGTATTTGAAGAGTTTACTAGGGTGCTTGATTTTTACAGGAGGGGGTGTTTGGTGGGTCACCGTAACAGATTTGATCTCATTAACTCGCGCCAACTCACAAGTTGACCTGCCAGCAAGGCGATCATTGATAACCTTTAACAGGTTATCAACCCTGTTGTTCGTATCAACTTGCTGTTGTCTGAATTGATTCTCAAGTTTGGAGAGCTGTGTTTCTTGAGAGAGAATGAACTTTTGCAGTGATTCCTCGCGATTTTGTTGTTTATGCGTGTGTCGCTGAGGATAATGTTCAGACCAGGTGAGCGGGGTAGAGTCATTGAATGATACGCTACGAGTTTGGTTCCAACTAAAATTTGGCTTATTCTTCCATGCTTCATACCCATCTTCGGAATTTTTGGGCCCATAATTAGTGGCGAGCCACTTATCTCCCGCCTTATCGATTCGCGAGGATGCGAATTCTTTGAAAGCCTGTTTGGGAAGTTCCATGCAATCATGAGTGTCGTGGGGACCACCACATAACTCACATGAAGAAGTGATTTTGTTCACTTGGCTTGAAGGTTTAGGAGCCTCGTAGGATTTCATGAGAAACTTGACTTGGTCTTCAAGTTCTATGATCCTACGGTCGGAAGTGCTTGAATTGTTCAAAGGCAAAGATATTGCCTTGACCGTTTTATTCAAATCACGGGGATCACTCCAACTTTCGTTGTCATAAAGAGCAAGATCCTCTAGGAGAGCCCATGATTGTTCCGCACTTAGATCACGTAGCTTGCCACCGGCCGATTGGTCAATGGTTTGCCTCGTGGAGAGATTGATATGGTCATAGAAGATTTGGACTTGGAGCCAAAGTTCTATGCCATGGTGAGGGACTTTTTGGAGTAAGTCCTTGAATCGAGTCCATGCCTCGTAGAGAGTTTCGCCTTGACGTTGTTGGAACATCAAGATATCATTCCTTAGCTTGGTAGTTCTTCCCGGTGGGAAAAACTGAGCAAGGAAACGAGTGGTGAGATCATCCCAAGAGGTGATGGATCCTGCGGGTTGACGTTCTAGCCACTGACTAGCTTGGTCCCGCAGAGAGAAATTGGAAGAGACGCAATCGGGTCGTCTCTCGAGTGGCAACATCAAGGTCTATAGAATCAACGATTTTAAGAAAGTCCTTGAGATGTTGATTAGGATCTTCAGAACGAAGTCCATGGAATGCGCATCCGCTTTGCACCAACCGGATGGTGTCGGATCGCAAGGGTGTGATATTGGCTCCTTGTGTGAGCTCAATGGTGTTTCGATAGCCGTGGTGGCTAGGACGGGAATACTCTCCTAAAGTACGGGCTCTAGGAGGTGGTGGTGGTTGTTGTGGTGGTGGGTTGTGTGGGTTAAGGATATTACCATCTTCCATGATGTCGGACGGTAATGGTTACGAACAAAGACACGAAGAAAATAGATAGACTAAAGAAAACCTAGAAAAATAAAATAAAAATCTCACTAGAAAGGAATCTAGTGAGTAGACCTAATAGAAATAAAAATTCAACCTAAACAATAACTATTCCCCGGCAGCGGCGCCAAAAACTTGATGCGTGGGTTTTGCAACCTTACAACAGGTTTTACCTCTCGAGGGATCTCAAGAGGCTTACAACCCCACCAGGCAGTGTACCTGACCGATGTAGTATAGTGTAGTGGTAAGTACGGGGGATTGATCGTTCTCCACAGGGAATAGTGTTCGTTAGGTGTGAAAGGCTACTCTAATTAGGTCTAAGGGTTGAGGAAGATTCTTTTTATGTTTTTATATTTTATAAAAGCAAGTAAAATCTCGGGTTTTGAAGGAGTGGGCGGAATTAGTTGCTAGTCAACTAACCCAAATTACTACAAATGCAAATAAAATAAAATAACAAAAATGAAAAGTGGTGAGAAACTTATGTGTAGAGAAATGTGTTTACTTAGATTTCCTTACTCCCTAACTATCTTTTACCGGTTAATTAGTGTGTATTAGTCGCGTGGATGACGGGTGTATTCCTTAATACCATTCGTGGGGTGGCGTACTTACTTCCCCAAACTCTACAAGCTCCTACTTCACTCCTATGTCGAGCCGGCTAGGAAGCTCCTAACATGGGATCACTAGAATTCGCTTGTGCATTAAATACAACCATAAAAACCTTTAGTACGCGTTTGGTTCATGTTTCTTAAGACGTTCAAGCAAGTTACCGAATAGGAAGTTAGCCAGTTTTCTTAAGCCTAACATAGATAAACAATCATCCAATACAACTAATAACACACTAACAACCAATAATCAATAGCTAGGTTTCATTAGATCTAAGCAAACACAAGATAAAATTAGCCTAACATGTTAAACAAAAGACAAGCATAAGATAGAATCAAACAACACATAGACATATTGAATGATTAATTGATAACTTATCTTTTAATGAAACATGGAAGATCTCAAGGCAAGAAGCCCTGAAAAAGTAGCTAAAATCGTCTTAGGGTTTTATCCCAAAATTCCACACACTAAGCCCTCTCTAATGACAAAAAATTAGAAAACTATATATAGACTTTGACATCTGACGGCGTCACCTTATGCATTGTGACGCCGTCACCTCGCCGCTTTTAGGGTTCCCGGATGACCATCTTGACGCCGTCCCTCTTTAGCTCTTCAAAAATCCATTCTGGCTTATCAAGGCTTGACGCCGTCGGATCCTGAACGTGACGCCGTCCCCTTATGATTTAAGCCGTGACGCCCTTGATTTAGTTAAAGCGTGACGCCGTCAGAATTCTCATGCAAACTCACTGGCCCGTCATGAGTAAATTTCACATCCAACTTTTCTTGCCAAGGCATGACGCCGTCCCATGTTAATTGTGACGCCGTCAAGAGTAACTTTTAGCCGATTCTTGAGACTTTGCCGTTTTCTTCACTTTAATGCTCCAAAAACGTCCAAAATGCCTCCTTTTCCAGATTTCTCCTCAAAAGTACCTAAAATGACAAAAGGAACGATTTAGGGCAATATTTGATCAAATAAATACGATTTCGGGCTTAAATGACCCCTTAAAAGCGGTACACTTTTCGCCTCATCACAAGTATAATTAAGACAAAGTCAAAAGTTTACTATTTCGACAAAAGTTATGTAAATTACAATTTAGATAAACTCGACAATTTCTATAGAAATTTCAATTTGACCAAAATTTATACAAATTATAGCTAAATATCAATTTAGATAGAAATATATCTAATTTATATAAATCGGTAATTTTTATAAAATCTAACACTTTTATACAAAAGGTTAGATAACCGTTTGTCGAAGTATTTTACACTCTTATACAAGAGTAAAAATACCGAGTTCACTTTCGAGTTGACGAAATTACGTTCGAATCAAATCCTTAAAAGTTATCTAACTTTGAAGTCTTTTAATCACAATTGCGAGGGCCTGAAGTGTCAAATCCGAAAGATCTTCTATTGCAGCTGAAAGTACAAGGACTAAAGTTGCCAATTCCGAAAATTGCACCAATTGCGAGACAAAATTTGAATTGCGAGACCAATTCCGAAAGAACAGCACCAATTGCGAAACTTAGCTTGAATTGCGAGACACAATTGCGAGATAGCCTCTGAATTGCGAAAGAGCACTCAATTGCGATAAAAAGCTTCAATTGCGAGACCAAAAAACCAATTGCGAGTCACCAATTGCGATAGCAGGACTTCAATTGCGAAACTGTCTGAATTGCGAGAGCCAATTGCGATGAAAGTATCAATTGCGAGACAAACAGGCAATTGCGAGACTCAATTGCGAAGGAAGCAGTACAAATTGCGATAAGCAGCAGTAATTCCAAAAAATCAGCACAATTGCGAGAGGCAGCAGTAGTAATCGCGAGAAGGCTGCCAATTGCGAGACTGAAGGACAATTGCGAGAAAATTCCACTTTTTGCCACTTTTGTTGACTTTAGAGTACACTCCCACGTGATATCTTACAACTTACCCAACTTGCTGACAACTTTTACACAAATTGCTTATATCCCTTACACCTTTTCAACCACTTGACCAATCAAATCAAAGATATTATAGAAACATGCAAAGTGAATACTTTCTTGATTTCATTCGATCTAACAACTAAGAACACCAATAATATGCAGTTTTTTCCCAGATTTTTCAACACACAAATGAGAAATACTCACTTAACCAAAAGCCAAATCATGAATATTTTAACAAAAACAACCTTGCAAATGATTTTTGCTATTCGATTCCAAGAAAAAACAACACTTGGTCACGTTTTTTAGAAGCAAAAAACACAACAGTGGGTTATTTTTTTTTGAAACAAACCAAACTTACAAACCTTCTACCTTGAAGATTGGCTCATGTATACCACTTGTAGACCACGACTTCCTTTCTTTATCATACACACAAAAGCTTGATGATGACACTCATATAAGCATATTAAGAACAAGAAGAGTATATGTGGATATTTGCTAGTCGAATGATTAGATTCAAATGGAGAAAATAATACAAAGACTAGAGGATGACTTTTACACACACACACACACTCTTTTTTCTTATGTAAATAATGAGGCGCTTATGAAAGATGTGTGTGTGCGTGGTTATATGGAACACAACCAACCAAAGAGGGCTTTGGTGGGCTTTTACAATTGACTTGGAGTGGGCTTATGTTGCACTACACATATACTTACTTTACAAATAAAACTAATGCCATAAGCCCACTAAACTAACTAAATATTGTACATGACACATTAAATTGTTAGCAAATGACCATCACTTTATATTAACACAAAATGATTGCTAACATAATATCTGATGATATCCAACAAAAAAGTAGAGAAGGGCACGCTAAGACCACCCTCATAAAAATACTCCATGTACAAACTAATGGCATCGCCCGGTAATTGGTCCATCGTCATGTGTGGCGGAGGTAACCTCGGATGGAGATCCTCCGGTATACCCACGTCCGTTGTCACCATATATAAATCTTCCTCGCTCATTTGGGAGGTATACTTTTGAACATCGAACTTAGGAAGGAACCCCCCGGCCTCCTGGGTGTCTTCCTCATGAATTGAAGAGGGAGAATTCGACATAGTTGACCGAATGGCAAAACAAAGTGTAGGCAATCTGAAATGAATCTCCCGAAACCGAATGGCAAAATAAAATCTCTCGGATTAAGTAGAAATGAGCCTCTCGGGAAGATGCTACAAAAAGTTGTCAGAGTAGGAAATTAAAGTGGTAAAAAACCGTAGAAATGACGCTATTTATAGGCAAAAAGGAAGAATATGAAACGATGTGCCTTGTCAGCGAGTGAGGTGGCACCTCCTCACTCGTGCGATACGCGCATGCACACGTGTCGGCATCTTAGAACCCCAGTAAAAATGGCGGCTATCCTTAAAAAGAGGTAATAATGGTTTTTGGCAGTTTTTGCATGGAACCAACTCATCGAATCCCGAACGGCCTAAGCCTTTCGGAATTAGTAAAATTGGGCTCCATAATTTTCAGAGTATCACAATATCGGTGAAACCGATACTATGATACTGGGGGGGACATGTTGGCGTATGTGTCCGGACGGACCAACTCTTTCGGCCGTCCGGACGATATAAAAACATCCGGAAAATCCGGAAGGCACCAAGGTCGTCCGGCCAGTACAGCTGTAAGGCAGGAGACAAGTGACATCACCTTTTGGACAGATTATAGTACCCAGCCTTGGTACCTGAAATGGCGGCGCCGGATTTTCAGGGAACATGTCGCTGACACAATCCCGTAAATCCTGGGGCAGTGACGGCGGTGTCTGCAGCTGCCATCTGTCCAAAAGGTGATGGACATGTTGGCGTATGTGTCCGGACGGACCAACTCTTTCGGCCGTCCGGACGATATAAAAACATCCGGAAAATCCGGAAGGCACCAAGGTCGTCCGACCAGTACAGCTGTAAGGCAGGAGACAAGTGACATCACCTTTTGGACAGATGACAGCTACAGACACCGCCGTCACTGCCCCAAGATTTACGGGATTGTGTCAGCGACATGTTCCCTGAAAATCCGGCGCTGCCATTTCAGGTACCAAGGCTGGGTACTATAAATACCCAGCTCATTTACTACTTTCACAGGACTTTTTTACACATACATTTAACCATCTATTACTGTTGATAGCCTTTCAGTATATCCGATACTTACTCTCACGCCGGAGGTGGGTCCTGAGATAACACTCGGGGCGAGCCTAACGCGTATTGTTGTGTGCAGAAATCCGAAGGACCCTTGGTAGCCGGAGGGATCGACACACAAGCCTCTCGGAAGAACCATCACCTAGTTCAACCGAAAGGTCTCCTTTATTTGTCCGAAGTGATTGCAAGAAATTACTTCAACATTGTCCCTTGTATTATTTGTTAATTATACGTGTTATATAGGAAAATGATAAATCTTCCTACTTTGATGTTCATACAAATCTTCATATCTTTATGATTATGGCAAGTGTAAAAATCAATGAAGGAAATTAAGAGAAATAAATAGTGGATTACACATGTTAAACTGTATGCGGAGTAACAAGATAATTAAAATGATATTGTAGAAACGTATGGCATTGCTATGTTATATATATATGAAACAATTTATATAACTGTTGTAGATAGCTACACGTATTTTTCAGCTTTGCTGATAATATAGTATACAATATACATATATGATCTAAAGAGTTTGACACTTAAAGACTCTTCTAACAAGCTAGTATATCACATTAACTATCACATCCTTTGCTAAAAAAGATCGATATGCATCTTTTTACATATTAATGTACAAGGACCTAGCTATCACCTATGCATATTCCATAATATCACCCCGCTCTATATAACTTCTTTTGTTTTTGCATTTTAGAGTCTAAAACTTCAAAAGGCAACCTTTGAATATCAGAGATCAACGTACTCCTGATAGGCAATTAGGCACATAGATGTCTACTTCCTAAACTGCCACAACTCATCCATGTTCCAAAATGTGCTAGCCAAGTCACCATCTTTCAACCAATCTGCTTCGGTCACGTGGAATGTTGTAGCTGACAAATCATCGTGTACTTGGGGGTGCATGTCTAAATGAAAGAACCCCATGTCACAATTATCAATATCAACATGGTAATAGTCATTGTTTAGGAGTGATGAGTTGTAGTAAGAAATGTCCCCATTAGGGTTTGTTTGTAAGTTTGAATTTTCAGGAAACAACACTGCTAAGGAATTTGATGAACATATGCTTGGACTTGGATTAGAGTTTTCGATTTCGATTTCGCTTGGTTGGTGAAATGATGATAGTATTAGGTTGTTATCGGCTTGTGCTAAAGGGCTTGAGTCATTTTCATCGGGTTGAGTGGTTGATGTATAAGTTGATGATGATGGTGACAAGGAAGAGTTTTGCTCAACCATTTCAAGTAATCTTGGCATCCAAAATCGTCGAACTGTTTCCACAAACCTCTTGCTATTAGAGTTGATTTTAAGGTGACGTGCTTGTTTCTGTACCCTTGTTCTCCAATAGTTTTTTATCTCATTGTCTGTTCTTCCAGGCATGTGGTGTGCAATTTTCGACCATCTTGAAAACAAAAAGAAAAAGAATCATAACATAATTAGTAATTTATACGTAGTAGTTTCTATTTAGTAAATCAATACGTATGTATGTATATGTGTGTATGCAAATTATCACACATGACATGATAAGCTTGTAATCTCACCTATTACCCCACTTGGCATGGAGTTCTAGGATTAAGAGTTGTTCTTGTGGGGTAAGATTTCCGCGCTTAATATCAGGTTTTAAATAATTCAACCATCTTAGTCTGCAACTTTTGCCCGTTCTGTTTAATCCTGTTAGTATTAAAAAAACAAATCATAAGATAATGATAAACAAACACGAAATTCAAATAAACGTGAATTGATTTTAATGTTATATATGTACCTGAAAGTTTTGCTAACGAGTTCCAACGGCCATCACCATGACTACTAATATAACGGATTAGAAGGTTGTCTTCCTCAAGTGTCCATGGACCTCTTCGTATCTCATCAGACTTTCCTTCTTTGCATGGACCACCCATATTCTTATCGAATGTTATAAAGAAGAAGGAAATTATAAAATGAGAGTTAAAAAGAAGTGGAGGTCTACGTGCGTACTTATAAAGAGATCCTCAAGAGGTTTTATTGTAAAAGTTGATAAAGAAAATAGTAAAGTACACCCTGTAGTAAAGTTGATTTCCACAAGAGATTTAGTTTCAAATTTATTGATAGATACAAATACAAAGGAATATAGGAAACATGCATGCTAGATTGCGAGTCTTATTTTTATTGATTAATTCTTACTATGATTATCTATGAATGAGTTTTGGACCGTTTTGACGGTCTCGTTGTATGAACTTCCAAAGAGGTTTGGTCTAGCCATTTTTCATGGGTGTGGAGAAACTGTCATACTTTCTTCAATTGGAATGGATGAGACTTGACTTGTTTGTATTCCGTGCAAGCGGCGTCAAACGGCCATTCCAACAAACTCTCATCGCTTGGTACGGCATTTTTTTTGCGGTTGTAGCAACTATTGAAAAATTGACACCGACTATTTATTTCGGTCCACTTGGCCGAAATCATGTCCGGTGTACGGTACTCCTCTCCAACTCCCATTGCCGTAAAAAATGTTTCACGAATCCGAGCCCAAAACACGTGTCAGCGTTGATAATCCGCTAAACAATAAACAAAAAAAAAATAATACCGATCATAAAAAAAAAAAAAAAAAAAAAAATACCGAACATAAAAAGAAAAAGAAAAAAGTACCGAACTTAAAAAAAAAAATAAAAAAAAAAAAAAAATAAAAAATACCGAACATAACTAAAAAATAAATAAATAAAAAATAAAAAAATTACCGAACTTAAAAAAAAAAATAATACCGAACTTAAAAAAAATAAAAAAAAAAAGAAACTTACCGGCGTTAGGATCCGTGGTAATTTCTATCCACGCATGAGCCAAACACATTTCCTCGTGTTCGGTCCAAGGCGTACGCTTGGTCTTGGCTCTCGGCTCTCCCGCGGGTTTCTTTTTGTGACACCGTTTTTTGGGTTGAGACGGTTCGGCGGCGACTTTCTTACCCTTCGTAACACTTGGAGGAGTCTCGGGAACCGTTTCATAATCTTCGACATCTAACGGCTCTTGTTGAGACGGGAAGTTTTGCGATGGTAATTGTTGCGGTTGAAATTGTTGGTTGTAAGAGTTGAAGCCAAAATTTTGGTTAAAATTTTAAAACCCCATTTAAGGTTGAATGTTCGGTGACAAATGTGAAAACACATCGAGAAGTTCTTGGTTTGTAAACTCGTTAATTCGACGAGGAGGAGCGAAACCGAGTTGTTATAATTTTGTGGGCGGGTTGAGCGGTTGAGATTCATAGTGAAAGATTATGTATATGGAGATAATATTATTGAGGAAGAGATAATTTGATGAATGTGTAAAAAAAATTGTGTTTGATGTGGTTTATATATAGGTAAAAATAATGTATTGAATTTGAAAAAAAAAAAAAAAAAAAAAAAGGGGGGAAAAGAGCCGTTTGAACGGCTATATTTTTGAAACAATCAATGGGCTCGGGCGTGCTTGGCAAAACGCCTCTCAAAAATTTTATCGAACCATGCCCATCAGTAGTGGGGGTTGGGGCGTTATGGGGCGTTTTCGGGCAAAAAAGGGAGCAAACTCGCCCCACTTCGCATGATCTAAATATTTGGAGACTGGACAAAAATCAAGAATATCTCACCTTTGTCAAAGGTAGAGAAAGAACAAAGAAAACCACACGTTAGAGATACCTTTGAGAATATCATCATTTAATGCCATGTGTATTCTAGTAGGAATTTTTACGAAAGACTCGTGATCATTTGACTAGGAATATTGTTCACAGTCATATAAGACGACTTCACGCGCACTAGCACTACAATAAAAGTTTTTTTTTTTTTTTTTTAAAAACTTCCGATGCTTAGAATATGACAAGAGTCTGACGATCCCATAGAGTTTTCCTATGTGATTTTCTCTTGTTGTTTCAAAAGGATCTAGTGAAAGAGTCAAAATTTGTGGCATTTGATTCTATTTAGTGGAGTAATTTGTACTTCCCCTATACTATAACGAAGAAAATGTTTAAATGCTCATTTCATAGGAATAAAAAACAACTTTTGTTGACAATCATTTTTTTTTTCCTAACGTGATCTACGCGAGGATCAGATCATCACACCACCTATTAATCGATTGTGTGATTAACTATACTTCCCTAGAAACTTGGATGATTTGGTTTCATGGTCAATGAAATTAAAAACTCTCCATTGTTCTTAAACTATGCTTTGACGTGGTAACTTACACAACTTTCACAGTTATCATGGTGGTATAGGAACAGTGTTTGCATTGATAACGAACCTCCAGGAAAAATACTTTGATCGACGAGATCATTTCCTTGTCTCGCTCGTGGATTGTTAATATATAGAGCAGGAAGTTACGAATTTTATAAATGGATCGGATTATAACGAACTTCATATTCACTTTCCTCTTGTTATATAGAGTAATTAAATCTATTAATACTATTAAAACAAAGTTTGTGCATATGTCACCTTTGTAAAAGGTTGTGATTTTCTTGATTTGCATTGATCACAAACAACCGTATATATGAGAGTATATAGAGAATTCTAGAGCTAACATGTGGGCTAGGCCTACAACATACATATGGGCCTAATACAAATACTAACTAATAGATACGTAAATATATCGACTAATACGCCCCCGCAGTTGGAGCGGGAGGAGGCCATACGCTCAAACTGGATCGAAAATCTTCAAACAAAACCGAGGGCAGTCCCTTGGTCAAGATATCGGCATACTGATAGCGTGAGGGTACATATAGGACTCGAACCTGACCAGCGGTAACCATGTCACGGACGAAATGAATGTCGATCTCTATGTGTTTCGTCCGTTGATGTTGAACAAGGTTGGCAGACATATAAATGGCACTAACATTATCACAGTAAATAAGAGTGACAGTCAATAAAGGAGAATGTAATTCACGAAGCAGATTACGAAGCCATGCAGTCTCGGCCACAACGTTAGCAACACCCCGGTATTCAACTTCGGCACTGGAGCGGGAGAGGGTGTGCTGACGCTTAGACGACCAAGATAGTAAATTATCACCCAAAAATACACAATAACCTGAAGTAGACCAGCGTGTAGCTGGGCAACCTGCCCAATCAGCATCAGTATAACCAACCAGAGAAGTAGTGGAGGATGCATATAAGTGTAAACCAAAATCCAAAGTCCCCTGAACGTATCGCAAGATACGTTTGAGAGCTGCAAAATGTGGCTCCCGCGGATCATGCATATAAAGACAAATCTGCTGTACTGCATAAGACAGATCCGAACGCGTAAACGTGAGATACTGTAGCCTACCTGCAAGACTGCGATACAAAGTAGGATCCGGAACAGGAACACCTTCGAGACCCAGCTTAGACTCCGTATCAACTGGTGTCCGAGAAGGGTTACAATTAACCATGTGAGCATGCTCAAGAAGCTGAAGAGCATACTTCGGCTGCGACAAAAATAATCCTGTAGAATGACGAACAGCAGTGATACCAAGAAAATAATTAAGTGCCCCGAGATCACTCATGTCAAACTCACTGTGTAAAGAGGTAATAATCTGCTAAAGTAGAGCTGTAGAAGAGACTGTAAGAATAATATCATCCATATATATAAGTAAATAAGCAACCTGAGAACCCTGTCGTAGAATGAATAAAGAAGAATCACATTGACTGTGGTAAAACCCGAGTCGTGTGGCATAACCTGCAAACCTCTGAAACCAAGCACGAGGTGCTTGTTTCAGTCCATATAAAGATCTCTGTAACAGACAAACATGATGAGGTTATCGGGAATCCACAAATCCCGACAGCTGATGCATATAGACTGTCTCAGATAAATCATCGTTAAGAAATGCATTCTTAACATCAAGCTGATGAATAGGCCACTTGCGGGACACCGCAAGACTAAGAACAGTGCGGATGGTAACAGACAAACATGATGAGGTTATCGGGAATCCACAAATCCCGACAGTTGATGCATATAGACTGTCTTAGATAAATCATCGTTAAGAAATGCATTCTTAACATCAAGCTGATGAATAGGCCACTTGCGGGACACCGCAAGACTAAGAACAGTGCGGATGGTAGCCGGTTTGACAACTGGACTAAATGTCTCGTCACAATCAATACCAAGTTGTTGACTACTGCCATTAGCAACCAAACGAGCCTTATAGCGGCTCAAAGTCCCGTCAGCATGAAACTTATGCTTAAATAACCACATAGATCGAACCAAATTAACACCTGAAGGCCTCGGTACAAGAATCCAAGTACCATTTTTAACTAAAGCATTATACTCATCATACATAGCATTACGCCAAAGAGGGTCTTTTAGAGCAAGAAACGGGGATTTGAGAATGGGAGAAATGAAGGACGTGTGTAAGGACAAACGCTCGATGGGTTTTACAATCCCGGATTGAGACCTAGTGACCATGGGGTGAGTACGAGGCGTCATTTGTGGGTTGTGATGAGAGGGCCGAGGTGGTGTGTGTTTGGTCGGTATTGGGTTGTTGTTGGGCTGCGGTGGTTTGGGTTGCGGTGTGGGTTGTGTTATTGGGCTGTTGTTGGGCTGTCGTGGTTTGGGCGGTGGATTGGGTTGTGCTATTGGGATGCGGAAGTGGTGTTGTTGGGTCATTAAAGTGATGCGGAAGTGGTGTTGTTAAGGTCGAGTGATGGGTCGCGGTATGTGGTGGTATATGGTGTCGAGGAATATTTAAGGGAGTGTTGGTGTCATGTGTTTGTTGGTGATTAGGGTTAGTAGTTGGAGAAGTTGCAGTGTGATTAGATAGAGTGTGGTTAAGGAGAGGGGAAGGTGCGGGGTCTAAAAAGGTATATGTAGGTGGGGCATTGGGTGTCATGGATCGGTAGGGAAATTGGGTTTCGTCGATCGTGACGTGTCGAGAGAGGATAATTTTGTTTGTTTCAAGATCAAGGCAACGATAACCACGACGATATGCGGGAAAGCCCAAGAAGATGCACGGGGTTGCTCGCGGTGCGAGTTTGTGAGGGGAGTGAAGGTGTGGGTAACAAAGGCACCCGAATATGCGTAATCGGGAGTAGTTGGGTTCTTTGTGAAAAAGTCTTGTGTAGGGGATTTCATTATTTATGGAGGTTGAGGGTAGAAGGTTGAGGAGATATGTGGCCATGTGGAGGGCCTCGACCCAAAAGGTAGGTGGTAGGTGTGCTTGAAAGAGGAGGGTACGGATGACGTTATTTATTGTGCGGATCATTCTTTCCGCCTTGCCATTTTGTTTTGAGGTTTTTGGGCAAGAAAATCTAAATTGGATACCATGTTTAGTAAAAAGTGTGTGGAGTCGGTTATTATCGAACTCACAACCATGATCACATTGGAAACTCTTGATTTCACATTTAAATTGATTTTTAACATAATTACGAAAATGTAAAAATTTATCGAACATGTCAGACTTAGAACGTAGGGGATAAATCCACAAATAGTGAGAGAAATGATCAAGAAATAGAACATAATATTTGAAACCACTAGAACTAATAATAGGAGAAGTCCACAAATCAGAATGAATAATATCAAAGCAATGTTCACCAATAGAATCCGAACTATGAAAAGGAAGCTTCACATGTTTGCTAAGTTGGCAAGCATGGCAAACATGTGTAGACTTTTCTTTATTACACGAAATAAAATGACGGGAAACAAGGGAGTGTAGCACTTCATCACCGGGATGACCGAGACGTTGATGCCACGTGGAGGAACTTGTGGAGAGAAAAGCAGTAACAGGATAGAGATCGCCCGAACTGTCACATCGAAGGAGGATGTAGCGAGTCAAGAAATCTTTCACAGAAAAACCAAAAGCGTCAAATTCAGTAGTGCAATTATTATCCCTAGTAAACTGACGAACATAAATAAGGTTTTTGATGATATTAGGGGTGACAAGTACGTTATGAAGGTGAAGAGGGCGATGAATAATGGAAATAATGCTATGACCGGTGTTAGTGACGGGAATAGAATTACCGTCACCAACGTGAACTGATGGGTATAAACGTTTATTAAAAAGAGTACTTAAATTACTTGCATTAGAATTTAAATGAGAAGAGGCACCTGTATCCATGTTCTAAGTCGGGTCCTGCAAAGTCATAGTGCTAAAAACACTAGGAAATGAAGTAGCTTGAGACGGGTACGAAGCGGGTGCGGGACCAAGTATACTTTTGGTGTTGGCGGGCTGGTGTTGGTGTTGGGTTGGGTAGGCAGGTTGCAGTTCCAAGTCTGGTCCTGCAAAGTCATAGTGCTAAAAACACTAGGAAATGCAGTAGCTTGAGACAGGTACGAAGCGGGTGCGGGACCAAGTATACTTTTGGTGTTGGCGGGCTGGTGTTGGTGTTGATTTGGGTAGGCAGGTTGCAGTTGGTGTTGGGTTAGGTAAGGGAAGTGAGCTTTTGGGTTGTGGTACTGATGAGCTAACCGGTTATTGTAAAACCTGGGTGACACCCCAAATTGAACAAAAGAATTACCAAACATGTTTCTGTTGTACCCTATTGTGATACCCGGCTGAAAATGGGCTATTGATGTCCCGACCCAGAACCTGTGTGAAAAGCGCTAAGGCTGTGTACAATGGACCGTGAAATTATCGGTCGACTCCATTGTGGAGGTATGGGCAAATATCGGTCGATCAAGAGCAAAAGACAAGGTCGGTTGATTTTATGACCGACTTTCACTTATACATAACCGTTTGAATTAAAAAAAAAAAAAAAAAAAAAAAAAAAAAAAAAAAAAAAAAAAAAACCTTTTCAACCTTTTAAATACCAACCTCAAACACACTTCTAAACACACAACTTCAAATAACATTTCTATCAATACCTTCAAACACATTTTTTTAATTATGTCTTACGAGCTATTATTTGGTTTTTCGTCTTCCGACGATGATGAAGTTATGAGTGAGTTTACGGAGTTTGCGGAGTTTGCTTGGAACTCTTACCAAGCATCACAGCCAAAAGTTCCACGAAGGTACATACGTAGGGATCATTCGGGTGCTCATAATTTTTTAGTGGCGGCATACTTCTCTGAAAACCCGGAGTTCGACGAAAGAACATTCTCTCGGCGATTCCGAATGAGCCGATAACTTTTCACACAAATTGTTCGAGAGGTAACCGATTATTCTCCTTGTTTTCAACAAACTCCTGATTGTAGGGGCATGCCTGGTATTAGCCCATTGGTCAAGTGTATTGCGGCCATTCGTCAATTGGGATACGCGGCCGTTCCTGATTCTCTTGAAGAGAATATAGCAGTGGCTGCAACAACATCCCGTGATTGTCTCCGTAAGTTTTGCAATGTTATCAAGGAGTTATATGGTGCTGAGTATTTGCGAAAGCCCACCTATACTGACCTTGAAAGATTATATGCTCATCATGAGCATAAGCATGGTTTTCCTGTGATGATGGGAAGCATTGATTGTACAAGTTGGGAGTGGGAGAATTGCCCAAATGGTTTTAGAGGTCAATATGCTAGGGGTGATCATGGGCCATATCCATTCATTTTATTGGAAGCGGTCGCCTCCCAAGATTTATGGATTTGGCATGCGTTCTTTGGTGTCTCCGGTATGAATAACGACGTAAACGTTTTACATCGTTTCCCTGTTTTCAATGATATCAAATCTGGGAGAGCACCAGACATTGAATTCGAGGCTAACGATGTACAATATAAAAGGGGATATTATCTTACTTACGGGATATATCCACAATGGTCCGTTCTTATTAAGTCCATTTCAAATCTTCCCACGGGTGATGATAAAAGAATATTGTACAAGAGGAAGCACAGAGCAGCAAGGAAAGATGTGGAACGGGCTTTTGGTGTGTTGAAGAAGAAGTGGAAAATGCTTAAAGTTCCAGCTCGAGGGCTGTATAAAAATGATCTCCAAGATATTATATATACATGTATCATATTACATAATATGATCATTCGACACAAGCAGCGGGCGACATATCCTACATGGTTTGAAGATGAGGGCCATCGTGATCACGATCCCTTAAGAACGCATGAAGAATCGTTAGTAGTTACCCAGGAGCTTATGGACTCAACAACTCATCTACACTTAAAATCTGATTTGATCGAACACATTTTGAGAAATCGTAGAAATCAAGTCAATCAAGGGAATGAAGACGAAGACGGTAGTGACGATGACGATGAGGACGACGATGAAGAATTTTTGTAATGTTTTTAATGTTATTTGAATAATTTACGTAATGTTTTTAATGTTTAATTGAATAATATATGCAATGTTTTTATTTTTAATGAATTTTAAGTTTTTTGTTTAAAATGTTTGAATTAAAAAAAAAAAAAAAAAAAAAAAAAAATCGGTCACCACTGTGGCACATTGGTCATGTCTGGTCACCGGAGAGAGAAAGCTGACGTGGCAGCTGGTGACCCAGGTCACCACGGTTACTAGCCTAAAACGTGGTGGCCCATTGAATTGAGCAGCGGACATATTCTTTTGATGATGTTGACCTGTCAACCTTCATGTTTGGAATGAATTATTGATCGTACTAGTGTTGGTTGAAATTGAAATAATAATCTGACACACCTTTTTCTTAACCAATCAATTAAAGTATTAAACAATTGATTCTAATTGATATGAAACTATATAAAAGTCAAAAATGACTGCTAGAATTGATAGGTTATGTGAAGAAAAGAAAAACGTAAATTAGAAGGTGATTTAGGGTGAGAAAAGAACAAGAAAAATATAGATATAGAGAAAAGTTAGGGGGAAGGTGACCTTTTTAGAGAGAAATTAGGAGAGTATATTTTTGCTCTGATTACCAAGGTTGTGATTTTCTTGATTTGCATTGATCACAAACAACCGTACATATGAGAGTACATAGAAAATTCTAGAGCTAACATGTGGGCTAGGCCTACAACATACATATGGGCCTAAGGCTAGTCACAGTCGTGACCTAGGTCACCGGCCGCCACGTCAGCTTTCTCTCTCCGGTGACCAAACATGACCAAAGTGCCACAGTCGATGACCGGATTTTATTTTATTTTTTATTTATTTTTTTAATTCAAACATTTAAAAAAAAACTTAAAATTCATTAAAAATAAAAACATTAAATAAATTAAAGATTAACAAACTACGATACAGTAATGAAAATAAAACTACAAATTAAGAAAATGAATCATCTGAAATCTAACCTCCAGGAACAGTTTTTGCGTTGATAACGAACCTCCAGGAAAAATACTTTGATCGACGAGATCATTTCCTTGTCTCGCTCGTGGATTGTTAATATATAGAGCCGGAAGTTACGAATTTTATAAATGGATCGGATTATAACGAACTTCATATTCACTTTCCTCTTGTTATATAGAGTAATTAAATCTATTAATACTATTAAAACAAAGTTTGTGCATATGTCACCTTTGTAAAAGGTTGTGATTTTCTTGATTTGCATTGATCACAAACAACCGTATATATGAGAGTATATAGAGAATTCTAGAGCTAACATGGGGGCTAGGCCTACAACATACATATGGGCCTAATACAAATACTAACTAATAGATATGTAAATATATCGACTAATACGCCCCCGCAGTTGGAGCGGGAGGAGGCCATACGCTCAAACTGGATCGAAAATCTTCAAACAAAACCGAGGGCAGTCCCATGGTCAAGATATCGGCATACTGATAGCGTGAGGGTACATATAGGACTCGAACCTGACCAGCGGTAACCATGTCACGGACGAAATGGATGTCGATCTCTATGTGTTTCGTCCGTTGATGTTGAACAAGGTTGGCAGACATATAAATGGCACTAACGTTATCACAGTAAATAAGAGTGACAGTCAATAAAGGAGAATGTAATTCACGAAGCAGATTACGAAGCCATGCAGTCTCGGCCACAACGTTAGCAACACCCCGGTATTCAACTTCGGCACTGGAGCGGGAGAGGGTGTGCTGACGCTTAGACGACCAAGATAGTAAATTATCACCCAAAAATACACAATAACCTGAAGTAGACCAGCGTGTAGCTGGGCAACCTGCCCAATCAGCATCAGTATAACCAACCAGAGAAGTAGCGGAGGATGCATATAAGTGTAAACCAAAATCCAAAGTCCCCTGAACGTATCGCAAGATACGTTTGAGAGCTGCAAAATGTGGCTCCCGCGGATCATGAATATAAAGACAAATCTGCTGTACTGCATAAGACAGATCTGGACGCGTAAACGTGAGTTACTGTAGCCCACCTACAAGACTGCGATACAAAGTAGGATCCGGAACAGGAACACCTTCGAGACCCAGCTTAGACTCCGTATCAACTGGTGTCCGAGAAGGGTTACAATTAACCATGTGAGCATGCTCAAGAAGCTGAAGAGCATACTTCGGCTGCGACAAAAATAATCCTGTAGAATGACGAACAGCAGTGATACCAAGAAAATAATTAAGTGCCCCGAGATCACTCATGTCAAACTCACTGTGTAAAGAGGTAATAATCTGCTAAAGTAGAGCTGTAGAAGAGGCTGTAAGAATAATATCATCCACATATATAAGTAAATAAGCAACCTGAGAACCCTATCGTAGAATGAATAAAGAAGAATCACATTGACTGTGGTAAAACCCGAGTCGTGTGGCATAACCTGCAAACCTCTGAAACCAAGCACGAGGTGCTTGTTTCAGTCCATATAAAGATCTCTGTAACAGATAAACATGATGAGGTTATCGGGAATCCACAAAACCCGACAGCTGATGCATATAGACTGTCTCAGATAAATCATCGTTAAGAAATGCATTCTTAACATCAAGCTGATGAATAGGCCACTTGCGGGACACCGCAAGACTAAGAACAGTGCGGATGGTAGCCGGTTTGATAACTGGACTAAATGTCTCGTCACAATCAATACCAAGTTGCTGACTACTGCCATTAGCAACCAAACGAGCCTTATAGCGGCTCAAAGTCCCGTCAGCATGAAACTTATGCTTAAATAACCACATAGATCGAACCAAATTAACACCTGAAGGCCTCGGTACAAGAATCCAAGTACCATTTTTAACTAAAGCATTATACTCATCATACATAGCATTACGCCAAAGAGGGTCTTTTAGAGCAAGAAACGGGGATTTGAGAATGGGAGAAATGAAGGACGTGTGTAAGGACAAACGCTCGATGGGTTTTACAATCCCGGATTGAGACCTAGTGACCATGGGGTGAGTACGAGGCGTCATTTGTGGGTTGTGATGAGAGGGCCGAGGTGGTGTGTGTTTGGTCGGTATTGGGCTGTTGTTGGGCTGCGGTGGTTTGGGTTGCGGTGTGGGTTGTGTTATTGGGCTGTTGTTGGGCTGTCGTGGTTTGGGCGGTGGATTGGGTTGTGCTATTGGGATGCGGAAGTGGTGTTGTTGGGTCATTAAAGTGATGCGGAAGTGGTGTTGTTAAGGTCGAGTGATGGGTCGCGGTATGTGGTGGTATATGGTGTCGAGGAATATTTAAGGGAGTGTTGGTGTCATGTGTTTGTTGGTGATTAGGGTTAGTAGTTGGAGAAGTTGCAGTGTGATTAGATAGAGTGTGGTTAAGGAGAGGGGAAGGTGCGGGGTCTAAAAAGGTATATGTAGGTGGGGCATTGGGTGTCATGGATCGGTAGGGAAATTGGGTTTCGTCGATCGTGACGTGTCGAGAGAGGATAATTTTGTTTGTTTCAAGATCAAGGCAACGATAACCACGACGATATGCGGGAAAGCCCAAGAAGATGCACGGGGTTGCTCGCGGTGCGAGTTTGTGAGGGGAGTGAAGGTGTGGGTAACAAAGGCACCCGAATATGCGTAATCGGGAGTAGTTGGGTTCTTTGTGAAAAAGTCTTGTGTAGGGGATTTCATTATTTATGGAGGTTGAGGGTAGAAGGTTGAGGAGATATGTGGCCATGTGGAGGGCCTCGACCCAAAAGGTAGGTGGTAGGTGTGCTTGAAAGAGGAGGGTACGGATGACGTTATTTATTGTGCGGATCATTCTTTCCGCCTTGCCATTTTGTTTTGAGGTTTTTGGGCAAGAAAATCTAAATTGGATACCATGTTTAGTAAAAAGTGTGTGGAGTCGGTTATTATCGAACTCACAACCATGATCACATTGGAAACTCTTGATTTCACATTTAAATTGATTTTTAACATAATTACGAAAATGTAAAAATTTATCGAACATGTCAGACTTAGAACGTAGGGGATAAATCCACAAATAGTGAGAGAAATGATCAAGAAATAGAACATAATATTTGAAACCACTAGAACTAATAATAGGAGAAGTCCACAAATCAGAATGAATAATATCAAAGCAATGTTCACCAATAGAATCCGAACTATGAAAAGGAAGCTTCACATGTTTGCTAAGTTGGCAAGCATGGCAAACATGTGTAGACTTTTCTTTATTACACGAAATAAAATGACGGGAAACAAGGGAGTGTAGCACTTCATCACCGGGATGACCGAGACGTTGATGCCACGTGGAGGAACTTGTGGAGAGAAAAGCA
The DNA here is from genome assembly GCA_021014915.2 of Artemisia tridentata subsp. tridentata. Lineage (NCBI taxonomy): Eukaryota > Viridiplantae > Streptophyta > Magnoliopsida > Asterales > Asteraceae > Artemisia > Artemisia tridentata. Next base: position 77,120,937 of record CP139502.1, read on the forward strand.
GTAACAGGATAGAGATCGCCCGAACTGTCACATCGAAGGAGGATGTAGCGAGTCAAGAAATCTTTCACAGAAAAACCAAAAGCGTCAAATTCAGTAGTGCAATTATTATCCCTAGTAAACTGACGAACATAAATAAGGTTTTTGATGATATTAGGGGTGACAAGTACGTTATGAAGGTGAAGAGGGCGATGAATAATGGAAATAATGCTATGACCGGTGTTAGTGACGGGAATAGAATTACCGTCACCAACGTGAACTGATGGGTATAAACGTTTATTAAAAAGAGTACTTAAATTACTTGCATTAGAATTTAAATGAGAAGAGGCACCTGTATCCATGTTCTAAGTCGGGTCCTGCAAAGTCATAGTGCTAAAAACACTAGGAAATGAAGTAGCTTGAGACGGGTACGAAGCGGGTGCGGGACCAAGTATACTTTTGGTGTTGGCGGGCTGGTGTTGGTGTTGGGTTGGGTAGGCAGGTTGCAGTTCCAAGTCTGGTCCTGCAAAGTCATAGTGCTAAAAACACTAGGAAATGCAGTAGCTTGAGACAGGTACGAAGCGGGTGCGGGACCAAGTATACTTTTGGTGTTGGCGGGCTGGTGTTGGTGTTGATTTGGGTAGGCAGGTTGCAGTTGGTGTCGGGTTAGGTAAGGGAAGTGAGCTTTTGGGTTGTGGTACTGATGAGCTAACCGGTTATTGTAAAACCTGGGTGACACCCACAATTGAACAAAAGAATTACCAAACATGTTTCTGTTGTACCCTATTGTGATACCCGGCTGAAAATGGGCTATTGATGTGCCCGACCCAGAACCTGTGTGAAAAGCGCTAAGGCTGTGTACAATGGACCGTGAAATTATCGGTCGACTCCATTGTGGAGGTATGGGCAAATATCGGTCGATCAAGAGCAAAAGACAAGGTCGGTTGATTTTATGACCGACTTTCACTTATACATAACCGTTTGAATTAAAAAAAAAAAAAAAAAAAAAAAAAAAAAAAAAAAAAAACCTTTTCAACCTTTTAAATACCAACCTCAAACACACTTCTAAACACACAACTTCAAATAACATTTCTATCAATACCTTCAAACACATTTTTTTAATTATGTCTTACGAGCTATTATTTGGTTTTTCGTCTTCCGACGATGATGAAGTTATGAGTGAGTTTACGGAGTTTGCTTGGAACTCTTACCAAGCATCACAGCCAAAAGTTCCACGAAGGTACATACGTAGGGATCATTCAGGTGCTCATAATTTTTTAGTGGCGGCATACTTCTCTGAAAACCCGGAGTTCGACGAAAGAACATTCTCTCGGCGATTCCGAATGAGCCGATAACTTTTCACACAAATTGTTCGAGAGGTAACCGATTATTCTCCTTGTTTTCAACAAACTCCTGATTGTAGGGGCATGCCTGGTATTAGCCCATTGGTCAAGTGTATTGCGGCCATTCGTCAATTGGGATACGCGGCCGTTCCTGATTCTCTTGAAGAGAATATAGCAGTGGCTGCAACAACATCCCGTGATTGTCTCCGTAAGTTTTGCAATGTTATCAAGGAGTTATATGGTGCTGAGTATTTGCGAAAGCCCACCTATACTGACCTTGAAAGATTATATGCTCATCATGAGCATAAGCATGGTTTTCCTGTGATGATGGGAAGCATTGATTGTACAAGTTGGGAGTGGGAGAATTGCCCAAATGGTTTTAGAGGTCAATATGCTAGGGGTGATCATGGGCCATATCCATTCATTTTATTGGAAGCGGTCGCCTCCCAAGATTTATGGATTTGGCATGCGTTCTTTGGTGTCTCCGGTATGAATAACGACGTAAACGTTTTACATCGTTTCCCTGTTTTCAATGATATCAAATCTGGGAGAGCACCAGACATTGAATTCGAGGCTAACGATGTACAATATAAAAGGGGATATTATCTTACTTACGGGATATATCCACAATGGTCCGTTCTTATTAAGTCCATTTCAAATCTTCCCACGGGTGATGAAAAAAGAATATTGTACAAGAGGAAGCACAGAGCAGCAAGGAAAGATGTGGAACGGGCTTTTGGTGTGTTGAAGAAGAAGTGGAAAATGCTTAAAGTTCCAGCTCGAGGGCTGTATAAAAATGATCTCCAAGATATTATATATACATGTATCATATTACATAATATGATCAATTCGACACAAGCAGCGGGCGACATATCCTACATGGTTTGAAGATGAGGGCCATCGTGATCACGATCCCTTAAGAACGCATGAAGAATCGTTAGTAGTTACCCAGGAGCTTATGGACTCAACAACTCATCTACACTTAAAATCTGATTTGATCGAACACATTTTGAGAAATCGTAGAAATCAAGTCAATCAAGGGAATGAAGACGAAGACGGTAGTGACGATGACGATGAGGACGACGATGAAGAATTTTTGTAATGTTTTTAATGTTATTTGAATAATTTACGTAATGTTTTTAATGTTTAATTGAATAATATATGCAATGTTTTTATTTTTAATGAATTTTAAGTTTTTTGTTTAAAATGTTTGAATTAAAAAAAAAAAAAAAAAAAAAAAAATCGGTTACCACTGTGGCACATTGGTCATGTCTGGTCACCGGAGAAAGAAAGCTGACATGGCAGCTGGTGACCCAGGTCACCACGGTTACTAGCCTAAAACGTGGTGGCCCATTGAATTGAGCAGCGGACATATTCTTTTGATGATGTTGACCTGTCAACCTTCATGTTTGGAATGAATTATTGATCGTACTAGTGTTGGTTGAAATTGAAATAATAATCTGACACACCTTTTTCTTAACCAATCAATTAAAGTATTAAACAATTGATTCTAATTGATATGAAACTATATAAAAGTCAAAAATGACTGCTAGAATTGATAGGTTATGTGAAGAAAAGAAAAACGTAAATTAGAAGGTGATTTAGGGTGAGAAAAGAACAAGAAAAATATAGATATAGAGAAAAGTTAGGGGGAAGGTGACCTTTTTAGAGAGAAATTAGGAGAGTATATTTTTGCTCTGATTACCAAGGTTGTGATTTTCTTGATTTGCATTGATCACAAACAACCGTACATATGAGAGTACATAGAAAATTCTAGAGCTAACATGTGGGCTAGGCCTACAACATACATATGGGCCTAAGGCTAGTCACAGTCGTGACCTAGGTCACCGGCCGCCACGTCAGCTTTCTCTCTCCGGTGACCAAACATGACCAAAGTGCCACAGTCGATGACCGGATTTTATTTTATTTTTTATTTATTTTTTTATTTTTTTAATTCAAACATTTAAAAAAAAAACTTAAAATTCATTAAAAATAAAAACATTAAATAAATTAAAGATTAACAAACTAAGATACAATAATGAAAATAAAACTACAAATTAAGAAAATGAATCATCTGAAATCTAACCGTCTTCACTCGAAGACGACCTAAACTCACCATCATAATACTTTCCTTCCATTATGTCAAACCAGTTCTTCCTCCGAATTTCTTCATCCCTGGCTTCCTGCTCCAAACGAGCAGCTTCTTCTCGTAGTTCTTGTTCATCTATTTGTCTCCTGACTTCCTCATCTTGCTCTAGAAGTCAGAGTTCATCCTCCGTGAGTCCAAATGCATTGAGTTGTTTTTCGACAACCGGTGGAGTGTTCACCGGTTCATTTTCTGGTTGGAACACCGGAAAGATATCCTCTGGTGGAGTGTGATAAACTTCATATGGAGGACCGGGGAATTGTTGTGAGAAATCTCGACGAGGATTGGGGAATTGTTGGGAGAAATCTTGGCGAGGAGGACTGGGGAATTGTTGGGAGAAATCTTTGCGAGACATTTGCAGTTTTGAATGTTGAGTTTCGATCTTGAATTTCGATTTTGAATGTGTTTGTGTGTGTGTTTGAATTTTGTTTGAAATTGTGTGTTTATAAGTGTGTTTGAGGTTGGTATTTATAAGGTTGTAAAAGTGGTAAAGTTTAAAAAAAAAAAAAAAAAAAAATACACACAAAGGCTTACAAATATCGGTCTTAAAATCGACCGATTCTATTTTTTCTTCCTACTCGACCGATGTTTGCCCACAAGCCCACATCGCCCTCGACCGATTTGGAGATCCGTCACTTGATATGACCGACCGATTTATTCAGTTCGAGTGTGAGCAGCCTAATACAAATACTAACTAATAGATATGTAAATATCTTCCAAAAAAAAAAAAAAAAAAATAGATATGTAAATATATCGACTAATAACCTTGTAGGTGTAAATTTTCTATTGGTCAATTGATTTAAATAGTATAAAATGAGATGCCATTAGTATACTTTTTTTCTTTTTTTTTTTTTTATTTAATTCAGCTTTTATGTAATATATTTTATATTTACTTACTTTAATATGGTACGAGGTTTGAAGCCTCGTGCTTCACGGCGGGATGTTTGAATACAAAATTATTGATCTCCGCGTGTGGGGTTAGAAAGGTTTTCATGCCTGTGCTACGTTTTGTATATACCGGTTTTTATTAAGCCAAATGCACTCATGTGGCGGACACTAAACCATACTTTCTAGTAAATAAGCACAACAGAAAACGTAAAAAATGACAGTGAATTCCACAATTACAGATACTAATACCTCATGTTAAGTTTCACCTCAAATTAACAGAATGTAATCTTCAAAATGAGTAACTAACTACTATCATTTTTTTACCTGTACATATCTTTCATATACAGAATAAGATATGCATTAAGTTGCCATCCTCAACATGAATGTTTCTATTGTTGATCTAGTTCTTGGATGGTAAAGCTGCACACGATTGTAGTGCTCCTGCAAAAGCACATATAATCGTTAAATGTGAAGAACTTAAGATAGAAATGAGAAAATATGCATTTAGAATTTACTCATTTCAAACTTCATAAGCCAATATAAAAGTTACACTATCTATGGAAACCTGTGTCACAAAAAGGTCAATAACGTATCTGTTAGTCTTTTTATGTCACAAAATTGAGGCTTTTTATCAACAACATTTTAATAGTCCATCTTCCAACAAACTCCCAACATGTTTGTAGATGATCAAAAAACATATAATATTAACAAATTGAAATGAAGTAGGTAGCCGAATTACGTATAAGTTACATAAATTACCTCAGTAGGAGCTACATGACCAGAAAAGATAAGGATCGCCTTCAAGTTGTGACAGATGATGACCAATGCATGAGTGAGTAGTTGGACATTAGAGATACATCATGTTTCGAGGTGGCCCATAACAGGTTCCTTAGCTGCAACATAATATGCATACGATGGATTGAATTTCCACACTGATCAACCAATAACATTACCAGCATCACCGGATAATGGAATATTCTCATAGTTTCTGTACTATTCAAGCCTTGTACGTCTGTAACTTTCTCTTGTTATATTCAATCGGTCCCAAGGAATGCCTTGAATATCTTTGCCTTTGCTCGCTTGTGCAGATGATGCGTCCGCCACTTTCATAATATACCAAAAAGTGATTTCCAAAGTACACCTATAAATCATAATTCAACGTTACAACGCTACCATACAAAGGGTCACAATAGCTAAATGTTTATTCTTATGGTTCAACGTTACAGCGCTACCCTACTACAAAAGTAAAGTCTAACATATGACCAGCTTTATGTCAAACTGAGTAACGGTTTGAAGGAAATTGTGGCAAAGCAATAAATATTGTACAGATTAAAGTTTAGCATTTTAGCAGCTTATTACATAAAGAATATTCTGCAACGAGGATGGTTATCCGCGCGTTGCTGCGGGGTGCTTGCATATGAAAGATTTAGCACGAATGTATTTGCAAAAAAGAAAGGAGGCCTTTCAAATAAAAAAATATACATAGATAATAAAAATAAATTAGTAAAAATTATAATAAATAAGTAAAAACCTCCTCACATCGAACTGCAGATACATTTTCCTCTAATAATGTAGTGTCTAGCAAAATCAGAGAAAATAGAATACAAAATATAAAAATGTAGTTGAAGCATGTATATTAAATTGAGTTAAAAAATAAAAATAATCATTAAAATTTATAGAAATCAATAATCTACTTAAGAATTTTAAAAATAACGATAATCAACAACACTAAGTAACTAAATCATGAAAACTCCAAATTTAAGATGGAACCCTAAGTTCAAAATTTAAAAAAAAAAAAAAAAAAAAAAAAAAAAAAAAAAAAAAAAAAAAAACACAAAAAACTTACATATTGTGTTCGAACCTGGAATAAAACATAAAAGCATGAGTAAGCGTAAATCAAATCACAACAATAAAAAAAAAAGCTGATTTCTTATCAGCTCACGGAATCAAGAAAATTAAAATGGGTAAAAATAATTAGCAAATGGTATAGATCCAAAAGTGTGGATATAACAAAGCTCCATACTGTAGATACAACACATGGCATAAAAACAACCACAAAGTTAAAAAATTAATAAACAAACTATTCATCGGACTGTAGCTCACCTCACAAATTCCTGTAGCTACAACAAACCCGTAAAGCCGGATCGAATCGTGTGTGTGCTTGTGTGAATGGAAGATTCAGGAACAAATGTATATCAGAAAAAAAATACGCGGGAAAAAAAAGAGTGTGGAAAGGAAAACACTGTTCATCGCACTGTAGACGTACTAACAAATCCTGTAGCTGCAAAACCCGGGTGTGGAATTAGCAATTACCCGGTACCTAATCCCCTAATGTGGAAGTAGTATAAGAGTGTGGAAGTAGCATTTTGGGCACTGTAGGAAAAAGTGGGCTGGGTCGCGCTATAAAGTAGCTGCATTTGAAGAATGTGACAATAGCAATATTTTTATACCAAACCTCTCATATAAGTTATAAAAAGAGAGTGGAAGTAGCAAACACCCGCTGGACCGGGTTGCAAAGAAACAGTTCCGGGTCGCGTGATAAACTAAAAACTAAGCTGTTTTAGTACAACAATATATATGTATATGTATGTTTTTATATTTGGTGAATGCTATGATAGTTGGCAAAGTTTATGGGCCACTTATGTTATATTGAGAAATTTATAGTTGGTGTTCTAGAACCTAAACTCCATATTTCTGCATGGGAAACTAAACCATTGCTGGTAGAATCAATGCTTCATTTAAGTTTTGCAATGATTAAACCGGTTGTATTAGACCCGAAATATATTAGAAACAGTGTATCACTAATTATATATAGAGTAATTGTTAATAAGTTTTTTAAACCCGAAGCATCTACCTAACAAAAAAATCTATTCAATGGCTGAAAACACTCCTCTAATCAATGAACTAAAAGATGTTTCTGGATCACAAAAGCTGCATCAATGCTTTAAGTTTCTTTTTATGCAGGAACACATGGAAGAAGAAGCATCCCTGTTGTGGGTTCGTGAAAAGTGTGATCAGTTAGAAGCAAAGATTGCAAAGCGCCAACAGCGAATGGAAGAAGTCTTGTCATTAGATCACGATGTGGAAGAGGCAGGGGGTGAAACCTATGAGTGCCTCCGTCAAAAGCAAGTGAGGGATCGTAAGAGGTTGGAGCTGTTTACGGGTTTGCAGATTGAAGTTCGTGATGGTCTGAGGGAGAATCAGGATCATATGGATATTATGGATGTTTATGATTAGGTTGTGGCTGCACAGGCTGTTTTGGTGGGTTTTAACATGGTTTGGTTATTAGTTTTTTGTATATGGAACTGGCTTGTAATGATGAACACTTTAATGTTCTCAATCGAACAATGGGTATCTATAATCTAAGTTTGTGTTTTATTACGTAATTTGTTTACTATGTCATGAACTTTTGTGACTGAGTAGTTGTTGTTGCTGTCATATCTGATTTTGTTGGTGGAACTATTGCTACGGTCTTTTAAGAATGTGATAAAAAAAATAGAAATCAGTGATTGTAGTTAAGTTAGGCTTAATCGATTCGATTATCCTATTTTTCGATAACATTTTGTTAAAGGTTTGTTGGCTAATGAATGTGAAGATGTTGCTGAAGTATAAATGAAAGGAGCAAAAGAAAGTGTTGCTTCTTGTAAAATATTGGCTTGTGTTTAGGTCTTTGTTGCTTTGGATTTAATCAAGTTTTGTATTTATGCTTGTTGCAATGTATCATGTGATAATTGTCTTGCTGTTTAGAAGATAGCTGCAAAAATGGCATTTATGTTTGCAAGAACAGTTGGTCGAAAAGCCTTTTATGAGGCTATTTTGGTATTAAGGTCAAGTAGAGATGTGTTAATAGGTAATGGTTTGTTGCTACATTTTTTTTAGTACAATCAGGCAGTAGGTATGCAAAGCATAAGGTGTGTGTTGTTTAAGGATAATGGTTGGCTAATTAGTTCATTGGCAGAGCTGTGTGAGAGTTGGAGACAGAATTTGCGAACTGTGGTGTGTTGAGGAAGTTGTCTAAGTTTTGTTGATGTTAAGAGTATTTTTTGAAGAGTTGCCAAGTCTGGGATGGTTTTGGCGTAGGTGAATTTTATATTCTCGTTATTAATATACACAGATGCGTTTGTATTAGATGTTATGCGATAGCTGGTTCATCGATTTGATGATGTGTTAAACTGTTGGTGTCGACTAAGTTAGCATTCTTTGTTTGGTTCATACGTTTATGTTCGTGTCATTTTCTTTTCTAGATGTTTCATTGTTCACTGGAAATTCTGAGATGTAATATGCTGCATACTTTTGTTGTATGATTGGATTTTAAGTTTTAGGAAATAATCCAAATTATATCATTGGTTGATAGCGTAACGAAGATCAATTTATGTCTGAAGTATCTATAAACTACATTTTTAGATGTTCTGTTGTGCCCAAGTGTGTTCACCATATGACCAGCATTAGTAGGCTTTCCTGTGTTTTGTGCAGCAGCAGTGTTAGTGGTTTCCTGTGTTTTGTGCAGCAGCAGTGTTCATACGTTTTTGTTTCTGGGTGAAGGTCCAAAGTTTAAAGAAACAAATGATTTTAAACCAACCAAATAAATCAATGGATTTTTATTTACATAAGGAAAAGTTACATAAAAAAAATGTTAACAAACATTACTGACTTCTACGGTTTTAATGTGTTATAGTGGGTCTACTTTATACATCATTATTTGCTAAGCTAATAGAATGTGGTAAACATCGTTACTGAAAGAGGAGGCAAAATGAATTAAACTTATGTTGACGATGCTCTTCTGTCTTGCGCACCTCTCTTTAAGTCATGTAATCAAACCTTTTGTCGTTGTTTGCTGCTGCAACTGGTTTCATTCATTTATAAGTGTATTTGAATGTCTGACAGACAGGTTTATATTGCATTTATGATCTTTGCTGCACCGAGAACATCAACAGCTTATTTGGCACCTACGGTAGAGACCGGAGGTCTGCAAAAGGGATTGTGGTTTTAGATCTTTAGGAAATCCTTTTTTTTAATACTCTTATTCCCCTTTCATACGGAGCTGGTGTAACTTGTATATTCTTGTATTGTGATTGCACTTTCTATCGTGGCTGCAGCTTCTGTGTGTCCTTTTCTTTTTTGGCACGTGTATCTTAAAATGACAACCTGCATATGATGGACGTAGATTCTATTAGCCAAACAAAATAATTATTTAAAACCTAAATTAACGAATACCAGCGACAAATAAACAACCTTAACAAATGAGGCTATAGCAGGAACAAACCGGCAAGTCTCAAAGCAGACAATCAGCAAAACTGAGAAAAACGTACAGGCGAAATATTAAGATGAATCAATCTATATCAACAACAAAACTCCTTTATTTGTTGATTTCAGAAAATATACTTTTAAAGAATAGGTGTAGGAAATATCAAAAAAAAAGTTTATGGGTGAAACGGGTATGATTACATATCTACAATGGCAAATCGTTATTAGTTTTCAAACATATTTACAAACCATAGTAGCATACCTCCTATTTGATTAAAAAGAGTAAATTTTAATATGGTTAGTGTATAAATTATTTCTATAACAATGATATTGCATAAAAAAGTAAAATAATCAAGAGGATGCATACCTCGTTATTCTAAAAGGAAATGCTTTTTTCTTCTTGCATACCCATATATTTAATGCAGATAACATGATGAATAGTATACAGCGAAATTCCAAAATCACTTGTGACACTGATTTTTTTGGTTTCGCACTAATTGTTAAGAGTTTTATTCTATTGGTGATGAGTGCTGCGGTAAAGGCATGCGATAATTTTTTTGCATTCAAAGATGGTAGAAGAGATAACAAAAAACCTAAGGCGTGTGATAAAAAAACAAATTTTGTACCTCAAGGGTGCCCAAAGATTAATTGTGTTTTTTCTTTATATGTCAGGGGCAAAAGCTCATGCCTTATACTTTTAAAACTTGCTTTGTTTTTGCATATTCGTAAATACAGATATATAAAAGCTACAAATCAACAGTATCATCCAATCACGAACAAAAGCTGGGAAACGGGACAGGATACTGCAACGAAGTGATTTGGCTCAAACCAGTCATGACAGCATTCTCTTCGGTTTCGCAGTGTTTTTTCAGCAATTGCATTATGCTGTTCAGTATAATCTTTTATAGAAGTGTAATTATGAGAACGCAAAAAAAAGAATAATTATAATCGCAACAGAATACTAACTATTAGTATTGGCAAGAACAAAAAATATTAGACATTCTTTGTTGCTCTTATGGTAACGATTTGTTTTTCTACCAAACGTTTTAGGCTTTTTGTCATCTCTTATACCATCTTTGAATGCAAAAATTATATCGGTTGCCTTTGCCATACATAAATAAAAAATACTTTCATTTATTTTTTACTCAAATAGATTGAACCTACGTGAAGAGGTAACTGCTCAAAAAATAGATGTATATTGTCATAAGTATATATATATATATATATATATATATATATATATATATATATATATATATAATATATATATATATATATATATATATATATATATATATATATAGGGAGACTTTCTTGCGAGAACTGACAGAACCACCAAAAACATACATGCACGCCTTTTAAAATAAAATAAAAATACATGCAAATCATCAATAATCGTAAGTATCCACCTATGTTCTTCAATATCATCATGAACTCATCCTCTTTTTTCACAAAAACCTTACACACGGACGCAATATTGTCATTGCACGCCTTATAAGAACATACATGCACACCTTCAAAGAAAAATTTTGTATTTCCAATTTCTTATCAAATTCTTTAGAACAACCATGTTTTTTAAAAAAAACATATATGTTGTTTTTAGAACATATGTGCAAAAATACAATTATTGAAGGCGTGCATGTATGTTTTTGGTGGTTCTGTCAGTTCTCGCAGATAAGATGGTTCTCGCAAGAAAGTCTCACTATATATATATATATATATATATATATATATATATATATATATATATATATATATATATATATATATATATATATATATATATATATAGAGATGGGATATTATGAGAAGGGGTCTTAAAATGAGAAGGGTGGGAAGGATTGTGGGAGTGACATGTGTCACTTTGCCACATCATCATTCCGCCAAAATTTTTACTGCATCGTGATGCAGTAAAAATTTTGGCGGGAAAAAAAAAAATTTTCCCGCCCAAAAAAATTTTTTTTTTTTCCCGCCAAAATTTTTACTGCATCGTGATGCAGTAACCGTGATGCAGTAAAAAATTATACTGCATCGTGATGCAGTAACCGTAATGAAGTAAAAAAATATACTGCATCGTGATGCAGTAACCGTAATACAGTAAAAATTTATACTGCATCGTGATGCGGTAAAAATTTTGGCGGGAAAAAAAATTTTTTTGCCCAAAAAAAATTTTTTTTTTTTTGGCGGGAAAATTTTTTTTTCCCGCCAAAATTTTTACTGCATCACGATGCAGTAACCGTGATGCGGCATGATGATGTGGCATGGGGATGACACATGTCACTCCCACAATCCTTCCTACCCTTCTCATTTTAAGCCCCTTCTCATTGTATCCCTACCCTATATATATATATATATATATATATATATATATATATATATATATATATATATATATATATATATATATATATATATATATATATACAAAGTTTTATATTACCTTTTGGGCATCAACTGTATTAATCAACTACAAAACCCACACGCTTATGCATACTGTTGAATCGAGTTACGTATGAAGATCTGGTACAGGCAAAGTGTGCAAAGTCAGGTCATTTGGATCTCTAACTCTGCGTTAGCTGGATTGGAGGCAGTTGTTTCTTCTCGCAGAGGAATCTGGTGAAAAGGCATGCGTAGAAAGCCACTTTGTGCATTCGGTATGCCTGCAATGCGAATAAAATAAAGGCAAGAAACCGTAAACTATTAGTAATGACCTTTAGCATGACTTAATGGCTGAGGTGGGTGCCTCGCTAACACTTGTTTGGTCAATTGTTTGATTTTCAATATATTTAGAATTGTCACCTGAGTTTCAAACAACGATGGGCGTTAGTATCCACACGCTTATGCGTGCTGTTGAATAAAGGTACGCATGAAGATCTGGTGAAGCCAGATTGTGCGAAGCCAGCGTATTTGTATCTCCAACTTTACATTAGTTGGATTCGAGGCAGATGTTTCTTCTGCCACAGGAATCTAGTCAAGAGCCGTGAACAGAAAGTGACTTTGTGTACTTGATATGCCTGGGCTGCCAAGAAAATAAAGGCACCAGTAAACATCTGTTTGAGGTGACTGCTAAATTTCAGCCCCTAAAATGCATAGAAATGCAGGGATAAAACATTTGGAAAGAAAATAGTGGTAAAAAGCGCAAAGTATTAATAATGACCTTTAGCAGTTCTAAGAATTGGCTTAATGCTTGAGGCGGGTGTGTCGTTAATACCTGTCTGGTGAATTGTTATCCCGGCCACGAAGAAACTGCGACATCAATAAGAGCTCACATAAGTCATGACCTTTCTTATTCGGAGTGATTTTGAATATAGGCGTTTGGTTCATGCAAGCATTTAAAAAAAATCTGCAGTAAAATAGTGCACAAACATCAGAAAGTCTTCGTCCAGCACACTTTAAGGCACTGTATTATACTTTTGATTATAAATTTCCTATGAATAAGCCAGCCAATGATCGTTGTATCACCTGAGCGAAGGAAATGGTTTGACCACGTACAGCATAGTCACATTTCAAGAGCTGCCAATGAAATCATCGGCAGAAAGGTATAAAGGTATAAACCACAAAAGGCTCATTTAATCAACCTTGAAAAGCAACACTAATGCGATAATTTGTACCTACAGTTGGATGGGCCAATGAAGTTCATGCTAAAGCAACATTATCAACAGGATTATACAAAATGAGGTCCACATTCGGTGGTAAATTTTTTTTCCCCATGCGCGTTTACACACAGGTGTGCCTACATTTTTTAACAGACACGTAAACATGGACGTTCACTTTTGCCACCATCAGAATATAAAAGATTAGGACGCTCTGAATAGAATAAACAGAAGTAAACAACCACTAACCAATCTGGATATTCAAATTAGACCGTTTCAGTCGATGGCTGCTGAAGAAAGTGTTGGTCAGCGGCATATGTAAGTCGGTTGCAGCACAATGACGTTTCAGGCGAAATTGCCAGGCTGTTAGCCGCGTATGTCGTACCGAAATATCAGCTGCTGAGAATTGAAAAGACAAAAAAGATAAAGATAAACTCTACATTGCATAAAAAATAGCACAGAAAGTTGTACCAACTATAGAAAAGAAACTAACCTTCGGAAGCACCAAGCGTTGATGTATTGGCAGCTGCACCACAACGATGTTTCAGAAGAAGTTGTGGGGCTGTTAGGCACGTATTTTGTACCGAAATATCAGCTGCCAGCAATTGAAAAGACAAAGCAACACCTAACAAAGTAATTGGTGTAGAAAGTATAAAGGATAAAAGACTAATTTTATCAACCTTGAAAATCAACACTAATGATCTCCACCTGCAGCTGGACAGGGAAATGAACTTGCTGGTAGAGCAGTACCATCAAGAGAATGGGGCGAAATGGGGGCCACATCCGTTGGCAGATATTTTTCCCCCCTAACGCATTTACACACACGTGTGGCTGCATTTTTTAACTGATACGCAAACATGGATGTTCACTTTTGCCATCAGGAAAATATTTAAAATTAGGACCCTGTAAACAGAGTCAACAGAAGTAAGCAACCACTAACCAATATGGATATTCACATAAGATCATTTCAGTCGATGGCTGCCAAATAAGCTATTTTTCGGTGGCACATCTACGCCGGTTGCATCAGAACGACGCTTCAGCGGAACTTGCGGGGCTATTAGGCGAATATTTGCTAGCAAAATATCATCTGCCCAGAATTGAAAAGACAAAAACATAAACATAAACTCTACATTGCATAAAAAATAATACTACAAATTCTACCAACTATATAAAAGAAACTAACATTCGGAAACACCAACACTCAACGTCAAGGAAGGTATGACATTGTGTTTAGTTTCACTTTGCAACGGCGAGTTGCCACAATCATCTATAGTCACCTCGTCATTCATTTTTGGGTTTCGCAAAAGTAGCTTTCTCATATTTTGGGCAAGACGTGTAGCAGTTGGTTTCATTCTAGCATTTGGTTTCATACCTAAAAACATCAACGCAGAGATGGAAGAGCCAACAAAAAATAGATAACCGAAAAACAATGACAAAAACTTTATAAGTAATCACTATGCCGAACAACAACGTTTTTAAAGACTCATCAACAAACGTATGAAGCCATTGTCACCAAAAGAAGGCCAAAAGAACCTAGAGATCACTATAAAAGTTAAAACATACTTATTTACACAGAAATAGTTATTTACATGCAAAACAGGCAACAACATATCGCAGAAAACCCTAAACAAAATACACAATCATAAAACCACAATAAATACTATCAAAACAAAAGCGATAGGCCCTAAACAAACACAATTATATCCATTATTATGATGAAATTAACAACAACAACAGAAATAACGAAACACAATAAAAAAACAGAAGCTACAATGAGTGCCTGAATAGATCTTTCACACACAATCAAACCACCCGTTTTTTTTTTTTTTTTTTTTTTTTTTTTTTTTTTTTTATTGGGAAAAAAAGCCGAACATCTAAATCAGATCCAAAAGTGTGGATATAAGCGACCTAATGACTGTGGCAAAAGAAAAATGGCCTAAAAACAACCACAAACTTAAAAAATTAATAAACACACTATTCATACCACTGTAGCTCCCCTCACAAAGCCCTGTAGCTGGAAAATAACCCACAAAGTCGGATCGGAAAACGCAAAATAACCGTCGGGTAAAGGTACCAGAATTAATCATCCCGGATCTCAAGGAAAAGAAGAGTATGTGAGTGAAGGCCAACAGATGGATGACCCAACAGCAAACCCAAACCCGAGCTCAAACGGGTAGCAAAACATTTTCGGGCAAGTCGCACCATAAATGTATAATAGATATAATGATTCGTTCCGTTGGCCTAACTTATCCAACAATAAACCTTATAAATGGGTCAATTTGGGGTATGTATTACATCAAACGGGTTATAAGCAAAATATTGAAGACCTTATATAATTAACACATTATTAATTACCCGTTATTCAAGAAATGGAAGGAACAACGAATGGTATACATCGACAGACTATTACAACACTATCGCTTATTATAGTCCTTTTTCTATACCCCATAAGTGAGACATATATAAACGGCCCATGCACACACTACACCCCTTATTTTGTTGATATAGACTTATGCCACCACCCACTAAAATTGACCCAAACACACCTTTAACTGCTGCAGAAAACAGTTGCAGATGCTCTGTACTTTTGATTTTGGGATTATTTGGGATTGCCTACCCAACTGCTCAAGCTAAAGCGCTCACTTCAAAATGGCTAATCAAAAACGTTCAAATCATTTCACACCCATAGAAAGCCATTGTATTCTAATTTTTAGATATCCAAGTATACAGTAACTTCAGTTATAGCCTTTAAATAAGCTTCAACTATATTTTTTTTTCTTAAGGCACAATACTGGCCAGAAACTATAAGTTTATGTTCAGTTAATAAAATATCATTTTCATCTTAGTTTAAGTATTATATTTGACAAAAGTTCAAACCTCGGTTGAATGAGCGTCTCTCAAACAACTCAGCCGTATCATCTGATTTTCCATCTGTACAGCCATAAACGCATAAGTCAACAATAAGTAATTTCTACCAAATACAGAGCAATCACAATGGTAGGTATTGTGGTATAAACAGACCTCGTTGTCCATCCTCTTACAGTCCCGGAAACTTCAGGCTACAGATATATAGAGTGGTTTTACAAATATTTATAAGGCTCAGATTCGCACATGTAAAATCTGAAACAAAATACCGGCCATGGCTGCAATTCCAATTGAAATCATATTGCCTTGCCAAGATACCGGTATGTGCAGATTATGTGAACGAAACATTCAACTGTATACAGTTATCATCATTGCCTTAACCAAATAGATTATTTCCCTTCCAAGCATCATAGAAAGCCTTATATGAGAAAGATATTTATTCACAGCAACACACATGTTCGGCATGTCCTCCAAGGACCATTTGCGCATTCAGGCAATCCTGAAAAGATTAACATCAAAAGCATCTAAATAGGACACGGCGGTAGCGGAGGATACACTCGGCATGGGTGCGACTGCAGTAAGTCACCCCGCCAAGATACGGGTCATCTCAAGTTTACCGAACAAACCCCAACTCATGACAGCCCCAAAAATTTCTAAGATTTGTGAGTGTGGGACCGGATAAAAGGGCATGTGGCCTGCAATGGCTGCAAGCATGATGTCGTGCTGCTCCACCAAGATACTGAACAATGTCACCCTTCACAATGAAGAAACTTATTGTAGTTGCAAAATAATGAACGCACACAATAGTATCATCATCGCCTATACTAACTGACAATAGATCCATAAACAGGAATGTAAGGGTAGAGGGTGCGGTGAGGAGTTTTCCCTCGCCACATCAGCTTCACATCATCTTTTTCTCTCTCATAAACATTTTTCTTCAACTTTTCCTTAACCTTTGCATCACCTTCTCTCTCCTCATTCATTTTCTTTTTATTTTTTTTATTAATATTAAATTATTAAATAACAAATATACAACATAAAATATTAATTCATTAATGTAAAACAAAACAAAACCATGGTTCTTGCTATGTCCCACTTCCATATTTGCCTCCTATACCTAAGAAGCATTAAATATATTATGTAAAAATACTCATATCGTGATGAAATCAGTTTTAAGACTTTCGGGACTTAACTCCCGCAAAGCAAAACTTTTGAATCTTTCCCGCTATAGATGGTATGACTGTCCTGCAAGGAAAAAAATAAATACAAGCATCCCGTGGGGTTTCCTTTGTCCACGCCCACTACACTAATACATGCTTATTAGCTTTTGAGACATATGTGTATCAACTTGCTTTTTGGGTGAATTGTAGTCATGCTATGACATTTGATTGAGTTGTTTATGTGGTGCCTTGGGAAAAAATTATTTTTGAATTTCAATTGAAACAAATGACTTCATCTCAAAGTTTCAGATTATCAAAACCAAGACTCAAAATTCCTCTCATCTACAATAGTAACATTCTTGTTTAAGAGATGAAAAGTCTCTAAAACCGGTTTACTATTTTTTTGTTGTTCTATCAAAACCATGTAAGTAGATTTATGTTCTAATGTTTAATTCTCGCTTATCCCTATTGTTTGAAATGGTAATAAGCTTCCATTAAGTTTTTGAATCTCCACTTATTAACTTGTGTAACTCTACATGTATGAGTTCTCAAGGTCAATCTCTTCTTCCCTAAAGCCTCGTCTATCTTTTAGTCGTATGTTTAGCATAGCCCGATTGTATTTTGTATGGGCTAAGGCCCGAGTGTTGTTTGTTAGGACTCACACACTATATATGTATTATTATTCGGTATTATGAATAAACACGAAACCCTTACATTGTAAGGGTTTCATGTTTATTCATAATACTGAATAATACTTATATAGTGTGTAAGCCCTAACAAATAACACTCGGGTCTTATCCCATACATAATACAATCGGGCTATGCTAAATATACGACTAACACTATCTTCCATGTCAACACTTTACTGAATATGATGCAAGTACTTATTTATCGATTTTTATTATTTTTTTGAATCTCCACTTAATAACATGTGTAACTCTTATCATGAGGTATTGATACATATCTGCATTTAGGCATAATTGATGCTTAAAATTTGAGATGTACTTAATGGATGCTTAATTTTTGTCATCGTGTTTTTTATAACACATGGTTGATGAAAGCGAGCGCTCACACTACAAAAAATGGGACGATTTGGGTCGACAATGTCGAGACAAATATAAATGGGGGCTTGAGACAAAATAAAAATGTCTCGACATGTCGAGACAAATGGGTAGTACCATTTCTTTTGTCCCAAAAAAATTTGTCTCGACATATTCAATATAAAATGGGACGACATGTTATAAGGGCCCACCACCCAATCAACTAATGAGTTGCAATTTGGGTCGACATTTTTGACAATTTGGTACGAGATTGTAATACCAAATCTTTTTCTCTTATTTTATTTTCCATAAATCATTTATTTAAATAGAAGGGGGGTTAAATAGTTTACCGGTTTAAATTCCTTTTTTAAAAATCTTGTTTTAAAAGTATGGTATTGGAAACTTTGATTCGAACTATATGTGTAATCAATCAACACCAATATGAACTAGACACTAAGCTAACTAATGATAACTAATAAAAGTAAAGAGTAGAGTTGGAAAGATCAAACCGAGACAGACGATTTATAGTGGTTCGGCTACGAAGCTCTTCTTCGCCCTACTCCACTCCCTGAGTACCACACTCGAGAGTATCAAGCACTATGTCAACAACCTCCCTTTAGGCGGAGAAAACCGTACACGTCGCTTATACTATTACCGACACTAAGCTAGATGTCGAGTGCTAATCTTAGCTAGCACCAATCTACCAAGGTCCACGTGACCAAACACACAAGCCCAATGGCTTCAAGAGATCACCAAGATCTCAACAAGATCACAAAGATCAACTCTCACTTCACTCAACTCAATCTAACTACTTTAGATCCTTTGACTACTCACACACAAGCCCAATGGCTTCAAGAGATCTTCACTATCTCTTAAGATCACAATGATCTTCACTCACACTCTCACAAAAGAAAGATAATCTTGATGTATGCTAAGATACAATAAGGATGTAACAAGTGTTACAAAAACCTAACAACTATAACTCTTGTATCTTCTTGAATACCTTGAGTTCTTCTCTTGCTAATGAAGAGGGATGACAACACCTTGTATCAACTTGAATACTTGTGTTCTTCTCTTGCTAATGAAGAGGGATAATAACACCTTGTATCAACTAGGATACTTGTGTTCTTCTCTTGCTAGTGAAGAGGTATGAAGAGGATCACTTGGAGGATGATTGGATCACTCTTGAATAAAAGAAAAACTAATCTAAATGATCAAAGAAAGAAAGTGTGAAGAGAGTATTTAACTCAGAAAGTTTTGTGTGTGAAAGGATGCCTAAAAACTGTGAAAGGGGTTGGTATTTATAGGCAAAGAAAATCTGAACGTTACAGAAAATTTTGTACGGATGGATCCGTTAAATACCCCACGGCTCCATTAAATTTAACGGAACCGTGGAGCCGTCGTAGACTAGGACGCTCCAAATTTTTTATTTTCTGGTGAAAACTTATTTGGGGAAGGTTGGAGCTAATTTTGGGGGGGAAAATAGTTGTTGTGATTTTCAAACTTATTTTTCCATTAAAACATTTCTTAATATTTCAAAAATAATTTGTCATGTGTATTTTTGAAAAAATGTTTTGTCCCATTTAAAATGTGAATTCTCAAAACATAAATTCACTTCTTTGATCACTAGTTCAAGTTGTAACTTTGTTCTAGAGTGATTTGCGTAGAAACGGGATCTTCCGATTAAAGACTTGTTTACGTTGATTTTAACGTATCGTGATTTCACATTTTGTCATCCTCAAAACGTGAAGTAATCGAAAGATATAAATAACGTTTTTAGAACATTATTTGCATCAACAATCTCCCCCTTTTTGATGATGACAAAATATAAATTCATGTTAGGTTAAAATTAGTGTTAACAAGTTTTTAATGAGTTTACTCCCATTTCTCCTCCTTTTTGTCTAATCAAAAAGGTGATAAAGGCTCCCCCTTGATGTGTACTCCCCCTCATTTGGAGAACACAAAGGAATCGAGCAATGATTCTTGCTACAAAACAAAGTTAGAAGATACATATATAATATGTAACAAGTAGCACATTATGACAAATATCCAACCACACAAGAAGAAAAGTAGCTAAGAGCTAAAAATGATAATCAACAACCCTCATAAGAGCCCATTCATTCATTTAAAAGAAAATAAATGTCATACATAGATATGACTTCATGGAAACATAAAAGAGACAATGATAAGCATAAATCCCTAATGACTAGAGGCATGTTTCATTTCCAAGAGGGCTCCTAAAGACTTATTGTAGGTTAGGAGGTGGTGGAGATTGGGGCCCCATTTGGGGTGGTGGTGGTGTCAAGAGATGTTCTATAAAGTAGAACATGAAATGAATCTCGTCTCTTAAGAAGTAGATGAGATTACGGTTATGGAGACAACATAGGAAATTAGCACTATGTAAATCAAAGGGATGTGGTTGATTGGGTTGTGCCATGATAGGAGATGGTGATTGTGGTAGGTTTGTTGGAGGTGAAATTGGCATGGCATTGTCCAATGGAGTTAAGGGGGATGGTGTGTACTCCATTGATGATGTAGTGTAGAAGGATGATGAAGATGTTGTGTAGGTAGAGGATGTTTTAGAGGGTGCATAAGGTGGTGATGGTGAGTATGGAGTGGCTTGGGAAGGTGGTGTCATTGCTTCATCATATTTTGTAAGATCTACAAAGAGTGGTTTGGAAGGTGGTTTTACGGTGATTCTAGGTTTCTTGGAAATGTGAGAGGTGGATCCTTGGTTGGAAGCCATAGATGTTTGTGATGAGAGGTTGAAGGTGAAGTATAAGATATTGTTGCAAGGTGAGGTGCAAGATATTCTTGCAAGGTGAGGCTTTATATAGGGAGGATGGGTGAAATTTGAATTAAAGGTGATGGGAGTGTCCTATGGTGTAGGAAGGGAATCTTAGGGTGTGTTAGGTTTGCAAAAAGTTGCGGGTTTGAGGTTAGGGGTGTAGGGTTTTTGGAAGAAACAGTAATAACCCGTAAAATAGGGGTACGATTCCTTTAAATGTACCACGGTACCGTTAAATTTAACGGTACCGTCCAGGTTTAATGGTACCGTGCCATTGTTTGCAAGAACATTTCTGTGCAGGCTAGTTCTGGGCAGCTAGGGGAGTGTTTTCTAGGGGAACTAATTTCTGGAAATGATAGTGCCTCAATTCACTAGGTACTTATTTACCTAAAATATCCCATTTAAGCTACAACTAGCATATAAAGACTATCATGTAGTTTCCTAGGTTGATCATAAGCATGCAATTATAAGGGACAAAATTAGCTATCATCCAAACATCACAGAGATTGATTAATCAAGGAGATAGTTAAGCATGCAATAAATCAATTAGCATTCATTCATAGATAAATCCTAATAAGAAACATAGATTTCTTCAACACTTATGACTTGAGCATTTCCCCATTCTTGGCATACTCTTGTCTTGAGCATGTGTCTCATTATCATGATTTGGATCATCAAAGGGTGCATAATGGGTGGAGGATTCGGAAATGAGGATTGATAAGACATGTGACTCGTTTATGGGTTGCATGATGGGTTTGACAAGGGAGTATTGAGGGCCGTTAAGGTAAGGGTGTAGGTTCATGAAATGGTGATAGAGACGGGTTAGGAACATCCCATAGGGTATCAATTTATTCTTGTTACCCTTGAGATGGACAATTCGCTTAGCGAAGAAGTAAGCGAGATTGTATGGTTGTTGGGTTAGGAGACAGTAAATCATATGAGCACAACACGTCGGGAGTTGCTCACGATTTCCTGTGAGACTTAGAACATTTTCTCGCAGGATTACTGCCCAAGAAAGTAGTTCATGACGAACCTCTTCCAAACGAATTTTCGTTGGATTAGGGTAAGAGGGGTACTTATAAGTACGGATGAGTTTGGTTAGTTCGGTTGGAGAGGGTATGTACGAACAGTACGGACTATTCTCCTCACGATAGTTGAAAGAGAGACTCAAGACACCAATCTTCAGTATAGGCACATTGCCCATGATTGGGTATTCGAAGGATCTGAGCAAATTGCTCAAGAGTTAGGACGAATTTGAAGTTTTGGACCCAAAACCAAAGTGAAAAGGATTGATCCTCATTACGTACGAGTTCAACTTGTCGAAAGAACTCCAACACAAAACGAGGACAAATGTGCTCGTTAATGTGGATTAGACAATCGAATCCTATAGCTCTAAAGGAAGTGTTGATGTCCCGATGGTAAATTAGGGACGGATCAACGACACGGCCTTCATGAAACCGTCGGGTTTCGAGATTGACATAGGCACGAATGTGGTTACCGGGTGTAGTGGGTTCATATGAAATTTCGGGTGTGTAGGTATCGGTTAGGAGATGATCAAAATCATATTCATGAGACATTTTTGTTTTCTAAAAAAAAATTTAGGGAAAAATTAGAGTGAAGAATAGTTGCATTATGCACATGCCTAGTGTGTGTGCCTATATGCAAACTATGTGGAGGTGCGGTAATCTCGACTCAAAAGAAAATAATGAGATGACCCTAACACTCCTAATTTTACTTTTGCTCAAACAAATATGTCGAAAAATACATATTGATTATGTAATTCGATCAATATTCGTGAGATCATGTATGCATGAGAAGATGTTTTTAGTTTGCATCAACAATGCACGAAAAGTATTTCATGGTCCTAATTTCGTGAAATTTTGAAAAATAATGGAATTGGGGTTTTTGGTGACTTCAATTTGAAAGTTTATTAAGAAAAAATGAAAAGCCCCAATTCATTTTAAATTATTGAGCAAACCCTAGACTCAAAATTAAGAAAATTAGAGTAAGGTAACTTACAATTAATGTTGAAACCTTAGAGATGATTAACAATCTTGAAAATCAATGTCTTGAATATGATCTTGAAGAGGTTTTAGTGGAATTTTGGGTTGTGAGGTTAGGTTACAATAGCAGTTGCAGAGGTTGAGGATGGTTGAAATAAGTGATGTGGGAAAAGAGAGACAAAAAATATGTGATGTTCCAGATACACGGTTCCACAGTACCGTTAAATTTAATGGTGCCGTGCCACATTTAGTGGAGCCGTGATCTGCTGGGACTGTTTTCTGTCCCATTTTGATTTTTGACGAACAAGTCTCGCTGTTTTAGTGAGACCTATTATCACGAGGAAAGGATTTGTACCTAACAAATTCTTTTGACTAGGGAGACCTAAACTAAACTACACGAGACTCACGAGTTGACTTCAAGAGTCATGAGACTTATGGAATATGTTCAATCATTCCTAGACCTAGACGGAGATAGTTAAAGGATTCTCGTTTGAGAGGTTTGGTTAGGATGTCTGCGATATTGTCCTGGGAAGGAACTTTCTCAATGGAAATGTTTCCTTTCTGAACATTATCACGAAGGAAGTGGTGGCGAATTTCGATGTGTTTGGTACGAGATTGTTGAATGGGGTTTTTGCTCAAGTCAATAGCACCTTTATTATCACACATAATGGGGACATCATCCAGATGGATGTCATAGTCGATAAGGGCTTGTTTCATCCATAGTGCTTGTTGACATGCCTTTCCGGCGCTTACGTACTCGGCTTCGGTCGTGGAGATAGCAAGAGCCGTTTGTTTCTTGGAGAACCAAGAAGTTATGCAACAACCCATGAAGGTACAAACGCCACTCGTACTTTTCCGATCCACATAATCTCCCGCATGATCAGAGTCGGCATAGACAACAGTTTATACACCGGTCCCCTTGGGATAAAATAATCCCAAGTGTATAGTGCCTTTAATGTATCGGAAGATACGCTTAACCGCTTCAAGGGGAGAGGTTTTGGGATCCTCTTGGAAGCGAGCACAAAGGCAGACACTAAACATGATGTCGGGCCTACTTGCCGTGAGGTATAGTAAACTTCCTATCATACCTCTATACTTAGTGCTATCCACGGACTCACCTTCTTCATCTTTCGTGAGTTTTATTTCCGTGGACATGGGAGTTTTCATGGGCTTAGACTCTTCTAAACCGAACTTCTTAAGCATCTCTTTACTATACTTGGCTTGATTAAAGAAGATGCCATCTTCCATTTGTTTAATTTGTAAACCAAGGAAGAAATTTAATTCACCCATCATGCTCATCTCAAACTCGTCGTGCATGATTTTTGAGAAATCATCGCACATTTCTTGACAAGTTGATCCGAATATAATGTCGTCGACATATATTTGAACAATGATGAGATGTGAATTTCTTTTCTTTGTGAAGAGTGTGTTATCAACCTTTCCCATGGTATATTCATGTTCAATCAAGAAGGCTTTTAGTCTATCATACCAAGCTTTTGGAGCTTGTTTAAGACCATAGAGTGCTTTCTTGAGTTTATAAACATGATTCGGACATTCGAAATCAACGAATCCCGGAGGTTGCGCAACATACACCTCCTCGTTGATATAGCCATTAAGGAACGCACTCTTCACGTCCATTTGGTATAGCTTAAAGTCTAAGGCACATAAATAGGCAAGGAGTATTCTAATTGATTCTTATCTAGCTACGGGTGCATAGGTTTCATCATAATCTATTCCCTCTTGTTGGTTGTAGCCTTGTGCTACCAACCTTGCCTTATTCCTAACTACGACGCCATTTTCATCGAGTTTGTTTCTAAACACCTATTTAGTTCCTATGATTGTTTGATTTCTAGGAAGAGGTACTAAATCCCAAACTTGGTTTGCGGTGAATTGATTTAGTTCCTCCTGCATGGCAACTATCCAACTTTCATCCTTAATTGCTTCACCTACATTCTTAGGTTCTACGGTTGATATGAAACAAAAGAAGTTACTTTTGTTTTGTGCTTGTGACCTAAGGGTTCTTTGGTTTAGGTTACCTATGACATTTTCAATAGGATGGTTTTTGGATTCCTTAATGTTGACAATTTCGTCAACTTCAACTATTTCATCCTCAATGTCATCTTCTAGGGTTTTCTTACCATTAACCTTAATGGCTTCATCCTCATCTAAGTCATCATCAACTAATGGTGATGTCTTAGATTGTGGAGGACTTTCATCGAATGTCACGTTGAGTGATTCTTCGACTTTCGAGGTTTCTCTATTTAGGACAACGTAGGCTTTACTATTTTGGGAGTAACCTAGGAATACACCTTCGTAAGACTTTGGGTCAAACTTGGTGAGGTAATCTTTAGTGTTTAGTATGAAGCATTTGCTTCCAAACACTCTAAAGTAATCAAGAGAAGGTTTTCTTCCTTTCATGATTTCATATGGGGTTTTTCCTAGGATAGGTCTAATTAGAATTCTATTTAGAATGTAAGTTGAGGTGTTTACCGCATTACACCAAAACTTTTGCGGAATTGATTGTTCATTCAACATCGTTCTACTCATTTCTTGTAGAGTACGATTTTTTCGCTCAACTACCCCATTTGATTGAGGAGTGCGTGGAGCCGAGAAATTGTGAGTAATACCATTAGCATCACAATATACTCCAAATTGCACTTCATTATCAAATTCCCGACCATGATCCGTCCTAATAGAAACTATTGTACATCCTAGTTGATTTTGGACTTTCTTACTAAAGATTTCAAATTCCTCAAAGGCTTGTGTCTTATTCTTAAGAAATCTAGTCCAAGTATACCTAGAGTAGTCATCAACTATTACTAAGGTGTAGAGATTTCCTCCGTAGCTCCGTGCGGCGGATGGACCGAATAAGTCCATGTGAAGTAGTTCTAGGCATCTAGAGGTCGAGACCATATTCTTAGCTTTGTGACTAGAATGAGCTTGTTTTCCAACTTTACAAGCGTCACAAAAGTGTGTGTCGAACTTAATCTTAGGTAGGTTTCTAACTAGTTCCTTAGATGCCAATGATTGTATAAGACGCATATTGGCATGACCTAGTCTCCTATGCCACAGGGTGGTATAATCATCTATAGTTGCTAGACAAATCTTATCTTCAGGCTTATTTCCTATCTTCATGACAAATAAGTCGTTTTTCCTAACTCCTCTGCCTATGGTTTTCCCATTCTTAATAATCTCACTACCCTCTTCAGAGAATATGACTCTACACTTATTATCTACCATTTGACTAATGCTAAGTAAGTTAAAACCTAAGTTATCTACGTGCTCAACATTTCTAATAATAAGAGAGTCTTGAGTAATCGTACCTTTGCCTATAATGTTGCCCTTAAGTTTGCTACCGAAAGTGACATTACCTCCGTTGTATGCCTTGTATGATGAGAATAAACTTCGGTTGCCCGTCATGTGGTTAGCGCATCTACTATCCTTGACCCATTCGTCAGGCTCCAAGTCAATTCCCAAGCATATCTATTGCATAAGACAAACATTCAAACATTTGGTCCCCAATATCTCATGGGTCCAAAGTGGTTAGCATTAAACATCCCATGCATTTCTTGCATGTGGTTAGGATGTTGGAATGGAGGAAAAATTTCCCATGGCAAGTAACTTTGCAGTTGACAGTCATTCCAAGTTACGGGATAGTTACTTGGAAAACTTTATCTTCTAGAGTTACGTCTCGGTAGAGGAGTTCTTGACCGAGGTTTGGGAGTGTTTGTTTTTCTAGGTGGAGGAGTCTTAGGCCTTGTGTTAGGTTTTACACGTCCAGGTTTGGGTTTTGACATGGGTTTGTAAAATCTCTTAAATTCCTCTATACTAGCAATTGAGACCTTTGTGCCATTAACAACTATGTGAGTTGGTTTAGGACTTGATTTGTTTTTGAGATTCGACTCAGTTCTGTCCCCAGTACCAGACGGTACCATGGTTCCATTAATTTTAATGGTACCATTGGTACCTTTAGTGGTGCCGTCTTGGGTTTGACAGAATCTGTAGGTTTGACAGATTTTACACGATTTGTTTTATCTGTCGAAACATTTTCTGTATTCTTTTTGAACCTAGTTATCCTAATTGCATTTTCCTTAAGTTTTTCATTTTCTAATCGAAGATTTATGCATGACTCACATCCCACGTCTATTTCTTTGTTTCTTTCAAGTCCTTTGACTTGATCCTTTAGTTCTAAAATTTTCACTTCGAGTTTATGCAATTTTGACTTTAGTGATTTGTTTCTACTTAACATTTTTGAAACAATTTTGCATAGATTATTATGTTCGTCATGTAGTATGTTATCATCTATTGACGAGTTGTCATATATGACATTAGGGTAGTCGTAACGTACCTCATTAGAAGCATGAGCCATTAGACATGTTTCTTCCTTGGGCTTCTTTTCTTCATCATCACCGCTATCACTCCAGGAGCCTCCTATGAGAGCTCGTTGGTTGTTGACTTTCGGTGGCTTGGGACACTCTCCTATGAGGTGATTAGGATCACCGCATCTAAAGCATTTCCTATCACTTGTCCCTTTCTTTTCAGCATGGTTCTTTTGTGATGTCTTCTTCTCATCACGAGGTTGCCTAACGAACCTACCTCTTCTCCTAAAGAACTTTTTAAAGTCCCTAACCGCTAATCCATATTCCTCATCTTCACTATCGAACTCGAACATTCCTCATCACTAGACTCCTTCTTGGCTTTCAACGCTAGAGATCTAACTCTCTCGCTTTTGCCTTTGACTATATCGGAGTCTTTCTTAATTATCATCTCGTGAACTTTCAAGTTTCCTATAAGTTCGTCGAGTGACAACATCGCCAAGTCCTTTGACTCTTCAATGGCGGTAACCTTTGCTCTCCATTTAGGATGTAGAGCCCTAAGGAACTTCCTAACATAATTCTTGCTAGAGTAACCTTCATCAAGAGCTTTAAGACTAGTAATAATAGTATTGAATCTAGCAAAAGCATTATCTATAGATTCATCTTCTGTAATGGAAAATTGTTCATATTGTTGAACAAGAAGATCTATCTTGTTCTCTTTGACTTGGTTATTACCTTGGTGAGTGACTAACAAAGTTTTCCAAATATCTTTTGCCGTATTACACATAAAAATTCTTTCAAATTCCTTTTTAGGCAAAGCATTATAAATCATCATTTTAGCCTCATTGTTTTTGGCTAATTTTCTTTTAAGTTCATCACTTTGTTTATCATAAGAAACTATTTCATCCTTTTTAGTTTCCAGATTCATTTGAATAGGTTGAAAGTCACCCTCGGTAATAACATGCCAAAGATCAATGTCTTTTGATTTCACTTACGTTTCAAATCTTGTTTTCCAATAAATAAAACAATGGGTTTCGAAAAGTGGTGGTCTTTGCATAGATTGCCCTTCTAGATATTTGTCGGAATCCATTGATCGATTCAAGTTTAAAAATACAATATACTTTAAAAACTTGACTGACGTGGCTTCTGATACCAATTGTGGGAAACTAGAAGGGGGGTTGAATAGTTTACCGGTTTAAATTCCTTTTTTAAAAATCTTGTTTTAAAAGTATGGTATTGGAAACTTTGATTCGAACTATATGTGTAATCAATCAACACCAATATGAACTAGACACTAAGCTAACTAATGATAACTAATAAAAGTAAAGAGTAGAGTTGGAAAGATCAAACCGAGACAGACGATTTATAGTGGTTCGGCTACGAAGCTCTTCTTCGCCCTACTCCACTCCCTGAGTACCACACTCGAGAGTATCAAGCACTATGTCAACAACCTCCCTTTAGGCGGAGAAAACCGTACACGTCGCTTATACTATTACCGACACTAAGCTAGATGTCGAGTGCTAATCTTAGCTAGCACCAATCTACCAAGGTCCACGTGACCAAACACACAAGCCCAATGGCTTCAAGAGATCACCAAGATCTCAACAAGATCACAAAGATCAACTCTCACTTCACCCAACTCAATCTAACTACTCTAGATCCTTTGACTACTCACACAAAAGCCCAATGGCTTCAAGAGATCTTCACTATCTCTTAAGATCACAATGATCTTCACTCACACTCTCACAAAAGAAAGATAATCTTGATGTATGCTAAGATACAACAAGGATGTAACAAGTGTTACCAAAACCTAACAACTATAACTCTTGTATCTTCTTGAATACCTTGAGTTCTTCTCTTTCTAATGAAAAGGGATGACAACACCTTTTATCAGCTTGAATACTTGTGTTCTTCTCTTGCTAATGAAGAGGGATAATAACACCTTGTATCAACTAGGATACTTGTGTTCTTCTCTTGCTAGTGAAGAGGTATGAAGAGGATCACTTGGAGGATGATTGAATCACTCTTGAATAAAAGAAAAACTAATCTAAATGATCAAAGAAAGAAAGTGTGAAGAGAGTATTTAACTCAGAAAGTTTTGTGTGTGAAAGGATGCCTAAAAACTGTGAAAGGGGTTGATATTTATAGGCAAAGAAAATCTGAACGTTACGGAAAATTATGTACGGACGGCTCCGTTAAATACCCCACAGCTCCATTAAATTTAACGGAACCGTGGAGCCGTCGTAGACTAGGACGCTCCAAATTTTGTCTTTTCTGGTGAAAACTTATTTGGGGAAGGTTGGAGCTGATTTTGGGGGGAAAAATAGCTGTTGTGATTTTCAAACTTATTTTTCCATTAAAACATTTCTTAATATTTCAAAAATAATTTGTCACGTGTATTTTTGAAAAAATGTTTTGTCCCATTTAAAATGTGAATTCTCAAAACATAAATTCACTTCTTTGATCACTAGTTCAAGTTGTAACTTTGTTCTAGAGTGATTTACGTAGAAACGGGATCTTCCGATTAAAGACTTATTTATGTTGATTTTAACGTATCGTGATTTCACATTTTGTCATCCTCAAAACGTGAAGTAATCGAAAGATATAAATAACGTTTTTAGAACATTATTTGCATCAACAATTATTAGGGTTGGGAAAGGGAATAGGGCCGGGATAAGGGGCAGGAAATAAAGGAGGTTGGGGAAATGAAGGAAATGTGGGAAAGTTAATGGGAAACGGATTACTTGATTGGCTGTTGTTTTAGTGGCTGACAAACTGCTCAAAGATTGATTCGAAGGTGGTTTGTCGAGCATGAAGCTGTTCATTCTGTAGTTGGGCCACTCGAGCCCGTTGTTGCGCCTCCTCCGCTGCCTTCCTCAATTACTCTTTCTCTTCCGCCTCTCGCCTCAACACCGCCGAAATATCCTCCCGAGTAACAAAGGCTTGTGCAAACGGCTGATGTGCGGACCTGCATGTAGCTTTGCCCATGCCCGGCATCAGCCTGCCAATGCCCAAAAAATTTTGCCGGTTCTCACTATGAACTATCTCATCCAATACTTGTTGCTCGGTCATCAACGGGGCCGTACTGGCTTTAACTTGATCTCAGAGTTCTTTCATCGCCAACTGTGTAAGTAAAAAAAAAAAAAAAAAAAAACAAGTATGTTAAAAACAGGTAAGTTAAAAAAAAATAAGTAACTTGATCTTAAAGACGCATGTTAAGAGATAAATTACTTACATAAGACGTCTCGTTTTCCTTAGTTTTAAAGACGCCCCCTTTTGTTGAATGGCACCTCCTCCACGTCTCGATGAATTCTTCATTCTTCCCCGAATTCCTAACCCGCTATACATACAACATAAAATAAATTAATAACGAGCTATATATAAACATTATATAGACCTTTAAAAATCAAAAAATTATAATGAGTCTTACGTAATCGTTTCGTCCTTGTACGAATGACTTTCTCCCTTGGTGGGTTAAAATCTTGTTTTTTCCCCGGTTTTCTGCATTTTTTTGCAGATCTGTCCATTCGTTCCGGTCTCGACCACCAGTCGACCAACGACTCCCACTCCTCTGGGCTTCTGTTACCCCACACTCTCGATGGCGGCGGATGTTCCTTTGCCGTCTCGGGCTCCCGATGTACGTCAAAGTACTTTTTCTTGATCCTGTATTTAGTTTTGCGGTATAGTAACCGCAGCCGAAGTTGAATCCCAAGACTTACCCTTTCCCCCACCGTATAAACACACTCCCCAACCTTCACTTGGCTCTGGTTGTTTAACCAAGGCGCGAGGAGGAAATAGGTCTGCAAATAAGTATACGCATTTAAATAAACAAACAATTTAAATATAACACGTATATCTAAACGGTCGATAACAATAAGAATACAAATAAAATAAACAATTAATACCTCGAGTGCGGGAAATATGTGAGCCTTAAAAGGCGCCGGAATCTGCTCCCACTCGCAGTCAAGGGGAAGTGACCTAACTAGTTCCCCCAAAAGACTACTGAACTGCGGTGCATACGTGCCCACAGGTGAAAAGGTGCCTTGATCATCGGTGTCAAAGCCGATCAGCAAAGGCTGATTACCATTCTGTTTAAACGCCCTCCTTAAGGCCCGATTTAAGGTCTCACCCGCAATCGAACCTACAAATATAAGTTATTGAGTCTTGAAAATACAAGTAAAAAAATTTAGTTTTATCAATAAAAAACTTAAAATAAAAATCACAATTTCTTACCTGAGCAGTAGCCCGACGTAGTAAAATAGGGCTGGTGTGGTGGATCACCACCAGCATCCCCGCCGTGTGATTGGGGAGCTACACACGCCATCTGTAAAATTACAATTACAAGAATACACAATTTTGTGGACCAATTAATACTAATACACACATTCATATAAATATACACATTTAAACATAACATAACATGCAATTTCATTCAAATAAAAGTTACACGTTTAAACATATAGTAAAAATTTCATTCAAATTATAAATTAAGAACAATTCTCTCAAATAGTAAAACAGTTATACGCATCCATATCCTAAATGAGATAAAACATTCAAAAAGGTGTCCCAAACAGGGGACTTTCCGAAATTAATTTCTAATAAATTAATTTCGGACGGGTTTTCTATAGGATGATTAATTCCAGATGGGGGTTGTCCGAAATTAATCACTAAAATCCTAAAAAAAGTCACATAAGTCTAACAATCACAATATCATACTAACCAAACGGCATATTCACAATATCATGCTAACCAAACGCATATTACAAACCAAACGGCATATTCACAATATCATACTAACTAAACGCATATTACTAACTAAACGACATATTCACAATATCATACTAACCAAATGCATTTTACTAAAAAAACGCAACCATCAAAGTAATTAAATTATATACCTAGTTCACGGCTGAAATAAAAGAAGAGAAGAAAAGAGAAAAAGAGGAAAAGAGGTGGCTGCTGTCCCGACCCGGCTGTCCTGCGGCTGTGATGCTACTGCTGTCCTGACTCTCCCGACTGTCCTGCGACAAACACGTAAAAAAAACAACCTAAATTAAACAACCAAACTTAAATTAACCAAATTGTTGATGCAAATAATGTTCTAAAAACGTTATTTCTATCTTTCGATAACTTCACGTTTTAAGAATGACAAAATGTGAAAACACGTTACGTTAAAATTAACGAAAACAAGTTTTTAATCGGAAGATCCCGTTTCTACACAAATCACTCTAGAACAAATTTACTACTTAACTAATGATCAAAGAAGTGAATTTGAGTTTTAGACATCACATTTTTATGTGACAAAACATTTCATTCAAAAATATACTTTACAAATTATTTTTGAATAATTAAGAAATATTTTAATGGAAAAAAAAGTTTAAAATACATTTAGTGGGGCCGTGTGTGATTTAGAACATCTATTCCCCCCCCCCCCCCAAAATAACCTCCAAACTTCCCCAAATAAGTTTTTCACCAGAAAAGACAAAATGTGGAGTGTCTTTGTCAGACACGGCTCCACGGTTCCACTAAATTTAGTGGGGCCGTGTGTGATTTAGTAGAGCCGTCCCTCTGTAACGGCCATATTTTTTCTGCCTATAAATACCAGCACTATTCACAGTTCTTGGGTATCCTTTTTCACACAGAACTTTCTGAGTTTAATACTCTCTTCACATTTTCTTTCTTTGATCATTTAGATTAGTTTTTCTTTTGTTCATGAGTGATCCAATCCATCCTAGAGATCCTCTTCAATAGCAAGAGAAGAACACAAAGTATTCAAGTAGATACAAAGTGTTGTCATCCCACTTCATTTGCAAGAGAAGAACTCAAGGTATCTAAGAAGATACAAGAGTTGTAGTTTTAGTTAGGGGTCTTGTAACATTTGTTACACACTTGTTATATCATAGCATACTTCAAGATCATTTTTCTTTTGTGAGAGAGTCAGTGAAGATCATTGTGATCTTATAAGAGATATTGATTATCTCTTTAAGCCATTGGGCTAGTGTGATTGATCAAGTTGATCAAAGGTAGATAGAATAGGTTGAGTGAAGTGAGAGTTGATCATTGTGATCGTGTCGAGATCTTGGAGATCTCTTGAAGCCATTGGGCTTGTGTGATTGATCAAGTGGATCATAGGTAGATCGGGTAGATCGAGTCTTGTGTGAAGTTGTAAAGGATCAAGTGGATCGTGGTAGATTGGTGCTAGCTAAGATTAGCACTCGACATCTAGCTTAGTGTCGGAAATAGGATAAGCGACGTGTATGGTTTTCTCCGCCTAAAGGGAGGTTGTTGACATAGTGCTTGAAACTCACGAGTGTGGTACTCGGGGAGTGGAGTAGGGCGAAGAAGAGCTTCGTGGCCAAACCACTATAAATCCTTTTGTCCCAGTTTGATCTTTCCATCTCTTCTCTTTACTTTTATTAATTATATTAGTTAGTTTAGTGTAGTGTTCATATTGGTGTTGATTGGTTACACATAAGAATCGAATCAAAGGTTTCCAATAGTAAAGTTTTTAAGAAGTTTTAAAAGAACTAAAAGAACTTAAAAACTGGTAAAACTATTCAACCCCCCCCCCTTTCTAGTTTTCCACAA
Source organism: Artemisia tridentata subsp. tridentata (assembly GCA_021014915.2). Lineage (NCBI taxonomy): Eukaryota > Viridiplantae > Streptophyta > Magnoliopsida > Asterales > Asteraceae > Artemisia > Artemisia tridentata. Next base: position 77,154,887 of record CP139502.1, read on the forward strand.
TTGGTATCAGAAGCCACGTCAATCAAGATTTTAAAGTAAATTGTATTTTAAAACTTGAATCGATCAATGGATTCCGACAAATATCTAGAAGGGTAATCTATGCAAGGACCACCACTTTTCGAAACCGATTGTTTTATATATTGGAAAACAAGATTCGAAACGTATGTGAAGTCAAAAGACATTGATCTTTGGCATGTTATTACCGAGGGTGACTTTCAACCAGTTCAAATGAATCCGGAAACTAAAAAGGAGTTTCTTATGATAAACAAAGTGATGAACTCAAAAGAAAACTAGCCAAAAATAATGAGGCTAAAATGATGATTTACAATGCTTTGCCTAAAAAGGAATTTGAAAGAATTTTTATGTGTAATACGGAAAAAGATATTTGAAAAACTTTGTTAGTCACACACCAAGGTAATAATCAAGTCAAAGAGAACAAGATAGATCTTCTTGTTCAACAATATGAACAATTTTCCATTTCGGAAGATGAGTCAATAGATAATGATTTTGCTAGATTTAATACTATTATCATTAGTTTTAAAGCTCTTGATGAAGGTTACTCTAGCAAGAATTATGTTAGGAAGTTTCTTAGGGCTTTACATCCTAAATGGAGAGAAAAGGTCACCGCCAAAGAAGAGTCAAAGGACTTGGCGACACTGTCACTCGATGAACTGATAGGAAACTTGAAGGTTCACGAGATGATAATCAAGAAAGACTCCGATATAGTTAAAGGCAAAAGCGAGAGAGTTAGATCTCTAGCATTGAAAGCCAAGAAGGAGTCTAGTGATGAGGAATGTTCGAGTTCCGATAGTGAAGATGAAGAATATGCGTTAGCGGTTAGGGACTTTAAAAAGTTCTTTAGGAGAAGAGGTAGGTTCGTTAGGCAACCTCGTGATGAAAAGAAGACATCACAAAAGAACCGAGTTGAAAAGAAAGGGACAAGTGATAGGAATTGTTGTAGATGTGGAGATCCTAATCACTTCATAGGAGAGTGTCCCAAACCACCGAAATCCAACAACCAACGAGCTTTCATAGGAGGCTCTTGGAGTGATAGTGGTGAAGATGAAGAGAAGAAGCCCAAGAACGAAACATGCCTAATGGTTCAAGCTTCTCATGAGGTACGTTACGTCTATCCTGATTATAGTGATGATAATTTGTCAATAGATGATAGCACACTGAATGACGAATATAATAAACTATGCGAGATTAGTTCTAAAATTTTAGGTAGAAACAAATCACTAAAATTAAAATTGCATGAACTCGAAATGCAAGTTTTAGAACTAAAGGATCAAGTCAAAAGACTTGAGAAAAATAAAGAAGTAGACGTAGGATGCAAATCATGCATAATTCTTCGAGTAGAAAATGAAAAACTCAAAGAGAATACATTTAGGATCATTAGGTTTGAAAAAGAAACAGATAATGCTTCGACAAGTGAAACTCAAATAAGTACATTTTATTATCATCATTTATCCTATTTATTTGACTTGTTTTATTATATTATGTATGAGAATTAATACTTAATCGTTTACTTTTGTAATTCTCAGTTAAAAACAAGAATTTGGTGAAACTTAGCGATTATGGACTAAAAATGGAGCAAAATGATCAAGATTGGAAAAGTCTGCTGAAATGAAGAGATTGAAGACCATTGCCTAACTTTGAAGAATGCGCCGCATGGATTTATCCCATGCGCCGCATATGAAACCTTGGTCAACGAGAAGAACCAACTTGTTTTACTCCAGATGCGCCGCATGAAGCTCCTGATATGCGGCGTATCATTCTCAAGACTTCACCAGATATCCAAGATATTGAAGAATATTCGCGAATATTATAATCTTGGACCCCACGCGAAGTTACCTTGATACGCCGCATCGGACCAATCCGATGCGCCGTATCGGCCATATACAATCCTTACCAAGAAATCAAGTGGAGATTAGAAGCTTAATGAAGAAGTCAAGATTACAAGTCGACACTTGAAGATGCTTTCGTATTTTGGCCATAAAATCTTCATCCGGACTCCGATTTAGTTGATTCAAGCGGCCACGCGAAGAGAAAAAGAAAATCTATTTGAATCTGAAGGAGATGCGGCGCATCTGGTCCTTAGATGCGCCGTATTGGGAGATGAGGCGCATCTGGTCTTTAGATGCGCCGTATTGGGTCAGTTTCAGACTTGGAGGCTACGTTTACTTATAGATGCGGCGCATCTAACTCTCTAGATGCGCCGTATCGACCCAGATTTCAGAATCTATAAATACCGAGCTCATTAACGAATTAGGGTATCATTGGGGACCCTTGGGGTCGTTCCCAGAAGACCAAAAACCCCTCCAAACAGCAGAAGACCTCCTTGAAGATCCAATCATCCTAGAAGATCATCTCAAGAACCTTATATTAAGTGTAATCGTTCGGTTAGCGTATCGTTTTCATTATGAATTCTTATTCGTTTGCTTTGATTACAACTTTATGTATTGTTACTGAGATTATGGGCTAACACCCTTAGGTGTTAGCCATGTTTATGAAGTTTTATTAGTTTTTATGCTTGTGTTGATGTGTTTACTTTGTTATTGGATTGGGTGCTTATCGATAAAAACTCGTTTATTGCTTATAACTAGTAAAAGTCTATGTAACTAGATTATGAACTTATTGGTTTAATGTGGTAACTTAACTATCTGTAATTGTGGTTACTTTAATTGATCATAAAGTGTAGTAATCCGAATCCTATTAGACGGCTTAGAGGGAACACACCGGAACCGTGCCTTATGCCACTATTAGGACTAGTAGCGCGTAATGCCAAACTAGGTTAGACGGTTTAAAGCGATAAGTTAGTATTGATGCTAGATAGGTCACTATGATCATGTCCTCTTTCCCACCACGATGGTAGGTTATTCAATTGTGACAGGATTAATAATCGGATTGATGGCAAAACAATTGAATGAATTAAAACAAGTAGACATAAGCATGTATAACTATTAGATGGATTAGGCTTGGCTAACCCGTTCTTCTATATATCGATCTATCTTTAGTTTAGTTATTTACTTTCCTGTATTTAGTTTAATTATACACACAAACTCGTGATAGCCTCTCAGGCTAAACCCCCCTTATCTTTAATTGCTTTCTAGTTTAGTTTAGTTAGATTAGTAATTAGAATACCATTAGATCACTTTAGCTTCGCTCCTAGTGAACGACCCTTGCTTACCTAAAAACTATCTACATTGACCGGGTACACTGCTCGTTAGTGTTTAGAGTCTATAGGTTAGTTCGGCAAAATATAAATTTAAAACTTGGTAGTTTATTATAGACATAAAAAAACACATCAAGTTTTTGGCGCCGTTGCCGGGGAGTGATTGTTTTAATTTGATTTATTGGTATTTTAGTTTAGTTAGTTTTATTTGTTTCTGTGTGTTTGTGTTTCTGTCTCAGAGAGGCAATACGGCGTATCCTTGTTTGTGGATGCGACGTATCTGTCTTATATCAATACGGCGTATACAGGTCAATTGAACACGGCGTATTGATGTTCTGTGACCAAATTTTTTTTTAGTTTGTGTGATTTTGTGTTAAAATTAAAAAAAAAAAAAAAAAAGAAAAAAAAGAAAAAGAAAAAAAGAGTCTGTTACAGGAAGATAATACGGCGCATCTATTGTCTGTTAGATACGGCGTATTAACTTGTGTCTTATACGGCGTATCCATTGTCTGTTGGATACGGCGCATCGATCTTCTGTGACCACAAAAATATTTTTCTCTTTTATTTTTTTTGTGTTTATTTAATTTTCATTACTTTAGGTTTTATTTTATTTTTTGTGTGTACTGCTGTTCTTGGTTGTTTATCTTTCAGGTAATAATGATGATGGACAATCCAGACATAACAATGGAAGAATATATTAGGTTTGAAGAGGAAAAAGCCTTGAGCAATAATCAAATGTATAGTTGGGAAAGAGCAAGATATTGTGCACAAGTCATCGAGACGAATGAAATTAATATGGAAGAATACTTGTTGCAGGAAAAGGTTAAGTCAAAGAAAGAAAGAAATGGGTTGCCGTTTCAACACACTTGGTGTATGTCAAATGATGATGAGGAGGAGTCATACACCGTAAAACCAATTCCGGCGATTGTTATTGATAGTACTTTTTCTCCGGAGATTGAACAAGATGATGTGTATACGGAACCTTACATTGAAGAATATTCTGCAATCGTGTTACCGCCATTAGACAATCCAACGGATGAAGATGAAAAGTATTCTGATTTTGAGTTTGAACCATTTGACGCCATAGTTTATGATGACATTCCTCAACCAGATTTTGATCCAACGCAAGTTTTTGAAGAAATCTGGAATGACTTATTTAAGGATGAAATTCGGGACGGTTATGAAATTGCAAGACCATTAGTTGAAGATGGAGACTCACAAGATGAATTGGAGTCACTTACAACAAAAAGTGGTACAAATTTATTTAATACTATTGATCCCGTTACTAATAATCTTGCTAGTTTTCCTAAACAGGTTGCAAAACAAAAGGATAATGAGGTGGAGTATATTACACTACCTATTGAAGCACCTGTGATTAACCCGTATTTGTGGGAACTCGAAGAAGAGTTTGGTGATGAGCTCTTAAAAATTGCTATGATTGATGAAGATGATGATTTCGACCCTATGAAGGTTATAGAGGAACTCGAACTTTTACTTGCTAAAGACCCTTTCTCATCTTCTGCGGAAGTCAAGGGACGCCTTACTACCGAAGAGAATAACCAAGAAGAAAGGAGACTCATTTTTCCTCAACACACTACTCTTTTAGAAGGAATGGTCAAGTCATCCAATTTATCAACCAAACCGGGTAAGGATAGGAACGATGTACATATATTGCCAAGGTATGATTTTTATTTATTTCTTCCATCTTTACTAGCAAATTTACACTCCTATAGTGTTTATTGCTATTATCACCCGCACTTGATTCCAAGTGGGGGGAACAATACCCTATTACATAGTAAATAAGGGTAGAGTCAGGCTCGTGACTCGAACAAAAACAAGCGCTTCGTGGGAGGCAACCCATGCTTATCTTTTAATTTATGTCAATTTAATTTTCTGTCGAGTCTGTCCCAGGCCTTCGATGCGGCGTATCCAACCCCTATGGATACGGCGTATCGAATCATCTGGAATACTTTAGTCCGAACTGTTTTGCTGACATCAATGCGGCGTATCTATCTTTTTAGATACGGCGTATCGACCTGCCAGAATTGAATACAGTTCTTTGTTTTTCTTTTGTTTATCGTTTTCTAACCAATGATTAATGAGATGTTTCTAGAGATTTGTTTTTCTTGTGGTCTCTATATTTTTACAGGTCCGGAATATTGAAGATGTTGATGGACTCCCGCATTTTATACGCTCGCACACTTATAATGGAGGATCATACCGAGCAAATCTCAGGGGAGTTTTTCTGTTCTAATTCTTTTATTTTCCAATTTTTAACCTTTTATACAAACAACGAGGACGTTGTTTAACTTAAGTGGGGGGATTGGAGAATTAGAACACTTAACAATTACTTGTCCTAAACTTTTTCAAAAATTATGCTTAAAATGTGCTTAATATATCAAACTTAAAAATTTTTAGCATGTTTTTGTTTAAGATCTAAGTTGCATAGCTGCACACATGACGTTGTTTTCAAAAATTGTGATTTTCCAAAACTCACAAATCTATGAGTGTGCCGGTGACTTGTAAACTTTAGAACTTGGCTTGTATACTATTCGAGACCACCATAATAAGTATTATTTATATAATTGGAATGACTTGTCTAAATTGGTAAAATTCTAGGATTACACCCAAATAGCCTTTATATGTTATGTGTTATTAACTAACTACACTGGTTAGTTAACCCCCGTATAAACCTTTTGTTACTCTCATTTTTAGAGTAAGATACCCCTAGAAAAACCCTCAGAGCCATTCCTTTCGTTTCTTACACCTATGTTTAAAATGTTTCGTTACACCCTTACACCTTAGCCTACCCTGTAGATTAGAATCCGTGGTTGGTTAATTGCTATAGGCAAAGTGTGTTTCCTTACATTACCTGTGTTCGCGTGCGTAATTCATTATCTATGGTTAGGTCGGGAAATTGCACAATGCAATTGGAGTGAAAGTAAATATTGTATATCTTTGAGTTTATTTTTCGTGTGTTTACTACTTTCACTATTACCGTTATTTCTGAAGTATGAAAAGTATGGAAAAATTATCCAGAATTATCATTATAGTGATGTGGTGAAATTTTACACGTCTATGTTTATGTTTCTAGTTTTTAAAAAAAAAAAAAAAAGAAAAAAAAAAAGAAAAAAAGAAGAAAAGTTGGAAGTTTGTTTTAACCAACTTATGTAAAGTTATGTAAGTGGTCGATATCACCACTATTTGTTGTACTATATCTATGGATTGAATGGGAATTGGCAGTTATGGGAACGCCAATTAAGGTTTATTCTTTGATTAAGATCTTGTTAAGTATAATTCGTGTCTACCTAAAGCGTGTGTTTCAAGTGTTAAAGCGTGAGTTATTCGATGATATGAGTCTTATTCATGGGATGGTTGGGATAGTGATTAACCACACTTAGGATTTTAATTTATTTGTTTTGTTTATTTTCATTTTACACCAATTTATATCCCAAATGTTATCCATACCCTTTATTATTCTTTTCCCAACCAAACCTTTGATTTATTGAGATTAGGGATTTGAGCAATCTTAAGTATCGTAGTCGTGGATTCGGCTATGTATTTATGATTTTGTCGCCCTTTTTGATATATTATTATTGGTGAAGTTTGGACCTATCTTTAGCCTATTCGAGTTAAGGATTTGAGCAATTGCAAGTATCATGTTCGTGGATTCGATCATGTATTTGTGATTTTGTCGCCTTTTCTGGAATTTGAGATCGATAGTGATCAAGAATAATTAACCCTTAAGCCTAAAAACCCTTTTTACCGCTTTAGACTTGTTATTCCTTAGCTTTAGTGGAGGAGATGTGTATACTTGCCAAGCTTATGATAGAATATTCGTCACGACTGGACAGTTAAACGATTAGATTTGCTTTTATCAAAATATTTTATTTTACTTCTAATTCGTTGAGTGTTTGGTTGTGTGATTATGACAAAAACGAATACATGCTTAAATATAAAAGTAAGTCCTAATATCTTTTAGGATACATTTTCATAAGATTAATTCTAAGGTTTACTTGGGGACAAGTAAAGTTCAAGTGGGGGGATATTTGATGAACTTAAATAAGTACATTTTATTATCATCATTTATCCTATTTATTTGACTTGTTTTATTATATTATGTATGAGAATTAATACTTAATCGTTTACTTTTGTAATTCTCAGTTAAAAACAAGAATTTGGTGAAACTTAGCGATTATGGACTAAAAATGGAGCAAAATGATCAAGATTGGAAAAGTCTGCTGAAATGAAGAGATTGAAGACCATTGCCTAACTTTGAAGAATGCGCCGCATGGATTTATCCCATGCGCCGCATATGAAACCTTGGTCAACGAGAAGAACCAACTTGTTTTACTCCAGATGCGCCGCATGAAGCTCCTGATATGCGGCGTATCATTCTCAAGACTTCACCAGATTTCCAAGATATTGAAGAATATTCGCGAATATTATAATCTTGGACCCCACGCGAAGTTACCTAGATACGCCGCATCGGACCAACCCGATGCGCCGTATCGGCCATATACAATCCTTACCAAGAAATCAAGTGGAGATTAGAAGCTTAATGAAGAAGTCAAGATTACAAGTCGACACTTGAAGATGCTTTCGTATTTTGGCCATAAAATCTTCATCCGGACTCCGATTTAGTTGATTCAAGCGGCCACGCGAAGAGAAAAAGAAAATCTATTTGAATCTGAAGGAGATGCGGCGCATCTGGTCCTTAGATGCGCCGTATTGGTAGATGAGGCGCATCTGGTATTTAGATGCGCCGTATTGGGTCAGTTTCAGACTTGGAGGCTACGTTTACTTATAGATGCGGCGCATCTAACTCTCTAGATGCGCCGTATCGACCCAGATTTCAGAATCTATAAATACCGAGCTCATTAACGAATTAGGGTATCATTGGGGACCCTTGGGGTCGTTCCCAGAAGACCAAAAACCCCTCAAAACAGCAGAAGACCTCCTTGAAGATCCAATCATCGTAGAAGATCATCTCAAGAACCTTATATTAAGTTTAATCGTTTGGTTAGCGTATCGTTTTCATTATGAATTCTTATTCGTTTGCTTTGATTACAACTTTATGTATTGTTACTGAGATTATGGGCTAACACCCTTAGGTGTTAGCCACGTTTATGAAGTTTTATTAGTTTTTATGCTTGTGTTGATGTGTTTACTTTGTTATTGGATTGGGTGCTTATCGATAAAAACTCATTTATTGCTTATAACTAGTAAAAGTCTATGTAACTAGATTATGAACTTATTGGTTTAATGTGGTAACTTAACTATCTGTAATTGTGGTTACTTTAATTGATCATAAAGTGTAGTAATCCGAATCCTATTAGACGGCTTAGAGGGAACACACCGGAACCGTGCCTTATGCCACTATTAGGACTAGTAGCGCGTAATGCCAAACTAGGTTAGACGATTTAAAGCGATAAGTTAGTATTGATGCTAGATAGGTCACTATGATCATGTCCTCTTTCCCACCACGATGGTAGGTTATTCAATTGTGACAGGATTAATAATCGGATTGATGGCAAAACAATTGAATGAATTAAAACAAGTAGACATAAGCATGTATAACTATTAGATGGATTAGGCTTGGCTAACCCGTTCTTCTATATATCGATCTATCTTTAGTTTAGTTATTTACTTTCCTGTATTTAGTTTAATTATACACACAAACTCGTGATAGCCTCTCAGGCTAAACCCCCCTTATCTTTAATTGCTTTCTAGTTTAGTTTAGTTAGATTAGTAATTAGAATACCATTAGATCACTTTAGCTTCGCTCCTAGTGAACGACCCTTGCTTACCTAAAAACTATCTACATTGACCGGGTACACTGCTCGTTAGTGTTTAGAGTCTATAGGTTAGTTCGGCAAAATATAAATTTAAAACTTGGTAGTTTATTATAGACATAAAAAAACACATCAACAAGTAAAACGAAACAAGTAGAATCTGTCAAACCCACAAGTTCTGTCAAAACAACAGACGGCACCACTAAATGTACATACGGCACCATTAAAGATAATGGTACCGTGGTACCGTGTGTTACTGAAGACAGAACTGAGTTGAATTTGAAAGATAATTCAAGTCCTAAACCAAGTCACATAGTTGTAAATAGTACAAAAGTATCTATTGCTAGTATAAAGGAAGCTAAAAGCTTTTACAAACCTGTGTCAACCCCCAGGCCTGGCTTTGTAAAACCCAACACTAGGTCTAAGACTCCTCCACCTAGAAAAACAAATATTCCTAAACCTCTGTCAAGAACTCCTCTACCGAGACGTAACTCTAGAAGACAAAGTTATCCAAGTAACTATCCCGTAACTTGGAATGACCGCCAACTACAAAGTTACTTACCATGGGAAATTTGTCCTCCGATCCAACATCCTAACCAAATGCAACTAATGCATGGGATGTTTAATGCTAATAACTTTGGACCCATGAGATATTGGGGACCAAATGTTTGAATGTTTGTCTTATTCAATAGATATGCTTGGGAATCGACTTGGAGCCTGACGAATGGGTCAAGGATAGTAGATGCACTAATCATATGACGGGTAACCGAAGTATTTTCTCATCATACAAAGCATACAACGGAGGTAATGTCACTTTCGGTAGCAAACTTAAGGGCAACATTATAGGCAAAGGTACGATCACTCAAAACTCCCTCACTATTAGAAATGATGAGCATGTAGATAACTTAGGATTTAACTTGCTTAGCATTAGTCAAATGGTAGATAATAAGTGTAAAGTTATATTCTCCGAAGAGGGTAGTGAGATCATTAAGGATAGTAAAACCATAGGCAAAAGAGTTAGGAGAAATGGCTTATTTGTTATGAAAATAGGAAATAAGCCTTAGGATAGGATATGCTTAGCAACCATAGATGACAATTCCACTCTATAACATAGGAGATTAGTTCATGCCAATATGCGATTGATACAATCATTGGCGTCTAAGGAACTAGTTAGAAACCTACCTAAGATTAAGTTTGATCAACACTTTTGTGACGCTTGTAAAGTTGGAAAACAAGCTCATTCTAGTCACAAAGCTAAGAATATGGTCTCGACCTCTAGATGCCTAGAACACCTTCATATGGACTTATTTGGTCCATCCGCCGTACAGAGCTACGGAGGAAACTACTACACCTTAGTGATAGTTGATGACTACTCTAGGTATACTTGGACTATAATTCTTAAGAATAAGACACAAGCTTTTGAGGAATTTGAAATCTTTAGTAAGAAAGTCCAAAATCAACTAGGATGTACAATAGTTTCTATTAGGATGGATCATGGTCGGGAATTTATAATGAAGTGCAATTTGGAGCATATTGTGATGCTAATGGTATTACACACAATTTCTCAGCTCCATGCACTCCACAATCAAATGGGCAGTTGAGCGGAAAAATCGTACTCTACAAGAGATGAGTAGAACGATGTTGAATGAACAATCAATTCCGCAAAAGTTTTGGTGTAATGCGGTGGAAACCTCAACTTACATACTTAAAAGGATTCTAATTAGAACTATATTAGGAAAAACACAATATGAAATCATGAAAGGTAGAAAACCTTCTCTTGATTATTTTAGAGTGTTTGGACGCAAGTGCTTCATACTAAACACTAAAGACTACCTCACCAAGTTTGACCCAAAGTCTTACGAAGGTGTTTTCCTAGGATACTCCCAAAATAGCAAGGCCTATGTAGTCCTAAACAAGGAAACAATGAAAGTCGAAGAGTCACTCAACGTGACATTCGATGAAAGTCCTCCACAAACTAAGACATCACCCTTGGTGGATGATGACTTAGACGAGGATGAAGCCATTAAGGTTAATGGCAAGAAACCCTTAGAGGATGACATTGAGGATGAAATAGTTGAAGTTGATGAAGTTGTCAACATTAAGGAATCCAAGAATCATCCCATTGAAAATGTCATAGGAAACCTTAACCAAAGAACCCTTAGGTCACAAGCCCAAAACAAAAGTAATTTCTTTTGTTTCATATCAACCGTAGAACCTAAGAATGTCGGTGAAGCGATTAAGGATGAAAGTTGGGTAGTCGCCATGCAAGAGGAACTTAATCAATTCACCGCAAGCCAAGTTTGGGATTTAGTACCTCCTCCGAAGAATCAAACCATCATAGGAACTAAGTGGGTGTTTAGGAATAAACTCGACGAAAATGGCATCGTAACTAGAAATAAGGCAAGGTTGGTAGCACAAGGCTATAACCAACAAGAAGGAATACACTATGATGAAACCTATGCACCCGTAGCTAGATTAGAGTCCATTAGGATACTCCTTGCCTATGCTTGTGCCTTAGACTTTAAGTTATACCAAATGGATGTAAAAAGTGCATTCCTGAATGGTTATATCAACGAGGAGGTATATGTTGCACAACCTCCGGGATTCGTTGATTTCGAGAAACCGAATCATGTTTATAAACTCAAGAAAACACTCTATGGTCTCAAACAAGCTCCTAAAGCTTGGTACAATAGACTAAAGGCATTCTTGATCGAACATGAATATACCATGGGAATGGTAGATAACACACTTTTCACAAAGAAACGTAATTCACATCTCATCATTGTTCAAATATATGTCGACGACATCATATTTGGCTCAACTTGTCCAGAACTGTGCGATGATTTCTCTAAGATCTTGCGTGACGAGTTTGAGATGAGCATGATAGGCGAATTAAATTTCTTCCTAGGTTTACAAATTAAACAAATGGAAGATGGTATCTACTTTAACCAATCTAAATATAGTAAGGAGATGCTTAAGAAGTTTAGTTTAGAAGAGTCTAAGCCCATGAAAACTCCCATGTCCACGGAAATAAAACTCACGAAAGATGAAGAAGGTGAGTCCGTGGATAGCACTAAGTATAGAGGTATGATAGGAAGTTTGCTATACCTCACAGCAAGTAGGCCCGACATCATGTTTAGTGTCTGCCTTTGTGCTCGCTTCCAAGAGGATCTCAAAACCTCTCACCTTGAAGCGGTTAAGCGTATCTTCCTATACATTAAAGGCACTATACACTTGGGATTATTCTATCCCAAAGGGACCGGTGTAGAAACTGCTGTCTATGCCGACTCTGATCATGCGGGAGATTATGTGGATTGAAAAAGTACGAGTGGCGTTTGTACCTTCATGGGTTGTTGCCTAACTTCTTGGTTCTCCAAGATACAAACGAATCTTGCTATCTCCAAGACCGAAGCCGAGTACGTAAGCGCCGGAAAGGCATGTCAACAAGCACTATGGATGAAACAAGCCCTTAATGACTATGACATCCATTTAGATGACGTCCCCATTATGTGCGATAATAAAGGTGCTATTGACTTGAGCAAAAATCCCGTTCAGCACTCCCGTACTAAACACATCGAAATTCGTCACCATTTCCTTCGCAATAATGTTCAGAAAGGAAATATTTCTATTGAGAAAGTTTCTTCTCAAGACAATATCGCCGACATCCTAACCAAACCTCTCAAACGAGAATCCTTTAACTACCTTCGTCTAGGTCTAGGAATGATGGAACATATTCTATAAATCTCATGACTCTAGAAGTCATCTCGTGTGTCTCGTTCCGTCTAGTTTAGGTTCCCCTCGTCAAAAGAATTTATTAGGTATAAATTCTTTCCTCGTGTCAAAAAGTCTAACTAAAACAGCTAGACTTATTCGTCAAAAATCAAAATGGGACTGAAAATCATCCCAGCGGATCACGGCTCCACTAAATGTGGCACGGCACCGCTATATTTAAAGGTACCGTGGAACCCTGTATCTGGTACATCCCGTATTTCAGTACCCTTTTCCCACATTACTCATTTCAAACCTTCCTAACTCCTGCAATTGCTGTCAAAACCAAACCTCACAACCCAACACTTAATCACACCCTTTCAAGATCATATTCAAGACATTACTTCTCAAGATTATCAACTAATCTCACTTTTCAACAAAAATTGTAAGTCATTTACTCTAATTTTTCTTTAATTTTTGAGTCTAGGGTTTGCTCTTACATAAAAATTGAATTGGGATTTTTCAATTTTGACTGAGTCTTTAGAGAATTAGAACTAGGATTAGATGATGCATAACCTCCATGATTCCCTTAACATAGGATTTTCATAAATCTACTCAAATTACATACTTTGGCTCAAACCTTACTTTCAAGAAAGTTTAAGAGGAATCATGTTTTGGAAACTTGCAATTAGGATTAGGAGTCATCAACACCAAAATTTTGAAGTCGTCCAAACACCCCAATTCAATCATTTTCGAAAAATTTCACGAAATTAGGATCATGAAATATTTTTCGTGCATTGTTGATACAAACTAAAAACGTTTTCTCATGCATACATGATCTCACGAATATTGATCGAATTACATAACTAATATGTATTTCTCGACATGTTCGTTTGAGCAAAAGTAAAATTAGGAGTGTTAGGGTAATCTCATTATTTTTAGTTTTAGAGTCGAGATTACCGTACCTCCACATAGTTTGCATATAGGCACACACTAGGCACGTGTCTTCAAAGCAACCATTCTTACTTTTAACTTTTCCTTGAAATTTTCTTTTAGGTAACAAAAATGTCTCATGAATATGATTTTGATCATCTCCTAACCGAAACCTATATACCCGAAATCTCTCGTGAACCTACAACACCCGGCAACCACATTCGTGCCTATGTCAATCTTGAAACCCGTCGGTTTCATGAAGGTAGAGTCGTTGATTCATCCCTAGCTTATCATCAGGATATCAACACTTCATTTAGAGCTATAGGATTCGATTGTCTGCTTCACATAAATGAGCACATTTGTCCTCGCTTTGTGTTGGAGTTCTTTCGACAAGTTGAACTCGTACGTAACGAGGATCAAACTTTGTCACTTTGGTTTTGGGTCCAAAATTTCAAATTCGTCCTAAACCTTGAGCAATTTGCTCAAATTCTCCGAATTCCCAATCATGGGCAATGTGCCTATACTGAAGATTGGTGTTTTGAGTCCCTCTTCAACTATCGTGAAGAGGATAGTCCATATTGTTCCAACATAACCTTTCCAACCGAACTCACCAAACTCATTCGTACTCATAAGTACCCCTCTTCTTACATAAATCCAACGAAAATTCGTTTGGAAGAGGTCCGTCATGAACTACTTTCTTGGGCAGTCATCATGCGAGAAAATGTTCTAAGTCTAACAGGAAATCGTGAGCAACTTCTGGTGTGTTGTGCTTATACGATTTACTATCTCCTTACCCAACAACCATACAATCTCGCCTACTTCTTCGCTAAGCGAATTGTACATCTCAAGGGTAACAAAAATAAATTGATACCCTATGGGATGTTCCTAACCCGTCTCTATCACCACTTCATGAACTCTCACCCTTACCTTCGTAGTCCTCAATATTCACTCTTCAAACCCGTCATGAAAACCCTAAATGAGTCATATGTCTCATCCATTCTCATTTCCGAATCTTTCACCCACTGCGCACCCTTTGATGATCCGAATCATGAGAATGAGATGCATGCTCAAGACGAGAGTGTGATGAAAACGGGAGAAAGCTCAAGTCATAAGTAGTTAGGAGGGGATTAACATTAATATTAGGATTTATCTATGATAGATTATATTAGAGATTAATACACTTTGTCATCTTGCATGCTTGATATTTAATCTATCCCCTTGCATGAATTATTTGGATGACAGCTTATTTTGTCACTTATGATTGCATGCTTATGATTATCTTGGCAAATTACATGATAATCTTTATATGCTAGATGTAGCTTGATATGAGACATATTAGGCAAATAAATATTTAGTGATTTGAGGCACTATCATTTCCAGGAACTAGTTCCCCTAGAAAACATCCCTCTAGCTGCCCAGAACTAGCCTACATAGGAAAATCTATGAAAACAGTGTCACGGTACCGTTAAATAGTCCACGACACCGTTAAATTTAACGGTATCGTGTGATGTTTAGAGGAACCGTGTACTTGTTTGACGAATTTTCATCGTTCCTCCTAAATCCATGCAACCCTAACCTCAAACCTGTAAATTTTTCAACCTCACATACACCCTAAGATTCCCTTGCTACACCATAGGACACTCCCATCCACTTTAATTCAAATTTCATCCATTTTGCCTATATAAGGCTTCACCTTTGCAAGCCTATCTTGCACTTCATCTTCAACCTCACATCACACATACACCATGTCCTCTACTCAAGGATCCACAACTCACATCTCAAAGAAACCTAGGATAACTATAAGACCACCCACCAAACCTCTCTTTGTGGATCTTACAAAAGATGATGAAGCCATGACACCACCTTCCTAAGCCACTCCCAACTCACCATCACTATCTAATGCACCATCCAAAACATCCTCTACTTACACAACATCTTCATCATCTCCATCTCTCAATACCATGCCATCATCCATGGACTACACCCTATCACCCATTACTCCATTGGATTATGCCATGCCAACCCCATCACCAACCCATCACAACAAACTCACCACCACCTCCTTCCCCAATCATGGGTCAACCTATTCAACCTCATCCCTATGATTTACATAGTGTTAATTGCCTATGTTGCCTCCACAACCGCAACCTCATCTTCTTCTTAAGAGATGAGATTCATTTCATGTTCTCATATGTGGAGCACCTCTTTACACCACCACCACCCCAAATGATGTCACCATCTCCACCACCTCCTAGCCCACAAAACTAAGCATGTTCATGTTTAGTTTTTCAACAATAAATCTTTAGGACCCCTCTTGGAAATGAAGCTTTCCTCTTGTCATTAGGGATTTATGCTTCTTGTTGTATCTTTTCATGTTTATTATGTAGTCATACCTATGTATGACAATTTTCTTTTATGAATGGATGTTATCTTTATGTGGTTGTTTTCTCTTTGGGGGCTTGGCTACTTAGTCATTTTTTTTGGGGGGCTAGATATTTTTCATAAGTGCTACATGTTAGATTTTGTATATGTGTTATCTAACATTGTTTTATAGCACGAATCATTGTTCGATTCCTTGGTGTCCTCCAAATGAGGGGGAATATACATCAAGGGGGAGCCTTAGCAACCTTTTTGCTTCGACAAAATGGGGGAGAAATGGGAGTAAACTCATTAAAATATTGTTAAAACTAATTTTAACTTAAAATGAGTTTACGTTTTGTCATCATCAAAAAGGGGGAGATTGTTGATGCAAATAATGTTCTAAAAACGTTATTTCTATCTTTCGATAACTTCACGTTTTGAGAATGACAAAATGTGAAAACACGTTATGTTAAAATTAACGAAAACAAGTTTTTAATCGGAAGATCCCGTTTCTACACAAATCACTCTAGAACAAATTTACAACTTAACTAATGATCAAAGAAGTGAATTTGAGTTTTAGACATCACATTTTTATGTGACAAAACATTTCTTTCAAAAATATACTTTACAAATTATTTTTGAATAATTAAGAAATGTTTTAATGGAAAAATAAGTTTAAAATACATAATAGCTATTCCCCCCCCCCCCCCCCCCCCCGGCCCCCAAAATCAGCTCCAAACTTCCCCAAATAAGTTTTCACCAGAAAAGACAAAATGTGGAGCGTCTTTGTCTGACACGGCTCCACGGTTCCACTAAATTTAGTTGAGCCGTGTGTGATTTAGTGGAGCCGTCCCTCTGTAACGGCCAGATTTTTTCTGCTTATAAATGTTAGGAATTAAATATTCAAGAAGTTTAATATCGGGTTCTACTCAAAGAAATACTCCATTCATGTTCCTGCTTGCTAGCGTTATCGGTTCATGCTGCTAGCGTTAACATTCTACTGCAGAGTGTTTCTACTGCTAGTGTTATGATTCTGCTGCTAGCGTTAACATTGCTGCTGGTGATTAACTTCCTGCTGCTGAGTGGATAAGTATGAAATTAAAAGATATTATGTGTATTAAAGTCAACAATATACGGTAGATAATATCTTACCCCATGTGATCAGTCATACTGTTATATTCACAGAACAAGTTGTAAACATAGATACAAGTTGTATCTTAATGACTGACTCTCTCAAAGCAAGTGTTTGATTAGACTTAACAATATTGTAAAGATCTTTCTTGTGTTATAAAAGAAAGATCTTAGACTAGTGAAAAACATGTGTCTAATAGAGTGTGTGAAAATTGTTAAGTGCAAAAACAATATACTCTCAAGAACATAGAACATATATCACAAGTCGTAGAAAACATAAGATTCAAGGTCTTTGTAACCCTAGTGATAGTGAAGATCACTCGTATTATTTTGAATAATATTGAATCGTTTGGTGATAACATTGCATGTTCTTTATTCTATATACACAAGCATAACTGTTCCATTTCCATAACACAAATAACCTTCTAAGTGTGATTAAGTAAATTCCGCGTACTTGATCATATTAACTCAACTTATCACATACACACAAGCAACAAAGGTTTAACCACCTTATTAGTGTATCGAATCCTAATCAATTGGTATCAGAGCAAGGCTGATATAGTTGATTTAGAAGAAGAAGAAGAAGAAATGGACATTGAATCTATTCAGACCAATGTTGCTGCAAAAATACCCATGCTCAAACAGAATGAGTTTGAGATGTGGAGGCTGAGGATAGAGCAATATTTCCAAGTGCAAGACAATGCACTTTGGGAAATCATTGAAGATGGAAACTCTTACCAGCTGATGCGCGTGATGTGTCGTTGCGGTTTAGCAGTTTTAATGCCTACTCAAGTTTTAAATTTATATTTAGCCGACTTATCAATAACACACACACTTAACGAGCAGTGTACCCGGTCAGTATGAAGATAATGGTAAGTAGAGTGTCGATCACTAAGAGTGGAACGTATTATCTCGTTAATCTAATCAGTATTTTAATATCCTAACGCAAGGGGGTTTCAGCCTGAGAGACTGGCACAGTTTTGTTTGCAATTAAATAATAAAATAAACAAATAGGCACGAATCAGCAAGTAGCACACACGTACACAGATAGATACTAGAGACAATAAGAGGGCTGTCCTTATGATTAAGTAGATTGTCACTTGTTTTATTGATAGCTTTATATGAAGTGTATGTAATTAACCCTTTCTCGTTGGTCCTATTCTATCGGCGAGTAAACCCTTAATGACGACTTATGTCTAAAAGTTATTCCTAAGTGATCAATTTAGAAACAACCGTGGGAGCCACACCTTGTCCCGCAGTCGGGTGCCCGCAAGCCACTAATAAACACAGAGGTGGTCAATGCACTAATAAGTAGTAACCAAAGACATCAACATATAAACTTTAATTGATGGGAAAGCAAGTATTAAAGGGAGTGCAATCTTTCCGTTGTCACATTACACAAGCCACCAATCCTGATGAATTAAAGTTTGCTAAAACAATAAAACAAAACTACTTAATGAATTAAATACATGCAGCACCTTCTTACAGCTCTTGTATCTTCGATTTGGGTGTGTCTTGTGCTGCCTTCTTGACTGAATTCGTCCTTCTCTTCTGTTCGGTCTTTAGGTTTTCGAACTTCGAATCTCTTCCGAATCTCTGTAATGCGTCTGGTCTACGGGGTATTTATAGTTTGTGTCTGAGGAAAGATGCGGCGCATCTACTTAAGTAGATGCGGCGTATGTATGTAACTTCGCGTGGGGTCCAAGATTATAATATTCAGGAATATTCGTACACCGCCAGAAGATGCGGCGTAACTCTTTATTAGATGCGGCGCATGTCCTCTTGTATCTTGGATCGTATCTGGTGACATCTTGATATAGATGCGGCGCATGTTGATAGTGAGATGCGGCGCATCTGGAGCAGATTAGTCGTGATCTTCTTCATTACAGTAGACTCTTCACTTTATGCACGTTTTGCTCCATTATTAGTCCAAAATCGCTAAGTTTCACCAAATGCTTGTTTTTACCTGAGAATTACAAAAGTAAACGATTAAGTATCAATCCTCATACATAATATAGTAAAACAAGTCAAATTAATAGGATAAATGATAGTAATAAAATGTACTTATTTGAGTTCATCAAATATCCCCCCACTTGAACTTTACTTGTCCCCAAGTAAACCTTAGATTAAAATTTATGAAAATGTATCCTAAAAGATGTTAGGATTTATTTTTATAGTTAAGCATGTATTCGTTTATTTCATAATCACACAACTAAACACTTAACGAATTAGAAGTAAAATAAAATAAGTCGATAAAAGCAAATCTAATCGTTTAACTGTCCAGTCGCGACGAATATTCTATCATAAGCTTGGCAAGTATACACATCTCCACCACTAAAGCTAAGGAATAACAAGTCTAAAGCGGTAAAAAGGGTTTTTAGGCTTAAGGGTTAATTATTCTTATTTCACTATCGATCTCAAATTCCAGAAAAGGCGACAAAATCACAAATACATGATCGAATCCACGAACACGATACTTGCAATTGCTCAAATCCTTAACTCGAATAGGCTAAAGATAGGTCCAAACTTCACCAATAATAATATATCAAAAAGGGCGACAAAATCATAAATACATAGCCGAATCCACGACTACGATACTTAAGATTGCTCAAATCCCTAATCTCAATAAATCAAAGGTTTGGTTGGATAAAGAACAATACAGGGTATGGATAACATTTGGGATATAAATTGGTGTAAAATAAAAAAAATAAACAAAACAAATAAATTAAAATCCTAAGTGTGGTTAATCACTATCCCAACCATCCCATGAATAAGACTCATATCATTGAATAACTCACGCTTTAACACTTGAAACACACGCTTTAGGTAGACACGAATTATACTCAACAAAATCTTAATCAAAGAATAATCCTTAATTGGCATTCCCATAACTGCCAATTCCCATTCAATCCATAGATATAATACAACAAATAGTGGTGATATCGACCACTTACATAACTCTACATCGTTGGCTTAAAACAAACATCCAACTTTTTTTTCTTTTTCTTTTCTCATTTTTTTCGATTTTTTTTTTTTTTTTTTTTTTTTTTTTTTTTTAAAACATAAACATAGATGTGTAAAATTTCACCACATCACTATAACTTTCTTTCCGGATAATTTTTTCATACTTTTCATAACTTCAGAAATAATGGTAATAGTGAAAGTAGTAAACACACGAAAAATAAACTCTAAAATATACAATATTTACTTTCACTCCAATTGCATTGTGCAATTTCCCGACCTAACCATAGATAATGAATCACGCACGCGAACACAGGTAATGTAAGGAAACACATTCTGCCTAAAGCAATTAACCAACCACGGATTCTAATCTACAGGGTAGGCTAAGGTTTAAGGTGTAACGAAATATTTTAAACATAGGTGTAAGAAACGAAAGGAATGGCTCTGAGTGTTTTTCTAGGGGTATCTTACTCTAAAAATGAGAGTAACAAAAGGGTTTATACGGGGGTTAACTAACCAGTGTAGTTAGTTAATATCACATAACATATAAAGGCTATTTGGTGTAATCCTAGAAATTTTACCAAGTTAGACAAGTCATTCCAATTAAATAAATAATACTCATTATGGTGGTCTCGAATAGTATACAAGCCAAGTTCTAAAGTTTACAAGTCACCGGCACACTCATAGATTTGTGAATTTTGGAAAAATCACAATTTTTGAAAATAACGTCATGTGTGCAGTTATGCAACTTAGATCTTAAACAAAAACATGCTAAAAAATTTTTAAGTTTGATATATTAAGCACATTTTAAGCATAATTTTTGAAAAAGTTTAGGACAAGTAAGTGTTAAGTGTTCTAATTCTCCTATCCCCCCACTTAAGTTAAACAACGTCCTCGTTGTTTGTATAAAAGGTTAAAAACTGGAAAATAAAAAGAATTAGAACAGAAAAACTCCCCTGAGATTTGCTCGGTATGATCCTCCATTAGTGTAAGAGCAAAAATCATCTTTCTTGTGGATTAGAACGTTAAAGCTTCATACTTGATTTATCCACAGGAAATCCAGGAAACTATAATACCACCAACACTTTTAAAACACACCTAAGATAAGAAAGGTTCAACTTGCATAATACATTAGTAGTTAGGAAAAATAAAACTTAAAAATTAAAACTGAAAATCATCAGGTCAGTCGATGCGCCGTATCTTATTGAAGAAGATGCGCCGTATCGAGCCTGGAATAAATACGGATCAGAATAAAGATGCGCCGCATCCTTAACCAGGGATGCGCCGCATTAAAAATAAACTGATAAATAGTTTTAGAGTCGAAAAATAAAAATGCAGAAAAATAAAATAAGATATGACCATTGCAGAGGATGCGTCGCATCTCAGGACTGAGATGCGCCGTATCTTCGTGCGGCCTGGACTGACTCGACACAGAAAACAGAATAATAAAAGATAAATCCGGGTTGTCTCCCGGTCAGCACTTGTCTTTATTCCAGAGTCTTCAAGTTAGACTCACGTTCAGCTCTTTACTTTCGTTCATTGATTCCTACATGGCCACGTAGGATCCATTTAGCAACCGAATCGTCTCGTATATATTCAGGTCCCAAATTCAAAACTTCTTTGTAGAATCCTTCCTTCAATTGATATGGGTACTCAATCCCTCTCTTATTGTCATCATCACTAACAAAAATGAATGGAGAAAATTTGTAGCAAATCCTACTAGTAGCATATTTAAATCCAGGGTGAGTACGGGGCATCATATAAGTGATAATGTCGCTTCCACATTGGAAGGTGATCTTTCCTTCAAATCGTTTTGCATTAATAGTGATCTCCCTACAAAATGGTTTTCCAACAATCACGTCACCCATATTGCTGTCACAATAGGCATTCATGTCTTCAATAACTACGAACTCAGTAACAATAGTGAAGCGCCCAACGAAGATCGGGACATTAATGAAGGCTCCAACTACATTCTTTCCTTTATACTCCTTTTTATTTCTCATAATAGAATTGTAAAATCTTCTTGACATGACATTGATTGATAAAATAGGAAAGAAATTGGCGTCAATACACTTGTACCCAATCATGCATGGGAATTGTAAATTGTAAGCACAATTGGTGTTGATCCTACTACCGTAATCCCAAGAACCATCATATCCCTCAAATTCATCGTAATTTCTAGTAGTAATAACGTTGACTCTTGGACTATCCACAATTTCTCCTTCTTCTAACTCAGATTCAGCATCAACCATGAACAGGTCATTGGATTCCATAGGTCCATTAAGGTCATTAAGTTCAATGTAATCCCCATTGTGATGTTCGGGTGTTTTTTCATGCACTAATACTTCATTCATAAAATTGGCTTCGAAGTCGAAGTCAATTAGCTCTCCATATCCTTCCATTATCCTTCTGAAACAATCACGAAAAGCATCAGTAGGGTATGCTCGAGAAAGTAATATATCAGATAATTAATAACGAAAACGGAATACGAAAAATTAAAGTTACTGATATCTGTAGACGATGCGC
Organism: Artemisia tridentata subsp. tridentata; assembly: GCA_021014915.2. NCBI lineage: Eukaryota > Viridiplantae > Streptophyta > Magnoliopsida > Asterales > Asteraceae > Artemisia > Artemisia tridentata. The sequence continues at coordinate 77,177,477 of CP139502.1, forward strand.
CGTATCCAAAGAGTTGGATACGCCGTATCTTATGATCGTTAAAATTAAATCAGACTTTATTCAGAAAATAGATACGCCGCTTAGAATTTATGAATGCGCCGTATCGAATTAATCAATCAAAAATCAATTTATCTAATTAAAATTAAATGCGTCGTATTAACGAAAGTTAATGCGCCGTATTTTCGTTACGTTTAAAAATAAAAGATTTTTGATTCAGTAAGATGCGCCGTATCGACGGAAATCGATACGCCGTATCTGTTTAATAATTCGCAAACTGTTTTTAATTAAAATAATAGATACGCCGTATCTTCAAAAGAAGATGCGTCGTATGGCGTTAATGTTTTAGAAAAATTTTTATCAAAAACAGATACGCCGTATCTACAAAAGCAGATGCGTCGTATTACTTTATCGCTTAGAAAAATTTTCTTGTTAAAAACAGATACGCCGTATCTTGGGGAAAAGATGCGTCGTATCGAATTAATTAAACGCGTTTTATTAAAAAAAATTAAACGCAATACGCCGTATCTGAGAGACCAGATGCGCCGTATCGTTTGATTTAGCACAGTACAACGATAGCAGAACAGAAAAATACGAAAAATAAAACTAAAAATTAAACACACAAACAAAAATAAACACACAAAAATAAAAGAAAACAATTAACACACAATACAATAAATATGCAAAATAGTACAATGATGCAATTAATCTAATAAAAAGAAAAATAAATCAAGATACACCACGAGTATTTTAATTAGGTTTTTCTATTAAAATACTAAATCAAATTAACAGATAATAACAATTCACTCCCCGGCAACGGCGCCAAAAACTTGATGCGCGTGATGTGTCGTTGCGGTTTAGCAGTTTTAATGCCTACTCAAGTTTTAAATTTATATTTAGCCGACTTATCAATAACACACACACTTAACGAGCAGTGTACCCGGTCAGTATGAAGATAATGGTAAGTAGAGTGTCGATCACTAAGAGTGGAACGTATTATCTCGTTAATCTAATCAGTATTTTAATATCCTAACGCAAGGGGGTTTCAGCCTGAGAGACTGGCACAGTTTTGTTTGCAATTAAATAATAAAATAAACAAATAGGCACGAATCAGCAAGTAGCACACACGTACACAGATAGATACTAGAGACAATAAGAGGGCTGTCCTTATGATTAAGTAGATTGTCACTTGTTTTATTGATAGCTTTATATGAAGTGTATGTAATTAACCCTTTCTCGTTGGTCCTATTCTTATCGGCGAGTAAACCCTTAATGACGACTTATGTCTAAAAGTTATTCCTAAGTGATCAATTTAGAAACAACCGTGGGAGCCACACCTTGTCCCGCAGTCGGGTGCCCGCAAGCCACTAATAAACACAGAGGTGGTCAATGCACTAATAAGTAGTAACCAAAGACATCAACATATAAACTTTAATTGATGGGAAAGCAAGTATTAAAGGGAGTGCAATCTTTCCGTTGTCACATTACACAAGCCACCAATCCTGATGAATTAAAGTTTGCTAAAACAATAAAACAAAACTACTTAATGAATTAAATACATGCAGCACCTTCTTACAGCTCTTGTATCTTCGATTTGGGTGTGTCTTGTGCTGCCTTCTTGACTGAATTCGTCCTTCTCTTCTGTTCGGTCTTTAGTTTTTGAACTTCGAATCTCTTCCGAATCTCTGTAATGCGTCTGGTCTACGGGGTATTTATAGTTTGTGTCTGAGGAAAGATGCGGCGCATCTACTTAAGTAGATGCGGCGTATGTATGTAACTTCGCGTGGGGTCCAAGATTATAATATTCAGGAATATTCGTACACCGCCAGAAGATGCGGCGTAACTCTTTATTAGATGCGGCGCATGTCCTCTTGTATCTTGGATCGTATCTGGTGACATCTTGATATAGATGCGGCGCATGTTGATAGTGAGATGCGGCGCATCTGGAGCAGATTAGTCGTGATCTTCTTCATTACAGTAGACTCTTCACTTTATGCACGTTTTGCTCCATTATTAGTCCAAAATCGCTAAGTTTCACCAAATGCTTGTTTTTACCTGAGAATTACAAAAGTAAACGATTAAGTATCAATCCTCATACATAATATAGTAAAACAAGTCAAATTAATAGGATAAATGATAGTAATAAAATGTACTTATTTGAGTTCATCACCAGCCTACAACCATTTCATCAATAGTAGAAGGCAAAGTGGTGACAACTCTGCAGACAAAGCCAACAACTGCAGAAGAAAGAATAAAGAAGAAAAATGACTTGAAGGCAAGAAGCATGCTGATGATGACCATTCCCAATGATCAACTTCTAAACTTCAACAAGTTCAAAGATGCCAAGTCATTATTTGAAGCTATTATTGACAGGTATGGTAGAAATGAAGCCACCAAGAAAACCCACAAGACATTGCTCAAGCAGCAGTTTGAAAACTTCTCCTCTACATACAATGAATCTCTTGACCATATGTTTAATAGGCTTCAGAATATTGTGAGCCAACTTGCTATTCTTGGGGTTGAAATACCTCAAGAAGATTTGAATTCAAAATTTCTGAGAAGCTTACCAGAAGAGTGGGCTATGCATGTTGTTGTCTGGAAGAACAAGCCAGACCTTGACACAATGGAGTTGATAGATTTATATAGCAACTTTAAAATTGTGGAGCAAGATTTGAAGAAGAATGGAGGTACTAGTTCTAATACTGGGAACATGGCTTTTATGTCAACTCCTAGTACCTCAAAATCAAGTGAAGAGGTGAAAGTTGTTGATGTTGCTAGTTCATCAAGCAGTACCATGGATATTTTGGATGAAAAGACTTGTTGTGCATTTCTTACAAGTCAAAATAATGGGTCCATGCTCACCTATGAAGACCTCCAAGAGATCAATGAAGATGATCTGGAGGAAATGGATCTAAAATGGCAAATTTCTCTTCTTAGCATGAGAGCCAAGAAGTTCTATCAAAGGACGGGGAAGAAGCTCTTAATCAGCAATACTGATACTGCTGGTTTTGATAAGTTAAAGATAGAGTGCTATAACTGCCACATGATGGGTCACTTCTCAAGAGAATGTAGAAGACCAAGGCAGCAAGATAGCAAGAACAAAGGTTTTGGAAGCACATCTAAAACTAGGGAGGTTTCTGAGCCGAACTCAAAGGCTGTAGCCATTGATGGGCTAGGTTTTGATTGGAGTTTCATGGCTGATGAAGAAGAAGATTCTTCACAGATGGGACTCATGGCTTTTTCTACTACTGAGGTACAATCTCATAAAGCTTGTTCAAATACTTGTACTGCTCTTACAGAACTACAAACTTTAATCAAACATTATGATGAACAAACAAAAGAGCTAGGCAAAACCGATCAAAACTACATTAATTATTGGTGTGGTTTAGAATCAACAGAAAAGCAGATCTTATACTACAAAGAAAATGAACTTGCTTTTTCTGATGACAAAGCTCTCCTAAGACAGGACATATTCTTTAAAGATGCTGAAATTAAGCTTTTAAGAGAGGCTTTTGATAGGGTCAAAAAGGAAAATGAAAACATTCACTTGACTACACAGACACTAGAACATGCTTCTAAAGGTGTGTCCAACATGATAGAATGTCAAGTGATAAATAGAGCTAAGTTAGGGTTAGGATATAAGAGTGTCCTACCTCCATACAGAGGTATCCCTAAACCCCCAGGGATTGACCTAGAAAATTCAGGTGTCCCTGAATTTCAACAACCTGAGCTACAATATGGTGTACAACCAAAGACCAAGCTAGTTGTTGATGAACCTAAGAAAGTAAGTGAAAGTTTAAGTAAAACTTTACTTCCTAAGGACAAGGTGTCCTCTGATAGAAGATCAGATACAATAGTCATTGAAGACTGGGTATCTGATGATGAAGAAGATGAACAGGTTATGTCTAAACCTGAAGTAGTTAAGAAAGCAGGAACAAGGGTTCATAAAGTGATCAAAAAGGATACTGTTAAGCCTAGATCAAACATTAAACATGTTAGGCAACCAGTTAAATATTGTGAACAATATAGATCCACTAGCAAGCCCAGAGGTAACCAAAGAAATTGGAATGGCCTCAAGTCTAACCAATTAGGTGATGACTTTTTCTTTTATAATAAAGCTTGTTACACATGTGGTAGTTTTGATCATCTTGCAGCTTTCTGTAACAAATGGGTATCTGGGTATGAAAACAATAGGGTGAATTTCAAAAGGAAAACTCCTCAAACTCACTTTCACTCTAAGTCTAAAAGAACAATACCCAGAGCAGTTACCAAAGCAGTTTCTGCTGCTAGACCATTCATGACTGTTAACCCAAAACCAACAGTTAAAAATGCAAAATTAACTTCAAAACATGCATCAAAAACTGTTAATATGCCCATTCAAACAAAATCAGTGGTCCCAAAACAAGTTTGGAAAATTAAGGGAACAATTACAAAGCAAGCAGTTTCTGCTGCTAAGCATGTAATTCTGTAGGACCGATAATACAAGTTATTTATGTGATTCGGGGGGTCGGGGAAGCTCAAAGTAAAGGTTAAACATGGTAATATTAGCTTAAAGAAAGGGGAAGGTGTGTGTGTTTTCTAGAGAGAAGGAGTAGAAACACACACACACCTTTGTTACAAAATGACACTATCCAACCTTCCTTGTTGAGACAAGAAAGGTATTTATACAAGAATACTAGGCCTAACTTAGCTATAATGACTAAACTAGTCCTTGTACATAGAAAGAAGTGCAATTCCCACATATGACATAACTTTAAGGCTAACAATCTCTCCCCAAAGTGATGTCATACGGGAATTGCTTACAATGTTCCCTACAAGTCAACTTAGATACAAAGCATAAGCACGACAGCTCCGAGAATGGTCTTCAAACTTCATTACTTCGTTCAGCTTGCAGAATCTTCTCAGCTTTCATTTCTTTACTTGCAGAAGAACAATGTGAGCAAATCTAATTAGGGTTTGAATCTGACTTTACACTCTCCCCTAATTAGTGCTCTCCCCCAAACTGACAACCTTTCTGATGATTGCCCTGAATCTGAAGAAGTCTTTTGATAATTAAATGCATGTCGTCTTTAGTCTTCTAACACGCAGCAGAAAATGTAGAATAGACTGTAGACTCGACCTTCTTCAAGATTGTCCATTTGGGGAATAGAGTGTCAACATCTTCATCTTTACCAAATGCATCCCAGTTATCTTTCATATGAAAAATAAGCCCATAACGTACACATGAAATGATAACACCAAAGTAACAAGTTGAACCACTGATCATCTTGATTTTGTTGCCCGAAATTGGTGAAGGTGGATAAGGTAGAAGTACGTAGAATAAGATGAGTAGAGGATAAGACATAGAATCAACCAATCTCCGACATAAATCGTTTCATAAATCATTAAGCCCGATCACGTGAACTTGTTGTGCGTCCTCGATGTACACATTTCTCTCCCCTGCTGGTTACGATTTATCGGAATCAGCATGCTGATGTATACGTGAAGTATTAACTGGAAGCATCTTAATCATTAACCATATAGCCCGTGAGAAGATGTCGATAAACCCAATCTACTAACAATACCATTTGAAGTGTTTAACTCTTTACCAACCCCCTGTATCAAAAACACCGGCCGTCTTTAGTAACCACATATGAAGATAACCCAATATGACGAACTTGAGAATGAAGTAAAATCCCCCAGATTTGTGACTTAAGCTTGTACTATCCTGTGACTAAGAATGGTATGCCTTATACCCTCAACAAAAGTATTAGTACAAAACCTCTTGAAATATCCTCAACTACGTGAGACACTGAGTACTACAGCGTAACTCCTTAAAGTGATAGCTACTTTGTGGGTATAGAGAGAGAATCACAAAAGTAACTAGATATCCAAGTCTTTGTCACCATTAATATATGCCCAAACAAGTCATCTTCGCAGGATGGTAGAAAGAAAGAAGACGAAATAAGTACACGCATCCTTAAAACGTCACTTCAAACCCAAATAAATAATATCGAATTCTCCCCGTAGTCACAATTGATATTCATTAAACATTAGCCGTGTAATATGTATCCCCGTGAAAATTGAAATACTAAAATACCACTATATATACCAAACACACTTAAACAATATGTATCTAAAATAAATTTGGGATAACATTTTGTTTACAATATATCCAGCTTTAACACACTTGACAAGCCCAGTCCAATTGAATAATTCATCAGCCCAAGACGAATCCAACTTAAATAAAGTAACAGGCCCAGTCCAATCCACCACAAATAATAAACCGGTATTAAAGGTTATAACCCTAAACATAAGGTTCATTAGATGTAACCCTAACTCACAAACTCATATCTGCGCCCCCATCTAACTCTCTCTCACCAAACTCAGTCAACCAAATTCAATAAATCTTCAATCTGCTCATCATCTCAAACCGAACCAAGCAAACCCTTAAGACTTCGTCATTACTTTGATAATAATTACTAGCACCACTCTCTTTTCCTTGTTTGATTAGTGAACACAGCAGAGATACGGCTTCAAGATCATTAAAATGATCTCGGGTAAGGTTTGTCATGATTGTTCTTGTGTTTTCTTGTAACCGAATCAAAAGCAAGATCAAAGCACTGTTGTTTTGATATTTCTTTTAAGAGTTCGGATATTTAAACGAAGCTAGGCTTCAACACACAATGGTTTATGATGATTAAATTTTTCGTGTGGTTGACCTTTAATGGTCTTGATAAATCTGTGGTTACCACGAAAAAATGAGCTGAGATCTTGTTACTTTATTGTTGTTTTGAGTTTTGTGAATGATAAGAAATGAGATAAGAGTAGTTGATTATGTGTTTGATATGTTAAATGGATGGGATGCTAGGATAGATATTTGTGTTGGGATTGAGTTGAGATACTGGACTTTATCGTTGTGGTTTTTTTTTTTTTTTTTTTTTTTTTTTTTTTTTTTTTTTTTTTTTTTTTTTTTTTAATAATTTCGTATAAAGATTGGAACATGGACTGATGATGTTATTAATAAACTGAGGTCATTGAGTATGGTATATGGTTTTGGTCTAGTCTTCTGATTCATCTTCTATTCAAATTCGTTCGACTAAATCGTTCGATTAAATCATTCGACTAAATCGTTCGACTAAATCGTTCGACTAAATCGTTCGATTAAATCGTTCGACTAAATCGTTCGATTAAATCGTTCGACTAAATCGTTCGATTCAATCGTTCGACTAAATCGTTCGATTAAATCGTTCGATCAAGTAATCGTTCGATCAGCCGAAGAGAGTCTAACTCGACTACTCTTTGTACGATGATATATTGTTCGATCAAAACGTTCGATTAAAAACGTTCGATGAAATATGAATTGTTCGACTAATGGAACAATAATAAGACTGTTAATATATTGGATACCGTATAGTTGTAATAGATCTGTTTTTAGCGAATGAACCGGAAAAAAAAATTCGGCGACCAAAAAATGCAATAAACAGTCTAAAACCAACAGATCGAATCACACAAATCAGTAAAAACACAACCTGGCTCATTATACCAATTGTAGGACCGATAATACAAGTGATTTATGTGATTCGGGGGGTCGGGGAAGCTCAAAGTAAAGGTTAAACATGGTAATATTAGCTTAAAGAAAGGGGAAGGTGTGTGTGTTTTCTAGAGAGAAGGAGGAGAAACACACACACACACCTTTGTTACAAAATGAGACTATCCAACCTTCCTTGTTGAGACAAGGAAGGTATTTATACAAGAATACTAGGCCTAACTTAGCTATAATGACTAAACTAGTCCTTGTACATAGAAAGAAGTGCAATTCCCACATATGACATAACTTTAAGGCTAACAAATTCATTCTGTTGCTAGGGAAAATAGGGAAAATGCTGTTAAGGCCTCAGCATGTTGGATTCTTAAATCCAATATTTCATCAACTGTTCTTAAGAGATTAAATTTCATTGATGCAAGAGGCAGATCCAAGTCAGTAATGGCTTGGGTCCCCAAAAGAAACTAATACTTCTCATTTCTGTGCAGGAACATTCAATTGATAAACAAGAGGATCAAGGATACTCAGATAGTGGATGTTCAAGGCTAATGACAGGTAACAAGTCCTATCTCTTAGATTTTCAATTAATAGATGGAGGCTATGTTACCTTTGGAGGAGGTGTTGGTGGTAAAATTTCCGGTAAAGGTACAATCAAAACTGGAAATTTAGATTTTGAAGATGTGTACTATGAACAAGAGCTAAATTATAATCTTTTTAGTGTCTCACAAATGTGTGACAAAAATAACAAAGTTCTTTTCTGTGACACTAAATGCCTTGTACTTTCTCCTGATTTTAAGATGCTTGATGAAAGTCAAGTGCTTCTTAAAATTCCTAGAAAGGGCAATATGTACAGTGTAGACGTGAAGAACATTGTTCCTAAAAAGGATTTAACTTTTCTTATTGCAAAGGCCACATTGGATGAATCAATGTTATGGCATAGGAGGCTTGGTCATATTAACTTCAAAACCATAAATCAGATTGTTAAGAATGGTTTGGTAAGAGGTTTACCTCAAAAACGATTTGAAAATGATCAAACATGAATTGCTTGTCTTAAAGGCAAACAACACAAAGCCACTTGTAAGCCCAAGCTTTTTAACTCTATCAATCAATCATTGTTTATGCTTCATATGGACTTGTTTGGTCCTACAATGTTAGAAGTGTGCAACATAAGAGATATTGTCTAGTTATTACTGATGACTATAGTAGATTTACATGGGTTTTTTTTTTAGCTACTAAGGATGAGACACCTAGCATCCTTAAGACTTTCATTACTGAGATAGAAAACCTAGTAGATAAAAGAGTAAAAGTCATTAGATGTAATAATGAGACAGAGTTCAAAAATAGAGTTATGGATGAATTCTGCAAAGAAAAGGGTATTAGGAGAGAATTTAGTGTTTCTAGAACTTCACAACAGAATGGAGTTGCTGAAAGAAAAAATAGAACACTAATAGAAGCTGCTAGAACTAAGTTAGCTGATTCTAAGCTACCTATAACTTTTTGGGCTGAAGCAGTCAACACTGCTTGCTATGTTCAGAATAGAGTTTTAGTTGTTAAGCCTCACAATAAGACATCATATGAACTTTTTAGAGATAGAACTCCTGCAATAGGATTTCTTAGACCTTTTGGATGTCATGTGTCCATTCTCAATACCTTAGACCATCTTGGAAAGTTTCATGGCAAAGCAGATGAAGGTTTCTTAGTTGGATATTCTCTCAATAGTAAAGCATTTAGAGTATACAACTTAAGAACTAAGAAAGTAGAAGAAAACCTACATGTGGAATTTTTAGAGTATAAATCCAATGTAGTAGGTGAAGGTCCGAATTGGCTATTTGATCTAGAGTCATTAACCCATTCTATGAATTATGTGCCTGTTTTTGCAGAAACTAATGATTTTTCAGGTTCACAAACAACAAATGAGGCAGGGTTAGACAAGGAGACAAATCAAGATCATATATGGATGCCAATAAGTACTAGTGTGGCTTCAACTTCAACAAATGATGAATCTTCTTCTGATAAAGCAAAGGAAGATGTTGAAAGTGATCACAAGGAAGATGGAACAAAGGAACAACGAAATGTTTCTGCTGATGATAGTGCTGCTGAGACAGAGCATTCTACTGCTAGGCTTAATTTTTCTGCTGCTAGGCCAAATGATTCTACTGCTGGCCCTTCAGACTCAAATGAAGCAGATTTCTCAGATAATGAGGTGGATTTAAGCAATATCACACCTAACTATCAAGTTCCTTCAACCCCACACACAAGGATTCACAAAGTCCACTCCATAGAAAATGTAATTGGAGATGTACAATCAGGTGTGAAGACAAAACAACAACTGATGTCTTCAGACCAACAAGGGCTTCTTGATGCCCTTTATGCTTCAAAGCAGCATGAGTTTTCAAACTCTTGCTTGTTTGTATGTTTTCTCTCACAAGATGAACCAAAGAACATTCTGAAAGCCTTAGATGATTCAAGCTGGGTAGAAGCTATGCAAGAGGAGCTTCTTCAGTTCAAGATTCAGAAGGTATGGGTGCTAGTTGATTTACCTAAGGATGCAAGGTAATTGGCACTATATGGGTTTTCAAGAATAAAAGGGATGAAAGAGGAATAGTGATTAGGAATAAGGCTAGATTAGTAGCCCAAGGATACACACAACAAGAAGGGATAGACTATGATGAGGTTTTTGCTCCAGTAGCAAGACTTGAGGCAATTAGGCTTTTCTTAGCTTATGCTTCATTTTTAGGCTTCACAGTTTACCAAATGGATGTCAAGAGTGCATTTTTATATGTCCCAATTGAAAAAGAGGTGTATGTCTCACAACCTCCAGTGTTCATTGATCCTGACCATCCAGACAAAGTGTATAGAGTTGTTAAGGCTCTTTATGGCCTTCATCAGGCACCTAGAGCATGGTATGAAACACTGGCTTCCTATTTAAAAGAAAATGGATTTCAAAGAGGAAAGATTGATCCGACACTTTTCATCAAACAGCACAAGAAGGATCTTCTGTTAGTGCAGGTGTATGTGGATGACAATATCATTGGGTCTACAAGGAAGGAGATATGTTTGGAATTTGAGAAGCTTATGCATGATAAGTTTCAGATGAGTTCCATGGGGGAACTTACATTCTTTTTGGGTTTGCAAGTTAAACAGTCATATGAAGGCATATTTATTAGTCAAGATAAGTATGTTGCTGAGATACTAAGGAAGTTCAACTTTGCTGATTCAAAAATGGCAAGCACACCAATGGACTCTGAGAAGCCACTTCCAAAAGACTTAGATGGAGAAAATGTAGATGTACACACATACAGATCTATGATAGGATCTTTGATGTATCTCACATCATCAAGACCTGACATCATGTTCTCTGTTTGTGTTTGTGCAAGATTTCAAGTAACTCCAAAGGTTTCTCATTTAACAGCAGTCAAGAGAATTTTTAGATATCTCAAGGGTCAACCTAGGTTGGGACTATGTTATTCTAGAGAGTCACCTTTTGACTTGGTAGCATTTTCGGATAGTGATTATGCTGGTGCTAGCTTGGACAGAAAGTCAACAACTGGAGGATGTCAATTCCTTGGGTGTAGACTTATCTCATGGCAGTGTAAGAAGCAAACAACTGTGGCTACTTCAACAACTGAAGCTGAATATGTAGCTGCTGCAAGTTGCTGTGCTCAAGTCTTATAGCTTCAAAACCAACTTCTTGACTATGGGTACAATTTCATGAACACTGTTATTCATATTGATAATAGTAGTACTATTTGCATTATTAAAAATCCAGTGCAACATTCTAAAACAAAACACATTGAAATTAGACATCACTTTATAAGAGACTGCAATGAGAAAAGATTAATTCAAGTTCTTAAAATTGCTTCAGAATTCAACTTTGCAGATCTGCTAACCAAAGCTTTTGATGTTTGAAGGTTTCAGTACTTGGTAGCAAGTATTGGAATGCTTAATCCTCAATGATTTTAAACTTTGTGTTTTTGTAAATAAATTTTTGTTTGTGCTGCTGGCTTTAAAAGATACTACTGCTATTACAAAAGTTTGTGCTGCTAGTACAAATTTAAATTGTGTTATTCATACAGTTAGTCCTATGATTATTCCAATACAAGACAAGTACTTTGTACATTGTTCTTTTGGCTTTAGACTAACAATTTCAGGTATGATCATGTGAACACAAAGGATGTTTCAAGTGAAATGGAAGCAGCAGAATGATAATACTAATTGCTGACATAATAGGTTCATGATAGAAAGAGTTTGGGAATTTCAAACCTCTTTAAAACTTCTTTCTTGAAGCTTGATTATGATGTTTCACATTGAATTGATGACTTAGTTGATCAGAAAGTAACTGATGCAACTCACTTTCTATCATTTTATACTTTTAAGTATAATGAGCAAGTCTAAAGACATCTGATAGAAAGAACAGCTAGTAAAAGTGAATCTAACACTTGTGTTAGAGGCAACAATTACACAGGCAGTTATTTATAACTGAAAAACATTGGTTCTCACACAACCAGAGGTTCCTTTAAACCGAAATTTTGATTAAGTTTCTGTTATACACTTAATTCCTTCAAAATGGTTGAATGCAGTATGAGTTTTAATAATCAAATCATGTACATACTGCTAAAGGCAAAAGTTTCTTAAAAGGATTTTTAAAGAGACTCACAAAAACCATCAAATGATGGACCATGAGTCAAATGCCCCATGAATTACCTCTCATAGGAGTTAACACACCTAGAAGTGATGAGGGCAGCAAATTAAACTCTTAAGGAATTGATGGCTTCATGTACAACATTGTCTGATAACAAGTTTTGATGGATAGCTCAGATGATGGAGAGATACATTTTGGTACATAGTGAGAGATCTTCCAAACAGGGGAGGAAAGATTATTTGCAATCTAGGGGAGGAAATGTCTCAGGGGAGGAAATAATTCCAAAGAAGGAAGACAACCAATGAAAGGGAGGAAAAGACAAGAGCATACAAGATGATGACATGGAGGTTGAAAATGACAAGAATAAAGCTTATTCTGGGGTATTATATATATTCAGAAAGGATGAAGCATTCCAAAGGAGAAAGTTCTATCAAGATCAAACGAAGAAAAGTTTCAATTTCAGTTCACCACATATGTTCATCACTTGCAAAGGCATGCTGATAGATGATTTCACTTGTTGAAACAAGCATCCAAGATACACAGCATCATTGCCTCTTATAATTCCTCCATCAAAGGAAATTGCACCATCTTTTAGGTCAATGTTTGAAGCCTGAAGATGTGTATTGATATTGTTAAAGTCAAAGAACAGAAAACAAATGAGTTACTGAGAAAGATATTCAATCTTGAAGAACAGAAGTGTTTGAAAGATCTTCACAATCCATAATTTAATTCAGAAACATGTTGAAAAGGATTCACATGTTTAGGGGAGGATTGTTGGGAATTAAATATTCAAGAAGTTTAATATCGGGTTCTACTCAAAGAAATACTCCAATCATGTTCTTGCTGCTAGCGTTATCGGTTCCTGCTGCTAGCGTTAACATTCTATTGCTGAGTGTTTCTGCTGCTAGTGTTATGATTCTGCTGCTAGCGTTAACATTGCTGCTGGTGATTAACTTCCTGCTGCTGAGCGGATAAGTATGAAAAGATATTATGTGTATTAAAGTCAACAATATACGGTAGATAATATCTTACCCCATGTGATGAGTCATAATGTTATATTCACAGAACAAGTTGTAAACATAGATACAAGTTGTATCTTAATGATTGACTCTCTCAAAGCAAGTGTTTGATTAGACTTAACAATATTGTAAAGATCTTTCTTGTGTTATAAAAGAAAGATCTTAGACTAGTGAAAAACATGTGTCTAATAGAGTGTGTGAAAATTGTTAAGTGCAAAAACAATATACTCTCAAGAACATAGAACATATATCACAAGTCATAGAAAACATAAGATTCAAGGTCTTTGTAACCCTAGTGATAGTGAAGATCACTCGTATTATTTTGAATAATACTGAATCGTTTGGTGATAACATTGCATGTTCTTTATTCTATATACACAAGCATAATTGTTCCATTTCCATAACACAAATAACCTTCTAAGTTTGATTAAGTAAATTCCGCGTACTTGATCATATTAACTCAACTTATCACATACACACAAGCAACAAAGGTTTAACCACCTTATTAGTGTATCGAATCCTCATCAATAAATACCAGCCCTATTCATAGTTCTTGGGTATCCTTTTTCACACAGAACTTTCTGAGTTTAATACTTTCTTCACATTTTCTTTCTTTGATCATTTAGATTAGTTTTTCTTTTGTTCAAGAGTGATCCAATCCAACCTAGAGATCCTCTTCATTCCTCTTCAATAGCATGAGAAGAACACAAAGTATTCAAGTAGATGCAAAGTGTTGTCATCCCTCTTCATTTGCAAGAGAGGAACTCAAGGTATCCATGAAGATACAAGAGTTGTAGTTTTAGTTAGGGGTCTTGTAACATTTGTTACACACTTGTTGTATCATAGCATACTTCAAGATCATTTTTCTTTTGTGAGAGAGTGAGTGAAGATCATTGTGATCTTGTAAGAGATATTGATTATCTCTTGAAGCCATTGGGCAAGTGTGATTGATCAAGTTGATCAAAGGTAGATAGAATAGGTTGAGTGATGTGAGAGTTGATCATTGTGATCGTGTCGAGATCTTAGGAGATCTCTTGAAGCCATTGAGCTTGTGTGATTGATCAAGTGGATCATAGGTAGATCGGGTAGATCGAATCTTGTGTGAAGTAGTAAAGGATCAAGTAGATCGTGGTAGATTGGTGCGAGCTAAGATTAGCACTCGACATCTAGCTTAGTGTCGGAAATAGGATAAGCGACGTGTACGGTTTTCTCCGCCTAAAGGGAGGTTGTTGACATAGTGCTTGAAACTCTCGAGTGTGGTACTCGAGGAGTGGAGTAGGGCGAAGAAGAGCTTCGTAGCCGAACCACTAAAAATCATTTTGTCCCGGTTTGATCTTTCCATCTCTTCTCTTTACTTTTATAAATTATATTAGTTAGTTTAGTGTAGTGTTCATATTGGTGTTGATTGGTTATACATAAAAATCGAATCAAAAGTTTCCAATAGTAAAGTTTTTAAGAAGTTTTAAAAGAACTAAAAGAACTTAAAAACCGGTAAAACTATTCAACCCCACCCCCACCCCTTCTAGTTTTCCACAAAAATTAATTAGTAAAAACTTTTGACGACGACAATGTCGTCCCAAAACGTATTAACACAATAAAAAAAAAACACCTTTAAACTACCTATACGTTGGGCGGTTGTTCACGGCGGTGGTGCCATCTAATTACCAACACAAACACAACAAAAAAGAAACCAAGATTATATTAACAAACCAAAATAAAATAAAGCAAATTTAGACACAAAAATAAAAAGAGAAAACATACCTTTTAAAACATAAAAAAAAAAAAGGCGGTAATCGAAGGTTGTGGTGGTGTCGAATGTGGTGTTGAAGGTGGTTGTGGTGGTCGATTAATCAAAGAAGAAGAAGAAGCAGCTAGTGGGTTTGCCGGGTATTTTTTTTTGGTAAAGTGTGAGAGAGAAAAAGATAAGAGCCAAATCTATGAATTATTGAGCCAAAATGGGACGACATTGTCGTCCCATATTGTTTCCTTTTATATATATATATATATATATATATATATATATATATATATATATATATATATATATATATATATATATATATATATATATATATATATATATATATATATATACACATATATATATATATATATATACATATATATATATATATATAAGCCGAGATGTTTAACGAATGAGCCGAGATGATATGGTTGTACACGAGATGTTAAACGAATGAGCCGAGATGATATGGTTGTACATGAGATGTTAAACGAATGAGCCGAGATAATATGGTTGTACACGAGATGTTAAACGAATGAGCCGAGATGATATGGTTGTACACAAGATGTTAAACGAATGAACCGAGCAATTATGGAACTCGTGCTCAACGACAAAGTTCCAGCTTATCTTTTTCTAGTTTGAAAGATGCAATTCCTAACTATGGCCCAAGTGTTAACCACAATGTCTCACCAGGAGTAAAGCAGTTTATTAACTCGCCTGTTTCGTTTAACGAATGAGCCGAGTTGTTTCGTTTGCTTGTCGAGTTGTTTCGTTTGATCTGTTTCATTTGCTTGTCAAGTTGTTTCGTTTGAGTCTGTATGAAATGAGCCGAGATGTTAAACGAATGAGCCGAGATGATATGGTTGTACATGAGATGTTAAACGAATGAGCCGAGATCATATGGTTGTACACGAGATGTTAAACGAATGAGCCGAGATGATATGGTTGTACACAAGATGTTAAACGAATGAGCCGAGCAATTATAGAACTCGTGCTCAACAACAAAGTTCCAGCTTATCTTGTTCTAGTTTGAAAGATGCAATTCCTAACTATGGGCCAAGTGTTAACCACAATGTCTCACCAGGCGTAAAGCAGTTTATTAACTCGCCTGTTTCGTTTAACAAATGAGCTGAGTTGTTTCGTTTGCTTGTCGAGTTGTTTCGTTTGCTTGTCAAGTTGTTTCGTTTGAGTCTGTATGAAATGATCCGAGATGTTTAACGAATGAGCCCAGATCATATGGCTGTACACAAGATGTTAAACGAATGACCTATGTTAAGTGGGAATTCAAAAACTGGAGCCATGGTTATAAGAAGTTTATAAGAGCTGTTTAACAAATGAATTGCTAATGACTATAGAGCTCTATACAATGCAAGTATTGATAGGAAAATAAGGCATGATATTGTTGAGCACTTTTAGAACTCCACAGTACAATGCATGTGAAATGACGTATTGGCCCATTATTTAGTATACATCCAAGCCACCTTTGTCGTATTATTTTTTCTATATCGAGGCTGTAAATACGTATCATATTGATTACGTTTTCACATCAAAAATATTTTTGATAAATAGTAAAGTATTGATTTTGTAAATTTTTTAATTTATGTAATTTTTAAAATTAATTTTAGACTAACATATAATTTTAAAGCAAATAATTTTCTAAAATTAATTTATATACAAGTATTTATAAATAGATTATTGGATAAAAAAAGCAATTTTAAATGTTTAGTAAAAATGGGACGACAGTTTTTAAAAAAGTTTTAATATTGATTTTAAAATAAAAACTGATTTAAAAAGTTTTTAAATAAAAAAAAACAAATGCACGCAGAATGGGTCGACATTGTCGTCTCATTTTGCTTGGCGGGACTTATTTTTTTGGCGGAACTATTTATTTTTTGGGAAGTTTCATTTAAAAGGTCAAAAATAATATGTATTTAAATATGGGACGACATTTTTGTCCCATTTTGTTCAAATTATCAACATCTCATTGACTGCCTTTTTGTTGAAAAAACAGTGGACCATGGCCAAAATTTGGGTCGACAATGTCGACCCAAAATTTTGGCTGGTCCCAAATATAACGTTTTGGTGTAGTGTCAACATGCATGTGTTTGATCAAATGGCTCAAAGATAAAGGTATAGTTTTACTCTTTTATTCTCTAGATTTTGTGGTTATTTGTGTAGACTCGAAGGTCCTTTTAATAAGCATAATAAAGCCTGCATCGAGAATCAACACGTATTTGTTCTTTTTGCATTTGACACTTTTGGTTCCTTAGCCCCTGAAGCTGTGCGTTTCTTGGATCGGGTTCGTAAGGTTGTCCGCAGCAATGTATCGGCTCCGAATGGTCACGAATATGTTTTCAGTACAATAGGGTTTGGTATCCAGAAACGGGTGGCGGCGCAGCTTGCTGCCCGCTTACCTACCACCTTGATGTAAATTTGGTAATCTAATTATATATATAAATAAGCATCGAATAGTGTTTGTTCTCAATTCATAACTTGAGTTATCTCATTGGATACCCAAAAAATAACTGAAAATTACTAATTTAGACCAAACATCAAATGGTCTATACCATACCTTGGTTGCTCAAAAAATGGCGTTATCTCATATTGTTACCCAAAAAATACACTGAAAATCCTTCAGTTGCCCAAAAAATTGCCGGTTGCCCTAGGCAACAAAATTATTTTTGGATTTCGGGGTAGATAGGGAACCACCCATTTGTGTTTGGTCTACTTTTAGAATTATCCCTAAAAATAATTGGCATTTTGTAAAAGAAATGGAGCTTATTTGTTTGTTGTGTGAATTAGATTGTTTTATGGGCCGTTATTGTAGTTGTTAGGAGTTGTAGATTGTTGGTTGTGTCCTATGATAAGTGTATATATATATATATATATATATATATATATATACAAGTCATATTATTGCTAATGATAATACTGATACAAGGCCATGAGATTGGAAGTAAACAAGGTTTGTTTTGATTGAAATGTTTGTTTTTTTCTATGATTACTAAAACCATGTTGTTTTACTGGTTTAGCCACTAATTATTTGGTTAATAGGTGATTGGATACAATTTTTGGCTACACAAGGAAAGTCTTTTTTGGAATTTCTTAAAACCACTTATGATGTATTTTTGAAGAGGATGAAGCGTGTGAAAGAACTTTCTCTTCAAGAGTCCTTGAGTGTAAGTTCTTGAACCGACATTTTCAGCTAAACTTAATATACGAGTATATTTTTAGCCCATTTTGACTTTATATATATTCAATCCATATGAATGCGAATGCGATTTCGCTTTCGGTTAACATCATAGTTGTATTTTGTTATTTTTATGCTTCATTTAATGCTCTCTAATGGCAAGTCCTTTCCGTCTCTTTGTAGGCTTTTACATATCATATTGCAATGACTTATTGGTTTCGAGCTCTCAGATTAGCGAAAAAATAATAGAACAAGTTTGACATTCAAAGTCATGGAACAAAAAGAAATAATTGACACCAAAATGGCTTGTGTCCCAATGGTACCCCCTAGTTGTGTGAGAAGCTCCCCAACTAAAGTGGTTGCAAGTTCAAGTCCTACTTGGGACATGTGAGATAGTTTGTGGTTTGTATATTGTGAGATTGTTAGTTGATGTTCAAAATAAATAATAATTGATTTTGAGTGACAATTTTCTATTAAGGTTTAAAGCTAAATTTTTCTAAACTACACTATTAGATGTGGTTGATTTCTAACATTTTTTATGCTTCTACATCTCTGCTCTGCTTTTGCAATCCACAAATGTGCAAATGATGTAGTAATAAAGATGAAAAGCACCTCACAAGTTCCATAATTATAGTACTTGTTTCCTAAGCTAGGCATATTTTCCATGAAATATTGATGAAGAAGATGAAGGAAATGAAGTTGCTACATCAAAATAGTTCACATTGTTGTTTCTGCAAATATCTACTGATAACGTTCAAAAGTAACATGTTTTTAGGAGTGTTATCATGACTTTTGTGCATGTTATTTGCTTAATTTGATGAACTTTTGATACTTAATTATTAGCACATAATTAAGTAAAATGGACCTTTCTACTCATGCAAAACATTCAAACACAAACCAAAACTCTATAAAAGTAAACTTTACCTTTATTACAACTTTGGTCCATGTGCCTGTTAAGCTTACTCCTTCCGATAAGCATCATTAGTATTAGAGTATTCCGAAAAAAAAAATATACAATATGCAAACTTAATTATGATACATGACGTACTTATGATCTATTGTTATAACCTCAATCAAACACAATTATTTCTTGAAATATCTAAGTTTGTGGATAAGATAGGGTGATAGTAGGGATATGATAACTCATACATTACATAGTGGGAACAACTTGGAACTTAGTTAACTAATTTGAGTATGGTGGTAGGGGTCATTAGAAGCGAGATTGTGATACAAGTAAGGTGTGCTAGGCATCGATTATATATTAATGGGGTTTTCCACATTAGGAAGGCTTTATGAACATGGATGGTGGATGTCTTTTTCATTATTCTAGTTTCTGTATTCTTTAATTTATAAGTTGATCTTTGTTTACAAGTTTAGAAAATCATATTTTTTTATCAAAGCTTATTTTTCAAAAAAATAATCTTAAGACTTCATAATTTTCCATAATCTCTCACGCCAAATTGATTGCTTTTTTTTTTATTGATGATTGGCCAAATTTTCTTTCATTTTGTTGGGACGTGTAACGTGTTGATACATTAAGGAGTTCTGAGTTATCGATAAGTCTACTATTTCTCTTTGTAGACTTATATATATGCTATCTACTGCTGCCATTTTACCAGCTGAATTCATTGTATCTACTTATGTGATACAAGCGTTCAGGGAGTTGGTTAGACGCTAAACCAGCTGAATTCATTGTGTGATAATGTGTATTGACCTGATATATATGCTATCTACTTCTGCCAACTGAATTCAATGCATAAAATGTTGGCCACTTCTACTATGTCTACTTATTTTTCTTTTTAAAAACAATTTTAAGTTTTTATAGTGTATTATAAGCATACCAATTTTAAGTTTTTATAGTGTAAAATATATATGATTGATCAATGCATGATACTTATTGTTATTATATTATGTGAGTACCCATCTAAATGAGCCATTGCATGATACCTGTTGTTATTATATTATGTCAGTACCCATCTAAATTATAATGAAATATATGCAGTTAAATGTGCCTATCAGTTTATTATAGTACCCATCTAAATATTCTTTATACATTGTACTAAAGAAATGTAGTCAAACTTCTCATATGTGTAAATGTATAATTAAATATATGAAGTTAAAGATAAATCACTGCTCATGCGCAACTTAGAAATGTTATCGAGTGTGCTTATGGTGTCTTAAAAGCAAGGTTCCCAATACTAATACAAATGGCTCCTTATCCTTTTCCAGTACAAAGAAATGTAGTGATTGCCTGTTTTACGGTCCACAACTTCATAAGGAAATGCAACATTTATGATCAATTATTTTTGGAGAGCGATGCAAACACCATGTTTACTACAGAAGAAAAAGGTGAAGGAATTGAGGGACAAGGCATGGACGATATACAATGGGGTCCCCAAGGCAATGAATATATGGCTAGTCTACGTAATCAGATTGCTGATGAGTTATTTTTAAATGCTTCAACCTAAGATTAGTTCGTAATTTATATTGTTTTATGATCTGCCGATAAGACTATTTACATTTTTGTTAATTCCAACATTGCTTTCTTTATATTATATTTTTATTCGAGTTAATAATTTTTTTATCAAACGGTATATTTTGTTCAATACAAAATCAGACAAAAGGTTAAATTGGTACTTTCAGGCAACTCAGATTGCTCATTCAGGACAAATATCAAACAATCATTTTCACTCAGAATCAGGTTCACTCAGCATCTTGGAATCATTCAGCAGCTATGATTCATTCAGCGCTAAATCATATTTTTTTATCAAACAGCCCTTTAGTGAAATTCAAGGGGTGAGTATTTATTGTTACGGTACAACCAAACAATGCACATATGAATATCTTAAATATAGTTTTTTTTTAACAATTACACAATAATGGAACAATATTGAAACTTGGATTGTTTTTGTGGTTAATTTAAAGTTTGAGTGACTTAATTGGAACAGTCATTAAATTTTGTTACTATTAAGCAACATTTTCACTTTTTTGAATGTATAAGATAAATAACTTGGTTGACTTTCTCACTTTTCGATCAAATTACTACACATACAATTAAAAAGATTTGTATGAAAATATTTTAGGAAGATAAATATTTTGTCATAACTAAATTAATTGGTGGGGGCCTAAATTCAGAGGCTATGTAAGGGGCTATTCTATATATACCCAATTTAAACATTATAATTTCATATTTTTCAAAAACATACTTTAAAAGCATTGTACTTAAAGTAAAGTAACTTCTAATACCGTCTTACGGGTTATAGGTCATAATACCGTCTTCCACAGTATATGGAGAGGTTGAGATGTAGACAGCCTTACACCTACATAAGGTAGAGAAGCTGCTTCCAGTTCTACCAAAATAGAAAAGGACCTCCGACCTTGCAAGGAGTGAGGATCGAACCCTTGACCTCTGCTTCCGGTTCTACCAAAGGTAGAAAAATATTGTACTTATACATTAAAAACTTATGTTTTGAGTAAATATGAAATTTTGATATTTAGGTTGGCGCTACGTAATTTTTTTCCATTTGGGAGTATTGATGATTGATAATACCAATAAACCGGGTTTCACTTTAATTTACATGACATTTGGAGTGATCAAATTCCTTATAAATTCTTTTTCCAAGAAGTTATTGTAAAAGTATAGGTGTTGTGTCAGGTTTTTTTGTAGATATATCTTTTACTTGTTGACGCTTAGGTGGGCATATCGAGTTTTTTTTCTTCCATATGTTCCATCTAAGATTTTGTAATATTAGGAAACTGACATATAATTACAAAGTATATTGATTAAACAAAACTTATTAAAATGTAATGAAGTGTATTACATATTAAATAAGAAACGACACATGATACTGATTTATGGCAATAATCTTTAATGCAAACTTTCAAATAAACATAAATTAAAGGGAATAACATCCCTAATGCTAACAGCAGACAACTTGCTGCTGTTCTTTGAAAAATGAATTTTAACATTTTCACTTTATAGCCCTTAACTTTTATAATTTTACACAATTGACCCCCATTTATATGTAGCAGCAGGGATTATTTTCTGCAGTTGACTGCAGGGATGATTTTCCCTAAATTAAAACATACAGCAACGAAAAGACGAAATGTTGCCAACCAAAAATCAAATCAAAGTTTTGGTAAGCGTCTATACAAAAGGCCCAGTAAGAGCAAGGCCTATATAGATTATGGCCCGTTAGAAGATCTACAAAGAAAGCCCAGTTCATAGTTTATTCACTTATTGTCAGCTTTTCCCTTTAGGAAGAAACTCGATCTGTTTGTTAAACTTCTCCGTATATGATTATTTTTTCTTTTTCGGTCAATCATGGTTTTTAACCATTTTACGAATTAATTGAGGGGGTTTGAGAACTATATTTATTGTAGTATCTTATTTTATCTTATCTATAATACTTAAAGATTAGTACATTAATTTAATATGCAAGTGTGAATGTGCAAAACACAAAGTACGGTACAAACATGCTAAAGTTTCACATACTCCCTCAATTTAATGTCCACAATAGGTAATTCAAGTTGCACTTTCATGAATTCCGCATTGAATGTCATACGAGAACCCAATGATCTCATTAATGGTTGCATTTCTTTGCTTTCCCATCCATGAGTTACAAAAGAGTGCTTCACATTTACACCAAATAATGGGAAGGAATACTAAGCATGGTAGAGTTACAAACTGCATAAATGTGGCCTGTATAAATGAGGCATGGACTTCTTTACCTGCCCATACATTGTAATTGATTTCAATATATCTGACCAGAACTGAACATCCACAACAATATGTCTGCAGAGGTTCCAAAAGCCAGCTCTCCTGAACTTCAAACCAACATTAACAACAACATGTCTGCAGATATTCCAGAGTCCAACATGTCTACAAAGGTTGCAGGTGCTAATTCTGAAGTTGCAAACATTAAAAATGCCAAATCTGAAGTTGGAAACAGCACCTCAGAATTGTTCCTTGATGGCCTGAATGTGGATGTGACTGGCACCATTGTGGTCATGATCTGTAGGATGTGGGATGTTAGTGTTGTGACTGGGCGTTACTTGAGTACTGATTTTGTGGTGTCTGATGCTAAGGTAAACATTAAATATTTTACTTGCCTTAATCACATCTGATTTTAACACAACCTTCTTGCAGGGTAATGCCATCCATTGTACTGCCAAGGCATTTGTAGCACACAATTTTCTAAGGTTAAAAGAAAGTGGTATTTACTCTATTACAAATTTTGTTGTTCTGCCTAAAAAGGAAGAGTATCGCATTAGAAAGATGATACCTTTATGCTTGAATTTGATGGCTCAACAAGCGTGAGGAAAGATTTGGTCAAGCCTGATGGTTTTGTCAGGTATCCTTTCTAGTTGGTAGATCATGACAACATTCAACCTACAGACAACAAGTATCTGATTAGTGAGTTTCTATTGCTTTTAAGGATGTACTATAATAGCTACATCTACATGATATGGTTATACTGACATATAAATGAATGCCTTGCGGATGTTGTCGGTTATGTCACAAATGCAGGTAGGATAAACTATACAAAGACAGGCTCCAAGAATCTTGATTTCTACTTGTCCAATGATAGGTTGTTACCAGTTTCTATCTACTATTATATTTATGCATCATAGTTTTCAGTAAACGGTTAAATACACTGAAATAAATTGGGGAAGTGCTTACCGTTTGTTGTAATTTCATATTGTATGAAACAGGGGACATGTGACAACCGGTAATTTTGGGAGTCATTTTAAATATCGCATTACGTTTAAAAACAAATAATTAATTATTAAGAACCTTGTTTGTGAAGTTATTGGAATTTATTTGGATTATTGGTAATGTTATTGAAATTATAGTTGTGTGATGAGTGAAGTTTCCGTGTATTTTGAGTTGAGCATTACGTTATTTGGCACAATATAAACCTAATAATACGTTTAATAAGTTGATTTTAGCGTCTTTAGCAAAGATATACATATTTATAGTCATTTTCGTGGAAAAATGATTTTAAAACTAAACGAGCCTCGGGAATAAATAATGAAAAGATTAGTAACTTGGCACTTACGCCCCTTGCCCAAAATTACATGTTTGGTCCTTGTGGTTTGTAGGGTTGGCACTAATAGCACACAAGGGGTATAAAAAACCCCATTATAGCAAATTAGGGTTCATTCTCCCCTCCCCCTCTTGCTTTAGCCGTCGTCACCCCCCATAGCACCACCTTTAGTACACCACCACCGCCACCATTAACACTACACCGCCACCACACAACACCTCCTCTCGATCTCCTTAGTCCGTATATCACCCACACGCGCCCACAATCCCCACCACCACCTTATACGCGCCATCATCACCACGTTTTAGAGAAGATCGGTGTAGATCCGTGAGAGAAAAGGTAAGACACACCGTATTTCACCCTCGTGTGATACGGTGTGGGCTCGAACTCGTATATAACGAGTTGTTTTAATTATTTCAAGTGGGTTTGGGTAGTAACAAGTGGGAAATCGTTTTAAAAAGCTAAAAACTAAATTAAGAGGTTCGGTATCATTGTGTGGTCACGTTATTTTTGTGTTTGGTTTTGGTTTGAGTCGCGTGGTCGTGGTAACGAGAAGGAATAAGCTCCCTCGAGCTTATTCCGAGCTTAAGGGTGTGTTTGGTTTAGCTTATTTTTACTTTGTCATGGTTTTGTGGTCGAGTTTGGGTCTAGTCCGATTTACACTTGTTTAGTTTTAGTTTTGTTTTAATTTTTGAGGTAGTTATGGTTGTGTTTGGATTGAGCCGAGACCCCACGGGTCCGTTTGGATTTGGTTGAGTACCATGGTTCGAAGCCGAGACCACCATGGTCTCGGCGTGGTAATATTGTGGTTATTATTGAGGTTGAGATTGGAACACGGATTGGCTTTGGAATTTGTGATGTTATCGAGCCGTAGGGTTAGGGCCAATTGAGGTTGATCGATATTGTTGAACTTGGATTAATATTTTGAGCTTGAAATATTATTTGTGATGCTTTGAGCGACGTCGAATGCCACCGATACTTTGTAGTCTCGGCGTGGTCTCGACAAGCCGAAAATGGATATTAAACTTGTTATAGACATATGGACTATTCGGTTGACTTATTGACCCGAGAATTATAAAACTCGGAATTGTGACTCGAAACGTGAGATGACTCGATATATATTTAGTTTAGAAATAAAATGACAAAAGTGGAAAAGGGAAATGACAATAATAATAATGACTTAAAAATATTAATTAACAATTATTATGTTATTTAATATTTTTGAGGATAAAAATGAAAGTATTAAATGAAACAAAAATAGAAATATATATACGAGTTATTAAACGTTTTGAGGGCACGCGAATCGAAGGATACCACATATGGAAATATTAATGTTTATATGGAGTTATTGTCGAGTTACGGATTGGTTGACATTAATATACCCGACCTACATGGTTATCGGACTTATTGGGTTGACGAACCCAATAAGGGCCCGATAAGCGTGTTGGAGGAATTTATTTGTGTGTAACATATCCTTATAACTTACCTTTTATTGTGATTTAGTTTTTGGGATTAATAAGTAAGATGAAGGAATAGTTAGACTTATTGAGTTGACGAATTCGATAAGGATCCAACAATTCGTCCGGATACCTAATTAAGCTTTGAAATTTAACCACTTGACCTTGACCTTGTTTTGTGAGTCGTTTACGTTTTGGTCAGATGTCTTGGCGTGCGTACACTTGAGTCAATGTTGTGTCACTACTACACGCACGATGATACCAAACACTAGTAAATGGATTCATTAAGAAGATTTTGGAATCGAACGTGGGATATATTTGGGAATAGTTAACTTTTGGAAATTTGAACACTTTTAGAATAGATGTTAAGACAAGTTTATATTATTAGGTCGCGCCGAGTCCGTAGTGCCGTGAAGTATTAGCTGTTGTTGTGCCTTACTACTGTAGACTTGTGTATTGTGATTTGCTTGATCGAGGTGAGTTTCATAGCCCCACTTTTACTTTAATAATGTTTTTATTAAATATGGGGTGAGAGAACATGCAAAACTATTTTGAATGGACCAATTGTTATGTTATGTTTTTGATATGTTTGCTATATTAACTGGCTAATGTTATGTGATGTATGTGTTGCAATTGTGCGAGAATATTATTGTATGTGCTGCAATTGTGCGGGAATATTATGGTATGTGCCGCAGTTAGTGCGGGACTATAGTTTGCACCTATAGGAATTATTGTTGTGTTTGGACACACTTATGTGTGGGTATGATTTGTTAGTTGTGACTTAGTCCAGTATAGCAAACTTATTACTGATTTGGTCCACCGTTAATAGTTTGTGAAAAGCTATAAACTCTCCAGCGTAAGCTGACCTTTAGCATGTTTTCTCTCGTAATTAGAGCTGTTGGTTGGATATGTTACTGTTTGGAGGCTTTGCAGAAGGGCATGGTTGAAGGATCAATTGGAAACTCTGATAAACGGTTGGACCTATCTTTTATTTTATTTTGGGCTTACTTTCGTACTTTTTGGAATAAATGTAACTCTAAAATTTTGGATTAAATGTTTTATCTAATCGGATAATGCTATTCCGTTTTCTTGTGCTTGTGTTGCGTACCAATCCCAGTAGCACCCCGAAGCTTTGATAAGTCTTCCGCTGTAGCAAATTTTGGGGGTGTTACAGATTGGTATCAGAGCTCAAGTTATAGAGAACTGGGTGCTTATCAAGAACCTAGACTATAACTACTTTTAAAGTATTTGATGTGGTTTTTGCACTATGTGGGTTGTTATTTTGAACACTTATACCCACCCTCTACCGTTGTCACAGACCATGCCTTCCTTTGCATCTGACGTATGTGAGGACATCCTTTTGACTGGGTCTCGTTTAGTCCGACCCCGGATGACTCTCACTCAGGACGATCCTTATGCGATTGTCCGACACTCAGCCATTGCTTCATCATCATCGGTCCCTCCAGTGTCACCGACTCATTTCATTTCTCAGCAATCATCATCATCAGCTAGTCGCCCTAGTACTTCTCGACAACTTACTTTGCACCAGGCATTAGCCCGAGCCCAGACTCCTAGACTTGCCTATCGTAGTACTACGCGTATATCAGTGAGACCACCATCACCACCCATGCACTTTGCAGCTCACTCTCTTCTGTCATCACCACCCACGTCATCATCTCGCAGACGATCCAGGTCACCCGACTCATCGCCACAGTTGTCCCATGGTTCACCAGCACCGCAGAGGCGTCGACTTAGAGACCCATCCCCTGAGGAAGAGGATGAGGATTATGACCCTGAGGAGGAACCTCAGGAGGAGGAGTAGATTATCCCTGATTAGATTGTCCCACCAAAGCCTGACTCGCCAGAGCAGTTCCAGGAGCCTGCTTCACCGGCGCAGTCATTCGAGCTGGCTTCACCACCTCACTCCCAAGAGCCTGAGTTCTCACTGGCCTCAGACTTACCATCAGAGGTCGCCTCAGAGTCCGCCGACTATGGAGAGATAGGTTGGATCTGGGAGCGGCTTATCACCCATGGAGTAGGATCAGCCAGATGGCGGATTGATTAGCTGGCGTATCAGCGACGACACTTGAGGAGGTGGAGAGGGACATGGGGACATTAGCTAGTAGGACCACATCATTGAGGCACGACTTGTTGGATCTGCATGACATGATGGGAGACCTACAGAGGGCTTTAATGACAGCTCGCGATGCAGACCGAGCTCTCTTGCGCAGGGTTGCCGAGCTACAGACAGAGGTTTCTGAGCTCAGGAGAGATCGCGAGGCTCATCGTATTGAGATTTCTTCGATATGGAGACAGATGGAGAGTATACAGACGACAGCGAGAGACACCCGTAGAGATCGTGGCTAGTAGTGTTTAGGTTTCGACTGTTGTACCATCTCTAAACCGAGGAGTCCTCCGTTAGAGATGCTAGTTTATCATCTATCCTTGTTACTTTGTTGTTTGTTCGTATCGTTATCATTTTGTTTTGTTGTATTTTCGGAACCATGTATCGTTGTTGATGTTTTATGGATGAGAACTTTTGGATTATCGATTGAACTTGATGTTTCGATGTGTATATGGAATAGTGCTTTTGTTATTGTGTTGGGTGTTTTTACACCGGTATTCTATTCTGTATCACTCGTTTCCGATTGTGATGTACCCGTTGTCTGAACTTTTGTGATACTCTTATGTTTATGATCCAGATCTATGGCACCAAAACGAAACCCGCCCAGAAACACTCGAACCAGAGCTGCCACAGCTGCTGCCGCAGTTGCTGCAACCACTGGTCGTCGTGGTCGACCTCCAGTTCGTAACGTCAACAATCGGAATACCGACAACCAGAATACTAACAATCACACTGATGAGAATCAAGGCGCCAACAATCCGGATGTCAATGGTCACACTCCGCCTAACACCCCTACTGTAAACCAAGCTGTTATCGACCAACTCGTGACTCAACGCGTCGCTGAAATCTTAGCCAGTTCTAATCACTCAAACACCTCTGCTGGAACTCCACCACCTACTAGGAACCGCGGTTGTACGTATAAGAAATTTTGGAGTTGTGGACCAACCGAGTTTGGTGGAACCGAGGGCGTTGTTGTTTTAATGAGGTGGATGGAGAAGACAGAGTCTGTGTTTACCGTTAGTAACTGAAAAGAAGATGCTAAGGTGAAGTATGCCACATTCACCCTGAAGGATGAAGCGTTGACCTGGTGGAACAACTATATCAAGTCTGTTGGAAGTGAAGTAGCCTACGCTATGACTTGGGATCAGTTCAAAGCATTGCTGATTAAGACCTATTGTCCGCGAAATGAAGTTAAGAAACTAGAGATTGCGTTCTGGAACCATAAGGTGAAAGGTACCGACATGACTGCTTATAATTGCCGCTTTCAAGAGTTGTCGTTACTATGCCCAGAGATGGTTCGTACTGAGGCACTCAAGATTACGCGATACACTGATGGTCTGCCCTTATCTACTAGAAATGATGTGATTGCCGCAAACCCGACAAACCTTCATGAAGCCATCACGATAGCCCAGCGACTAATGGACTCGTTGGTTCTTGAGAATGCAGAAAAGGGGAGGAATGATAAGAGGAAAAGGGATGATCACTCTAAGGGTGATGATCATCCGAACAAACGGCAAGAGACCGCCAAAATGTATGCTATCGGGGATGGAGAGAAGAAGGGATACAAATGGAATCAACCGAAGTGCAATCGTTGTAGGCGTCACCACTATGGACAAAGTACCGAGGTGTGTCACAAATGCTCAAAGGTAGGACACATAGCCAAAGACTGTAGATCCCGACCCCTTGCGATGGTGCAAACCACTCAGGGAACGGATTGGAAGGCTAGTGTCACCTGCTATGGATGTGGAAAGAAAGGGCATTACAAGAATGAGTGTCGAGAACCGTGGAACAGAGGAAACCAAGGGAATGGTGGAAATCAAGGAAACTGAGGCATGGGAGGAAACTGGCATAACCAAGGAAACCGGGGAGCAGGAGGAATCCAGGGTAACCAAGGCGCCGAAAATCAGCAGGGAAATGTGGGAGCAGCCCAAGGGAGGGTGTATGTTATTGGGAAGGAGATCAAAGAGGATCCAAATGTCGTTACTGGTACGTTCCTTCTCAACAACCGTTATGCTTCCATATTGTTCGATACTGGTGCCGATAGGAGTTTTGTGTCTACTGCGTTTATGCCTATGCTAGGAATTGCCCCGACTTCCTTAGGAATTGCTTATGATGTAGAGTTAGCAAACGGTAACCTTGAGAGGATTGACACCATCATCCGCGGTTGTACTTTAAATTTCTTTAACCACCCTTTCAATATCGACCTCTTGCCTGTTACGTTAGGTAGTTTCGATGTTATCATTGGAATGGATTGGTTATCCAAGTATCGTGCCAATATCCTCTGCGATGAGAAGATAGTACGAGTGCCATATGGAGATGAGATCCTAACCATACTAGGGGACAGGAGTGATCGTGGAAGTCCTTCCTGATTGAACATTATCGCATGTACCAAGGCCCAGAAGTATGTTGAGAAGGGATGCTATCACTTTTTGCCCTAGATCTCTGAGAAGAAGGGGAAAGAGAAGGGTGAGAAGCGTCTAGAAGACGTGCCTGTTGTACAAGACTTTCAGGAAGTGTTCCCAGACGACCTACCTGGAATACCTCCGGTGAGACAAGTCGAGTTCCAGATCGATTTGATGCCCGGCGCTGCACCTGTAGAACGAGCACCATATCGACTTGCCCCTATGGAATTGGAGGAGTTGTCGAAACAGTTAGCGGAACTGTCGGAGAAGGGATTTATACGACCAAGTTCCTCACCATGAGGAGCTTCGGTGTTGTTTTTGAAGTAGAAGGACAGATCCTTTCGCATGTGTATTGACTACCGAGAATAGAACAAATTAACGGTGAAGAACCAGTACCCGCTACCAAGGATTGATGATTTGTTCGATCAGCTTCAAGGATCAAGTGTCTACTCGAAAATTGACTTACGATCCGGTTATCACCAACTTAGAGTTCGGGAAGAGGACATCCCAAAAACCGCGTTTAGAACCCGCTACGGCCATTATGAGTTTCACGTGATGCCATTTGGTTTGACCAACGCTCCAGCGGTATTCATGGACCTCATGAACCGGGTGTGCAAACCATTTTTGGATAAGTTTGTGATAGTATTCATAGACGATATTCTGATTTACACAAGGAGTAAAGAAGAACATGAGAAACACCTGAGACTCATTCTGGAACTGCTGAAGAAGGAGCAATTGTACGCCAAATTCTCTAAGTGTGAGTCTGGATCCCAACCATACAATTTTTGGGTCACGTGATCGACAGACAGGGAATTCACGTGGATCCCGCAAAGATCAAGTCCATCGAGGAATGGGCCGCACCTACTACCCCAACCGAGGTTCGTTAATTTTTGGGACTTTCCGGCTATTACCGGAGATTCATCGAGGGATTCTCTAAGATAGCCAAGCCGCTCTCCAAATTGACTCAGAAGAACGTGAAGTATGAATGGGGTAAAGAAGAAGAGGAAGCGTTTCAACTCTTGAAGGAAAAGTTGTATAGTGCGCCTATACTAGCCTTACCCGAGGGAAGTGAAGACTTCATAGTGTACTGCGACGCTTCACACAAAGGATTAGGAACCGTCTTAATGCAGAGAGAGAAAGTGATAGCTTACGCTTCACGCCAGCTTAAGACTCATGAGAAAAACTACACTACCCACGACCTAGAACTGGGAGCCGTTGTGTTTGCACTTAGGATTTGGAGGCACTATTTGTACGTCACAAAGTGTATAGTATATACAGACCATAAGAGTCTGCAACACATTTTGGATCAAAAAGAGCTGAATATGAGACAGCGTCGCTAGTTGGAGTTACTCAGTGACTATCATTGCGAGATTCGCTATCATCCTAGTAAAGTAAATGTTGTTGCCGACGATCTTAGTCGAAAGGAGATGATACCGCCGTTAAGAGCCAGATCTTTAGGAATGAAAATCAGTTTGCCACTACCTTATCGAATCCTGGAAGCTCAAGATGAGGCATTGAAAGAGGAAAAATGATCTGCTAAGAACCTGTATGGTATGGTAGAAAACAAGAATGGCTTCGTAAGGCGTTTTGACGGAACCTACTACTATGGAGACAGAAGCTGGATACCGCTTCATGGGGGAATCCGTGAGTTGATTATGCACGAGTCGTACAAATCAAAATACTCCATTCACCCCGAATCTGATAAGATGTATGATGATCTGAAGAATCTGTATTGGTGGCCTAACATGAAGGTTGACATAGCTCTATATGTCAGTAAATGCTTAACCTGTTCGAAGGTGAAAGCCGAACACCAGAAGCCGTCAGGGTTATTGATACAACCCGAACTCCCTGTTTGGAAATGGGAACGAATCACCATGGACTTCATCACCAAATTACTGAGAACAGTTAGTGGTTGTGATACTATCTGGGTAATTGTAGATCGTCTCACCAAGTCTGCTCACTTCCTTGCTATCAGCGAAACCGACAGTATAGACAAACTCGCTCGTCTATACTTGAAGGAGATTGTATCTCGTCATGGAGTGCCAATATCCATCATCTCGGACCGAGACAACCGTTTTACTTCGAACTTCTGGAAGTCGCTTCAGACGGCCATGGGGACCAACCTCGATATGAGTACCGCTTATCATCCCCAAACAGATGGCCAGAGCAAGAGAACTGTCCAGACGTTGAAAGATATGCTTCGAGCTTGCGTAATAGATTTCGTAAAAGGCTGGGAGAGATATTTGCCTTTGGCCGAATTTTCCTACAACAATAGTTATCATGCCAGCATTAAGGCCGTACCTTTTGAGGCGCTCTATGGCCGAAAATGCCGCTCTCCTATTTGTTGGACTGAAGTTGGTGACAGTCAACTCACTGGTCCCGAACTCGTTCATGAAACGACTGAGAAGATTGTCCAAATTCGAAATCGGCTAAAAGCTGCACGAAATCGACAAAAGAGCTATGCCGACCAGAGACGTAAACCTCTCGAGTTTCAGGTTGGAGACAGAGTGATGTTAAAAGTCTCACCGTAGAAAGGGGTGATACTTTTCGGCAAGCGTAGAAAGCACAACCCTTGTTATATAGGACCGTTCCAAATTCTCGACAGAATTGGACTGGTAGCCTACCGACTAAAACTACCGCCAGAGTTGAGCAGTGTGCATAATGTTTTCCACGTGAGTAACTTAAAGAAGTGCCTTTGTAAAACCCGAAAATCTAAAACATGTTTAAAGACCAAAATGCCCTCATAATTTGAAGCTTAATAAAAGTTTATATAACTTACAAATAAATTGCAAAACCTTGGTAATTAAATCATATATGTTATGAAATAATTATGGGACACCAAATAATGTTTGTACGAGCCACCAAAAATAATAAAACACACTATAAGATACAAAAGAACCGAAAATCACTTATTATTTATGTTATTTAAATTTTTAAAACTAGTGAAGAAAGTATAATACAAATTTAAAAGGGAATTATGTCAAATTAAATTGTGTTTGTTTTGGGTCTTGTATTTGGGCCGATCCACCTCCTTTCCCCCTCCATAATGTCGGCTAAAACCTCCCTTAAACCAACCCATATATTTCTTTTAACTCATTCACACAATACCGATCCTAATTTGCTCCAAGAAAACCCTAAAAAACCTCCAAAATCTGCGCCCCATTCTGCTGCTGTGTTCGACCAAGAAAAACCACAAAAAAAAAAAAAAAGCCTCCGTCTCGATCTCATTCTAAGGTAAATACATAATCCTATATCAATACACGTTTTTACGAATCACAAACTAATCAAAAAGTGTGTTTTGCTCTTGTTGTGGGGCTGCCGATCGATCCAAAGAAAAGGAAGGAAGAAAAGATTTTTCGTGTGGTGTTCTTGATTCCGTGTGATCGTGTTCTTCATATTGTCATCAAGGGTATTGTAATTACTCACCTTTTGTTCGAAAATCTTGTGTTCTATACGAATCTTGGAATGAAAATCATGTCACATAAAATCATAAACCTATAAAAACCCTAAAACTTGTACTATGGATCGATTGGGTTGTATATGGTGTATAATTCGATTTGAATATGTAACAAACTGATAAGAATTGACCTTAATGTGTTTTGAACTCACCCAAAGTCGTTTGGTATATAAAACAAATGAATGGATAAAGAAAACCCTAAATAATTACATGTGATGATGAAAACTGCTACTGAGACAGGACTTTAACCGACTTTAACCGGCTGTAACTAATTGATGGGATCGAGTTTTTGGGTGTTTTAAGAGTCTAAAACTAAGTTCATTGAAAGGGCTACCTGAGAAAATTTAGTTTGTAAATTTTAGAGGCCTGGAAGGTTACTTTTTGATTTTTAGAAAATTATGTGTCTGGTCGGATTTGTGAGTCTGGAAAATCAGTCCGGGTTTTTGATTTTTAATTTCCAAACCATGTCGAATTGGAAAGAGCCCTTTGAACTGGGTAATATTTGGGATGTATCCTAGTATTTGGAATTTTTATAGATTTTTTTGAATTTTTCTAAAGGGGTTAACAGGCGATAACTTTTCGGTGTTCCATCAGATACGTTTTCAGAACAAGTTGTAAAAGTGGATTTTTATTTCGTACTTACACTAGCTAATAAAATCTGGAAAAATTTGATAAAATACTAGGGACATTGAGGTAGCCCTGTGAATTTTTGTAGATTTTATTTCGGAGTTTTACTATGATTATTAAATTATTTTAAACGGGTCCAGAACCTATCTAAAACCTGAAAAGTGTATTATAACATTTAAAGAGTGTAAATTGTTTATGTTCAAACACTAGAGGGTCTATATTGTTATTTGGTTAATACTAAAGGACTTAACTTGTAGGAATCTGTAACTTTGCAATAATTACACTTTACACCCTAAATTTATGAGAATTGCATATTAACCCTAAACTACGAATACGATCATCCTTAATAGTTAATTTGGCATACGAGAATGTTAATAACCAAAGTTACCTCAAATGGAATGAGAACTAAAATGAAACCTTACGATTATTTGTAGATCGATTGAAGAAGGAGTGATCTCCTATTTGATTTGCTTTTCATTTCTCTTGCTTGCGTATTCGTTAAGGTACAGATATTCTGCTCTTCTTGTAAAGAGCCTTCGTCTCATTTCTGATTCCTGATTCATTGTTATGTTTTCCCTTGTATTGTGAACCATAGTTTGACCTTTGCTTTAACCTTTGTCTTGAACCTTGTCATGAACCTGAACTTGAACCTTGATACACTTGATATGAACCATTTGACTTGAACCTTCGACTTGAACCCTGCTATGACTCTTGACATGACTTATTGAACCCTGATAACCTGAATAATTAAGACCGTGAGTACTTGAAGGTTCATAGGATTTTACAACTACTTTTTAGATATATATGAAGAGGTTTTTGAAATATTTCTTTAAAGGACTTTTATTATGAAACTGTTCTAAGAACCATATTATTAAAATCATGTAAAAAGGATTTTCTTATAATAAACTATTATGAACCTTCCAGTATTTGACCTTTCTGATATGGACCTCCTGATAATGAACTCCTACATTTATCTCCTGTCTTGAACCCTGATATGATACCTGACATTGGATACCTGGACTTGAACCTTGATACACCTGATAGTATAACTGGATTGAGAAAACCTTTTTGATAAATTATGAAAATGTTTTAAGAAATTATTGGTAAGATTATCTTTGTAGAAACCATTTTCAAATAACCTCTTTTGTGAAACCTTTTAAAGAATACTTTTATGGAAAACGGTATTTAAGGATTTTGACACTTATGATATGAATCCTGATATGAACCCTG
This sequence comes from Artemisia tridentata subsp. tridentata, assembly GCA_021014915.2. NCBI lineage: Eukaryota > Viridiplantae > Streptophyta > Magnoliopsida > Asterales > Asteraceae > Artemisia > Artemisia tridentata. Next base: position 77,212,942 of record CP139502.1, read on the forward strand.
ATATGAACCCTGTTATGACACCTGATACATGATACCGATACTTGATACTTGACCTTGACCCACAGTTTGAGACTACGAGCCATCTACTAGGCATGAGGGTTTCATGTCCATGTCGGTGATGCACCGCCGGCATGACTAGTGTGTAGCCCTAGTGATTTGGTTACGCCGTCCCCGATCTTGACTTGATTTATTACGTAGAGGAAGAACCCTGTGGCCTACGGGGGCGTATGGATGCATCCTAGACCTGTCTTGATTTGTTCATGTTACTTGTATTACTTGGTGACTGGCGAGTGTGTGCGATACACGCCTTTCACACCCCTGGGAGCTAGCTACTCCACCCCTGGAGGTATCCCCTCACCCTGTAATTGGTATGCTGAGGTCACCCCTCCATACACCCTGATATGTGACTTGATATGGTTTGACTTTGAGATTGACTTTGAGTTTTGGGCTCGTAGTGGATTTCTGTTTCCCTGAAACCTTGTAACCTTATGACCTGACACTTGACCCGATATTTGACCTCACTTGATTTAACTTGGGATTTTGGTGGGTTCTAGCTTCATTACATCTCCTATTGTAACCATTCTTAATTCCTGGTATGTCTGCATAACTCTTGTATTCCTTTTCCCGACTCTTGTTACTCTTGGTAGTATTTCTGTTACTTTATATTTCCGTTACTACTGCTTTGTTTCTGTTATATCTGTTCACTGGGCTTTTTAAGCTCAACCGCACATTTTCTTTTCGTGTACGGCAGGTTATAAGCAGGACGACGGGTTTGGGTATGAGTGAAGAGACTTTTGGACTTAGAAGACCTTGATAGTTATTCTGAAGTAGAAGTCATTAGAAGGATTGCATTTGCAGACTTAGTATTTAGTTTTGTTTCATTCTTAACCTTAGAATGTTAGTATTTCATTTGTAACCTTTGACACTTTATTGTATTACTGTTGAAGTATGCTTTGTTTGATCTGATATGAAACCATTAACGTGACATCGTTACCTTTGCTGGGTTGGGGTGTTACAGCCTTTCTGATGAAACCCTGATTATTCCTTTGAGAGAGATACAGATCGACGAGAGCCTAAATTTCATCGAGGAACCTGTTGAGATAATGGATCGTGAAGTGATGAACTCAAATAAGTACATCTTATTATCATCATTTATCCTATTTATTTGACTTGTTTTATTATATTATATATGAGAATTGATACGTTAATGTTTACTTTTGTTATTCTCAGGTAAAAACAAGTATTATGTGAAACTTGGCGATTTTGGACTAATTATAGAGCAAAACAAGCAAGATGTTAAGAGTCTACTGAAATGTACAAGATCAAGATCATTCTGCTCCAGATACGCCGCAACATACTCCGTACATACGGCGCATCACTATCAAGATTTCACAAGTGACAATCCAAGACAGCAAAGGACATGCGCCGCATAGAGAAATGGAGTTACGCCGCATCTTAAGGCGGTGTACGAATATTCCTGAATATATTAATCTTGGACCCCACGCGAAGTTAAGTCAATGCGCCGCATCTACTTATTCAATGCGCCGCATCTAACCCTCAGACAGAAACTATAAATACCCCAAGGTCAGACGAATTTCGAGAGTTTTTTTAGAGGTTGGACAGTGCAAGATACCAGAGCCGAATTCAGACGTGTTAGCAGCACAAGACACACCCTAAACGAAGATACAAGAGCTGTAAGAAGGTCCTGCATGTATTCAATTCATTAAGTAGTTTTGTTTTATTGTATTAGTACACTTTAATTCATCAGGATTGATGGGCCGATTCCATGTGACTACGGAATATCATGGGCACCCCTTAAAATTGCTTTCCCATTAATTAAAGTTTATATGTTGATGTCTTTAGTGACTTTTATTAGTGCATTGATAACCTCTGTGTCTAGCTGAGCATTGCTTGGGTCGCCATGCCCCTTCCTCGCCTATTTATTCTATCGTTTCAAGGATAGTGGGATAGACATAAGTGATCATTAAGGGTTTACTCGCCGATAAGATTAGAGCCAACGAGAAAGGGTTAATTATATACACTTCATATAAAACTAGCAATAAAACAAGTGACAAGCTACTTAATTATCAGGACAGGTCTTCTTATTGTCTCAAGTATCTATCTGTGTACGTGTGTGCTAATCGCTGATTCATGCTCATTAGTTTAGTTTACTATTTAATCATAACCAAACCGTGCCAGTCTCTCAGGCTGAACCTCCTTGCGTTAGATTAGGTTGTATAGCTAACCTAGGATATTAAAATACTGATTAGAATAACTAGATAATACGTTCCACTCTTAGTGATCAACACTCTACTTACCATTATATTCATACTGACCGGGTACACTGCTCGTTAAAGTGTGTGTTTTATTGATAAGTCGGCTAAATATAAATTTAAAACTTGAGTAGGCATTAATACTGCTAAAACCACAACGACACATCACGCGCGCACCAAGTCTTTGGCGCCGCTACCGTGGATATAAAAGAATTAGAGCAATACACACGCACATCAAGTTTTTGGCGCCGTTGCCGGGGAGTGAATTGTTATTATCTGTTAATTTGATTAGTATTTTAATTAGGTTTTTCTTTTTAATTTTTAGATTCTAACTACTAACCCTGTTATATATTAGATAAATTGCATTCATTGTATTATTTGCATATTTTCTGTTTTGTGTGTTTTTGTTTTCTTTAATTTTTGTTTATTTTTATTTTAGTTTTTTGCTTTTCTATTTTTCTGCATTCTGCTATCGTTGTATTGTGCTGATATAAACGATACGGCGCATCTGTTTTAACAGATACGGCGTATTATGTTTAATTTTTATAAAATACAATGCGTTTAATAAATTCGAGTACGACGCATCTTTCCCCAAGATACGGCGTATTCTGTTTTTAATAAGAAATTTTTCTAAACGATAACGCCATACGACGCATCTGTTTTAATAGATATGGCGTATTGTCTATTTATATTAAAAACAGTTTTTCGAATTATTAAACAGATACGACGCATCGATTTCTATCGATACGGCGCATCTTCTGAATCAAAAATCTTATATTTTGAAACGTAACGAAAATACGGCGCATTAGCTTTTGTTAATACGACGCATTTAATTTTAATAAATATAAACGATTTTTGATAATTTAAAATTGATACGGCGCATTCTAATTATAAGCGGCGTATCTATTTTCTGAATAAAAGTCTGATTAATTTTTAACGATTATAAGATACGGCGTATCCAACTTTTTGGATACGGCGCATCGTCTTCAGATATCAGTAACTTTTATTTTTTGTATTCCGTTTTCGTTATTAATTTTCTGATATATTACTTTCTTGAACATACCCTACTGATGCTTTTGTGATGGTTTCAGGAAGTGCATGACCAGGAGTTCAACTAAGAACTTGATTAAACCTTTTGAAGATCCTGAACGAGCCTTACATTCGCTTAAAAGGCTTTTCAACACAAAAAGCTTTGAAATTTCAAGTTCGTTCGAGCTTGATTATTTTTCTAAAGAAAAGGAGGAAGAAGAAACAGAAACAATGGCGGAAAACACTACTATGGAGGAATACATGAACAAAACCCGTGCTGATTACAGTTCAGGAGTTGCTAGACCGAAGTTTGATGAAAAGTCAAAATTTGAGTTGAAGGGTCAGTTTCTCAAGGAGCTAAGAGAAAATGCTTTTAGTGGAACAGAACATGAAGATGCTAATGAACATGTTGAAAAGGTCCTCGAGATTGCAGATTTGTTTACTACAGAAGGAGTCTCTGACGATCAACTTATGCTAAGAATCTTTCCAATTTCGCTTAAAGGAGCTGCTAATAAGTGGCTAAGGAATGAACCTGCTAGTTCAATCACAACATGGGAAGATTTGAAGAGCAAATTCCTGAAAAGATATTGTCCACCTGCTAAAACTGCTAAAAAGATGGAGGCTATCAACAGTTTCAAGCAAGACCCTGATGAAACTCTTTATCAAGCTTGGGAACGATTTAAAGACTTATTGATGAAATGCCCTCAACATTATCTAAGTCCAATGTAGGAGATAATATTGTTCTATCAAGGATTGGACGTGCCTACTAAACAAATCTTGGATGCTAAGGGAGCTGTGCCTCAAATGAGTGCAGCCAATGCTAGAAAAGCTATCCAAGAAGCTGCTGATCATTCTCAAAAATGGCACGACGGAACCTCTACTAGATCTAAGAGCAGCACTAATTTTGACGGGTTTGCTGCTATTCAAGCTCAATTGGATAAAATTAGTAGAGAGATGAAGAAGCGTGATGAGAAAGTTTATGCTGCCCAAGTTGGATGTGAAAAATGCGAAGGACCTCACTACACTAAAGATTGCCCTAATAAGAATGAAAGTGAGACTTTTGAAGAAGCATACTACACACAATTTGGACAACCATTCCGACCTTCAGGAAGATTTAGGGAAGCTGCTCCGGGATACTATCAAAAGAACAACTTTAATCCCACTTATCAAGAAAGGAGGCAGACTTTAGATGACACTCTAAAGCAAATTATGGCCGATGCTGCTAAAAGACATGAAGAGAACACTGCTATGATCAAAGAAATCCGAGCCTCAACGGATACTATAACAAGAAATCAAGGAGCTTCGATCAAAGCATTGGAACAACAAATCGGACAAATGAGCAAAGTTCTTCAAGAAAGGGGATACGGAAGTTTACCTAGCTCAACTGAAACCAACCCAAGAGATCATGTCAAGGCCATAAGCACCACTGAGGAAGTCACGCCTAACTGATGAAGCGAAAAGTGTACCGCTTTTAGGGGGTCATTTAAGCCCTAAATCGTATTTATTTGATCAAATATTGCCCTAAATCGTTCCTTTTGTCATTTTAGGTACTTTGGAGAAGAAATCTGGAAAAGGAAGCATTTTGGACGTTTTTGGAGCATAAAAGTGAAGAAAATGACAAAGTCTCAAAATCGGCTGGAAAAGTACCTGTGACGGCGTCAAGCACCATTGTGACGCCGTCAACCCTTGACGCGCCAGAGAGGATTTTGGATGATTAAAAGGGGACGGCGTCAAGAAGGCCATCAAGAAACCCTAACCGCGGCGAGGTGACGGCGTCAGCTCTATAACGTGACGCCGTCAGATATGATTTTCTTTATATATTCTCATAATTTTTAGTCATTAGTGTGCAACGTTGTGAAGAGAAACCCTAAGACGATTTTTCTGCTACTTTTAAGGGTTTTATACCCTTGGATCTCCCATGTTCAATTGAAGATAAGTAATCAATTAATCATTCAGTATGTCTATGTGTTGTTTGATTATATCTTGTTCTTGTCTTTTATTTAACATGCTAGGCTAGATTTATCTTGTGTTTGCTTAGATCTAATGAAACCTAACTATTGATTATTGGTTGTTGGTGTGTTATTAATTGTATTGGATGATTGTTTATCGATGTTAGGCTTAAGAAAACTGGCTAACCTCCTATACGGTAACTTGCTTGAACGTCTTAAGAAACATGAACCAATGCGTACTAAGGTTTTTATGGTTGTATTTAATGCATGAGCGAATTCTAGTGATCCCATGTTAGGAGCTTCTTAGCCGGCTCGACATAGGAGTGAAGTAGGAGCTTATAGAGTTGGGGAAGTACGTACGCCACCCCACGATTGGTATTAAGGAATACACCCGTCATCCACGCAATTAATACACACTAATCAACCGGTAAAAGATAGTTAGGGAGTAAGGAAATCTAAGTAAACACATTTCTCTCCATATAAGTTCCACAACCTTTTTATTTTCAGTTATTTTATTTTATTTGCAATTGTAGTTATTTGGGTTAGTTGACTAGCAACTAATTCCGCCCACTCCTTCAAACCCGAGATTTTATTTTCTTTTATAAAAAATATAAAAAATACAAAAAGAATCTTCCCTCACCCTTAGACCTATTAGAGTAGTTTTTCAATCCTAACGACACTATTCCCCTAGAGAACGATCAATCCCCCGGTACTTGCCACTACACTATACTACATCGGTCAGGTACACTGCCTGGTGGGGATTGCAAGCCTCTTGAGATCCCTCGAGAGGTAAAACCTGTTGTAAGGTCGCAAAACCACGCATCAAGTTTTTGGCGCCGCTGCCGGGGAATAGTTATTGTTTAGGTTGAATTTTTATTTTATTAGGTCTACTCACTAGATTCCTTTCTAGTGAGATTTTCATTTTATTTTTCTAGGTTTTCTTTAGTCTATCTTTTTCTTTGTGTGTTTGTTCGTAATTTCCATTGACTCTTCCGTTCACCATTATGGAGAACGCGAATCCACCGTACTACCAACCACGTAATTCACCCACTCCATATGACATCTTAATGTTTAAACAACATAAAGATGAACATCTCTATAATGCATGGACTCGTTTTAAATATTTACTCCAAAAAGTCCCTCATCATAACTTCGATTTTTGGTCCCTAACTCAAATATTTTACGATCGTGTCGACCGACATGCCCAAAGGGACATTTACTATTTTGCCGGCAGGGATCTTAGGGAATTAAGTGCTGAAGAAGCATGGGAAGCTATTGAGAATTGTGCCCAATATTATTATATAGTAGACAACCCAACAAACATTAATACAAGTCAATTGACCACAAATTTCAAGGATCATGAAACAAGTTTGTTTGGGGATGAGGGTAGAGTTGAGCCACCTAGCTGCATGTCATGGTTAGGCACTACCATAATACAGGGTGAACACTTAGGTGATCTTGATGTGATGGAGGATCTAGCCGAGCATGATCACATTGATCAAAAAGACCTAGGTTTTATGATCGATGACGATGAATCTCAAGAAACACATGATGAATCTTTTGGGCAATTTGAATATAGCAGTCAGAATATTGAGGATGATCCTTATGATTCGGATATAGAAGTTGAGATGCCTAAAGAAGCACTTGAGATAATAGGGAAAATGTTAGGTTTAAATTCTACCAAAACCCATGATGAGGATATAGGTGATCTTGACACAAGGAATGATGAGGTTAATAACATAAGCCCACTAAGTACCTCACAAGTCCTACCATCATTTGAGGCACACACACCGCCCGTGACTTACCCGGAAGAAGTAGAAGAGACTTTAGGAATCCCGATGGAGGTAGAACCTTTGAACCAAACACAACTAGAGGATATAGGTTTGAATGCTTATAGTGATCACAACCTTACTCTTAGTTCTAGGGGATTTCCTATTTTTGATGAACCGGAGCCTCAACCAAAACCGTTACCTAATCTTCCATCCTTAGATGTGAATTTAGGAATTGAAAAAGGTCCCGATCCACCCATCAAACCATGTAGTCCGGGTAATGTTAAGATTAAGGTAGTAGACATTAAGCCTTATAGTGAGGAAGACAATATAGGAGTGAAAAATGACCTTACATGTCTACATCACCCATTCATGATTGATCACAAGAAACATTATGGGTTTAAACCGGGTTTATTAGGTCAAGATGGATTCCCAACTAGGAATCTCTCGAAGTTGATAGAAGATGATCCCTTTTTAGAAGAAAACTTTAATTCACCCATTGACCAAAGTGAACTAGGTAAGGTTATGATGAAAGGAGCACACCCCTTTGAGTATATAATTCATCCACCACTCTTTCCTCACGCGGCATACTTCCACCAAGATGGTGTGTATCGCTACTATCACCCGCACTTAATCCTAAGTGTAGGGAAAACCTCCCCTATTTCCGTTAAATAAGGGTAGAGTCAGGCTCGTGACTCGAACAAAAACAAGCGCTTCTTGGGAGGCAACCCAAGCTTTATTTGCTTTGTGTGTTTATTTATTTGTTTGTTTAGTTTTATTTGCTTCCGTATGTATGTTTAATTTTTATTATTATTGATTCATGTTCGAAACTAAATTGTGAAAATGCTTTATCTTGTTTTTAACTTCGTCTTAACTACATATAAAGGTATTTTGCAAAAGATAAGTGTAAGGGAAATCCAAATCGGTTTATTAGAACAAATGAACATGAATCATAACAATATTAAATTAACATACACATTAGTAATTGTTTGAGTCAAATGCTTGTATCGAGTCATAATGATATTTTGCAGGATTTCCAGGAAATAAGGATTGAGTTTTTCTAGAAATTTCCCGGAAACTTAACATGAAAAATCTGTCAGATCACTTCTGACGGCGTCAGGAACAGTTTTCTGGAATTTTTTTTTGAAAGTTTTGTTTTTCTTCCGGAATCATAAAATGCTTTATTAAATCTCTAACTTATAAACTCCAGGAATCTGCAAAATAATCATTCCACAAGCATTATATCCTTATACAGATTTATCCCACCGATGTTATGCAGGTTTTCGTGTTTGTTTTCTCAGGTTTAACAGGTTATTTTGGACAAGGAGATGTATGTGGAATCTAGCTTTTGGCACTGCTTTAATCTTGAAGCTTCAACATTACCTTGGAAGAAGATCTAACCATGTTACCTCTTTATCCATCGAGCGAATCAGGGGAGTATTTGATTTCATTCTTTTACCTTATTTACTTTTACATCTTGTTATTTGAACATTGGGGACAATGTTCATCTTAAGTGTAAGGGGGGGGGGGGGGTAAAGTACGATACCTTAGAGAATGCTATTACGCTTGATTTTTCGTTTGTTTAATGGTAGATGTGTAATAAAACTGAGAGAAATACCTGTTAAGGCAATTTTAGTGCCAAATTTAAATTTTTTTACAACATATAGGAGTGAAACTTTGGTCTTAATAAGCGTCTCACGGATAGGAGTTATATGACTAGCACAAAACCGTACCACTAAAAAATTTTCCACCCCAAAATATGTGAGGCTCGCCCCTAGAATTGGTAGGAAAAGCATTTATGCTATGATGTGTGTACCGGTAGCACTTAGATTCTAGAACTTGCGTTAGGACCATTCCGAGGCCACAAGTGAGACTACATTCGTGTAGTTAGATTTACTACATGATAAGAGGCATTAGGATTAACCCATTGTTTTACACCTGTGTTTTTGTTATAATTACATTGGCTACATTGGTCGGGTAATTCTCCCACACCCTTTGCGTTGTACTCATTTTTAGTACACGATACCGCTAGTACACCCCTCAGAGCCTATCTTTTCGTTTCTAACTTTAAGCATTTTACTTAAAGTAAGAATTTGTTTACACCCCACTTAAATGTACACCCAAATCGCCTTAGCCTACCTTGTATGCACTCATTTTTAGTGCATTATTGTGACAACATTTGTTTAAACCCCAAGTTAATTATCTAATTGATTACATGGTTGCTAAGTCGAGTCATATCCTTGTACATATTGTTTTGGGACGATTGGGACTCATGGTTAAAGTACTAGTGTAATGGAGTAATGGGGAAAAACAACATTATTACCCCCATATGTGCTAAATATTTTAAAAGTACTCCAAGTGTTTCGATTATCTTAATTCGAGTCATTAGAATAGTTAATTGTAAAGTTATGTAAAAGTTCAAGTGTAAGGGGGATACAACCCCCCTACGATGTATTATTTTGGATGGTAGGGCAAGAGTGTAGAAAAAAAAAAAAAAAAAAAAAAAAAAGTAGAAAAAACATACGGACTACCATCCCGTTTCATTTTATGTTTATTTTATCTTTTTGTTATTTTTTTCATTAGCTTAAGTCGAGTCTAGTCTTGGCTTAGCAACGCCATATTGTACATGTAATTAATCAAGATCTTTAACTCGCCACCAGTAAAATATCCTTTATCCAACAAAACCGTGTTTATCATATCCCTACACCTAATGTTATAACCCGTTTAAAAGCCCTCTTTGATAGTTTATCTTAGGTGCTTACGCCTAGCGGAGGAGGTTTTTGATCCTTTCCCAAGCCTATGGTAATCTATTTGCTATGACAGGTAGTGAGAGACATTATTCATTTTCATTTATGAGATATACTTTTATGACACCTGAGAGATGTGAGTATCAAAACACTACTTGTGAGGTGCTAGTTTGTAATCTCCGTGCTTATTATGATTAAAGTGGAATGACTATTTGTTGTAATTACTTTTATATTAGCGTTAAATGACCCCTAACTTGTATTTTGATTAGAATAAAAGCGCATTTGCTTGAGGACAAGCAAATCTCAAGTGTAAGGGTATTTGATGAAGCAAAAAGTGTACCGCTTTTAGGGGGTCATTTAAGCCCTAAATCGTATTTATTTGATCAAATATTGCCCTAAATCGTTCCTTTTGTCATTTTAGGTACTTTGGAGAAGAAATCTGAAAATGGAAGCATTTTGGACGTTTTTGGAGCATAAAAGTGAAGAAAACGACAAAGTCTCAAAATCGGCTGGAAAAGTACCTGTGACGGCGTCAAGCACCATTGTGACGCCGTCAACCCTTGACGCGCCAGAGAGGATTTTGGAAGATTAAAAGGGGACGGCGTCAAGAAGGCCATCAAGAAACCCTAACCGCGGCGAGGTGACGGCGTCAGCTCTATAACGTGACGCCGTCAGATCTGATTTTCTATATATATTCTCATAATTTTTAGTCATTAGTGTGCAACTTTGTGAGGAGAAACCCTAAGACGATTTTTCTGCTACTTCTAAGGGTTTTATACCCTTGGATCTCCCATGTTCAATTGAAGATAAGTAATCAATTAATCATTCAATATGTCTATGTGTTGTTTGATTATATCTTGTTCTTGTCTTTTATTTAACATGCTAGGCTAGATTTATCTTGTGTTTGCTTAGATCTAATGAAACCTTACTATTGATTATTGGTTGTTGGTGTGTTATTAATTGTATTGGATGATTGTTTATCGATGTTAGGCTTAAGAAAACTGGCTAACCTCCTATACGGTAACTTGCTTGAACGTCTTAAGAAACATTAACCAATGCGTACTAAGGTTTTTATGGTTGTATTTAATGCATGAGCGAATTCTAGTGATCCCATGTTAGGAGCTTCTTAGCCGGCTCGACATAGGAGTGAAGTAGGAGCTTATAGAGTTGGGGAAGTACGTACGCCACCCCACGATTGGTATTAAGGAATACACCCGTCATCCACGCAATTAATACATACTAATCAACCGGTAAAAGATAGTTAGGGAGTAAGGAAATCTAAGTAAACACATTTCTCTCCATATAAGTTCCACAACCTTTTTATTTTCTGTTATTTTATTTTATTTGCAATTGTAGTTATTTGGGTTAGTTGACTAGCAACTAATTCCGCCCACTCCTTCAAACCCGAGATTTTACTTGCTTTTATAAAAAATATAAAAAATACAAAAAGAATCTTCCCTCACCCTTAGACCTATTAGAGTAGTTTTTCAATCCTAACGACACTATTCCCCTAGAGAACGATCAATCCCCCGGTACTTGCCACTATACTATACTACATCGGTCAGGTACACTGCCTGGTGGGGATTGCAAGCCTCTTGAGATCCCTCGAGAGGTAAAACCTGTTGTAAGGTCGCAAAACCACGCATCACTAACATACCTAGAAGATTGATGAGTGGTAATGATGCTGCAAAGCCCGAATTTTTCTTTAATTCTTCAATCAGTTTAAGGAGGTTTCTCAAAGAGAAGAGAGAGATTGAAGAGGAGATCAAGGCTACAATGAAAGAAGAGAGCTCTGCAACCGACTTACATGCCTTGCCTAATAAAGAAAAGGACCCAGGAAGTTTTACTTTACCTTGTTCAATTAATGATATAACTTTCAATAATGTGTTAGCTGAATTAGGAGCTAGCGTTAGTGTTATGCCCCTTAAGACATTCACTACCCTAGGACTAGGAAAATTAGCACCAACTAAGCTGCTTATTGAATTGGCTGATAAAACGATAAAACGACCTGAAGGGATTACTGAAAATGTGCTAGTTAAGATTGAGAAGTTTGTTTTCCCCGTAGACTTTGTTATATTAGATATGCCCGAGGATATTAAGATTCCTTTAATCCTTGGAAGACCTTTCTTGTCTACCGCCCATGCTAAGGTTAATGTGTTTAAAAGAAAATTCTCATTAAAAGTAGGGAATAATAAACTAGTCTATAAGTGCCAAAATCCTGTTAAAAGCATAATTAGAGGCGTCTATGTGCTAGGATTAAGAGAACGTATGGACCTCGATCTAGAAGCTAGACTTATGGGAGAAACATTGATTCAAAACAACTCAACTAATCCTAATCATGAGAACTTCGAGGAATTTATTGACCTTAATGTACCTACCGAACTTAGGCGCGATATTGTTAATGATTCTGATGATGAGTGGTATGATCGCGAAGTAATTAACAAACGTAGGAGAATAGTTGAGAATACAAATTTGAATAATGATGTGTTTATTGAACTACCACCCCACCTTGCATATTTATGCCTATATAATAATAAGAATTTCCCGTCTATCATTTTGTCATCTCTACCCGAAAGGGATATGACTTTGTTTATACAGATATTAAAGAAGAATGGCGTGGAAATTAAGGACGAGCATGGAGTGTTCAATATTACTGGACTGGCGATGAGGGAGCGCGATGCTTCCGACTCTTTCAGTGATCGATATTAAGGAGCTGAACGTGAGTCTAACTTGAAGACTCTGGAATAAAGACAAGTGCTGACCGGGAGACAACCCGGAAAATTTTTACATTCTGTTCTGTGTCGAGTCAGTCAGATCCGCAGAAGATACGGCGCATCTTCATCATAAGATGCGACGCATCGCCTGCACTGGTCATATCTTATTTAATTTTCTGCATATTTATTTTTGACTTTAAAACTTTCTGTCAGTATTTTAATGCGGCGCATCCCTGGTTAAGGATGCGACGCATCTTCTATTCTGATTCGTACTTATTCCAGGCTCGATACGGCGTATCTTCTTCCATAAGATACGGCGTATCGACTGACCTGATGATTTTCATTTTAATTTTTTAAGTTTTATTTTACTAACTACTAATGTATTACGCAAGTTTGAACTTTCTTAACTCAAGTGTGTTAAAGTCTGAATGGTATTATAGATTCCTGCATTTCTGTGGATACATCATTTTTGAAGCTTAAACGTTCTCATCCACAAGAAAGTTGATTTTTGCTCTTATACGAATAATGGAGGATCATACCGAGCAAATCTCAGGGGAGTTTTTTTGTTCTAATTCTTTTATTTTCCAGTTTTTAATCTTTGATACAAACAACGAGGACGTTTTTTTAACTTAAGTGGGGGGATTGGAGAATTAGAACACTTACTTGTCCTAAATTTTTTCAAAATATGCTTAAAATGCGCTTAATATATCAAAATTTAAAATTTTTTAGCATGTTTTTGTTTAAAGTCTAAATTACATAGCTGCACACATAACATTATTTCCAAAAATTGTGAACTTATCAAAATTCACAAATCTATGAGTGTGCCGGTGACTTGTAAACTTTAGAACTTGGCTTGTATACTATTCGAGACCACCATAATAAGTATTATCTATATAATTGGAATGATTTGTCTAAATTGGTAAATTTCTAGGATTACACACAAATAGCTTTTATATGTTATGTGATATTAACTAACTACATTGTTTAGTTAACCCCCGTATGAACCCTTTTGTTACTCTCACTTTTAGAGTAAGATACCCCTAGAAAAACACTCAGAGCCATTCCTTTCGTTTCATACACCTTTGTTATAATGTTTCGTTACACCCTTACACCTTAGCCTACCCTGTAGATTAAAATTCGTGGTTGGTTAATTACTTTAGGCAAAGTGTGTTTCCTTACATTACCTGTGTTCGCGTGCGTAATTCATTATCTTTGGATGAGTCAGGAAATTGCACAATGCAATTGGTATGAAAGTAAATATTGTATATCTTTGAGTTTATTTTTCGTGTGTTTACTACTTTCGCTATTACAGTTATTTCTGAAAGAATGAAGAGTATGGAAAAATTATCCGGAAAAATAGTGATATAAAGTTGTGAAATTTTACACATATGTTGATGTCAAAAAAAAAAAAAAAAAAAAAAAAAAAAAGTTGGAAGTTTGTTTTAACCAACTTATGTAAAGTTTTGTATTAAGTGGGAGATATCACCACTATTTGTTGTATATTATATTTATGGATTGAATGGGAGTTGGCCGTTATGGGAACGCCAACTAAGGTTATTCTTTGATTGAGATCTTGTTGAGTATAATTCGTGTCTACCTAATGCGTGTGTTTCAAGTGTTAAAGCGTGAGTTATTCAATGATATGAGTCTTATTCATGGGATGGTTGGGAAAGTAATTTACCACACTTAGGATTTTAATTTATCTGTTTTGTTTATTTTTCATTTTACACCAATTTGTATCCCAAATATTATCCATACCCTATATCATTCTTCATCCAAACCTTTGATTTATTGAGATTAGGGATTTGAGCAATCTTAAGTATCGTAGTCGTGGATTCGGCTATGTATTTATGATTTTGTCGCCCTTTTTGATATAATATTATTGGTAAAGATTACTTGGTCCTATCTTTAGCCCATTCGAGTTAAGGATTTGAGCAATTGCAAGTATCGTGGTCGTGGATTCGATCATGTATTTATAATTTTGTCGCCTTTTCTGGAATGTGAGATCGATAGAGATTAAAAAGAATGATTAACCCTTAACCAACAAACCCTTTTTACCGCTTTAGACTTGTTATTCCTTGGCTTTAGTGGGGGAGATGTGTATACTTGCCAAGCTTATGATAGAATATTCGTCACGACTGGACAGTTAAACGATTAGATTTACTTTTATCGAAATATTTTATTTTATTTCTAATTCGTTAAGTGTTTGGTTGTGCAATTGACAAAACGAATACATGCTTAAATATAAAAATAAATCTTAATATCTTTTAGGATACATTTTCATAAGATTAATTCTAAGGTTTACTTGGGGACAAGTAAAGTTCAAGTGGGGGGATATTTGATGAACTCAAATAAGTACATTTAATTATCATCATTTATCCTATTTATTTGACTTGTTTTATTATATTATATATGAGAATTGATACGTTAATGTTTACTTTTGTTATTCTCAGGTAAAAACAAGTATTATGTGAAACTTGGCGATTTTGGACTAATTATGGAGCAAAACTGATGAAGCGAAAAGTGTACCGCTTTTAGGGGGTCATTTAAGCCCTAAATCGTATTTATTTGATTAAATATTGCCCTAAATCGTTTCTTTTGTCATTTTAGGTACTTTGGAGAAGAAATCTGGAAAAGGAAGCATTTTGGACGTTTTTGGAGCATAAAAGTGAAGAAAACGACAAAGTCTCCAAAGCTGCTGGAAAAGTAGACGTGACGGCGTCAAGGATTGCTCCTGACGGCGTCACGGCTTGGCAAAAGAGGTGGATATGACAAATACACGTGACGCGCCAGAAAGTTTTACAATGGAAGTCTGACGGCGTCACCCTTTAAGGTGATCAAGGCTGTCACGGTTTAAGTTAAAGAGAGACGGCGTCAAGCACAATTGTGACGACGTCAACCCTTGACGCGCCAGAGTGGATTTTGGAGGATTAAAGAGGGACGACGTCAGGAAGACCATCCGGGAACCCTAGCCGCGGCGAGGTGACGGCGTCACCTCCTACAACATGACGCCGTCAGCCCCTAAATTCTATATATAGTTTTGCAATTTTTAGTCATTAGTGTGCAACTTTGTGAGGAGAAACCCTAGACGAATTTTCTGCCATTTTTAAGGGTTTTATACCCTTGGATCTCCCATGTTCAATTGAAGATAAGTAATCAATTAATCATTCAATATGTCTATGTGTTGTTTGATTATATCTTGGTTTTGTCTTTTATTTAACATGCTAGGCTAAATTTATCTTGTGTTTGCTTAGATCTAATGAAACCTAACTATTGATTATTGGTTGTTGGTGTGTTATTAATTGTATTGGATGATTGTTTATCGATGTTAGGCTTAAGAAAACTGGCTAACCTCCTATACGGTAACTTGCTTGAACGTCTTAAGAAACATGAACCAATGCGTACTAAGGTTTTTATGGTTGTATTTAATGCATGAGCAAATTCTAGTGATCCCATGTTAGGAGCTTCTTAGCCGGCTCGACATAGGAGTGAAGTAGGAGCTTGTAGAGTTGGGGAAGTACGTACGCCACCCCACGATTGGTATTAAGGAATACACCCGTCATCCACGCAATTAATACACACTAATCAACCGGTAAAAGATAGTTAGGGAGTAAGGAAATCTAAGTAAACACATTTCTCTTCATATAAGTTCCACCATTTTTTTTTATTTTCAGTTATTTTATTTTAATTGCAATTGTAGTTATTTTGGTTAGTTGACTAGCAACTAATTCCGCCCACTCCTTCAAACCCGAGATTTTACCTGCTTTCATAAAAAATATAAAAATACAAAAAGAATCTTCCCTCACCCTTAGACCTATTAGAGTAGTTTTTCAATCCTAACGACACTATTCCCCTAGAGAACGATCAATCCCCCGGTACTTGCCACTATACTATACTACATCGGTCAGGTACACTGCCTGGTGGGGATTGCAAGCTTCTCGAGATCCCTCGAGAGGTAAAACCTGTTGTAAGGTCGCAAAACCACGCATCAAGTTTTTGGCGCCGCTGCCGGGGAATAGTTATTGTTTAGGTTGAATTTTTATTTTATTAGGTCTACTCACTAGATTCCTTTCTAGTGAGATTTTTATTTTGTTTTTCTAGGATTTCTTGTAGTCTATCTTTTTCTTTGTGCCCTTTGTTTGTAAAACCATTTTCATTTGTCACTATGATGGATGAAATTCCATTTAGATCATTGACAATAGAGGAACAATTATATTTCACCAATAGAATTGTTTCCTATCATTCGTATGAATTTTTGTGTGATATTTGTGATTTCCAAAAGGTGTTAGGGGTAAGGTTAGATGGGTTTAATGAATTCTATGCATGTGAGATTTCTATTAGACGAGCATTATCTGGATCAATTCCTTTTAGTCAGGCCCTTTGGATGAATTTTGAGGAAAGCTTTCTAACCATGACCCATAAGTGGAACGAATTGGTGGATTCGTATGAGCAAAGAGACCTAGTTTCTAAGAACATGAACTTAGAATCAAACCAAGATTCTGAGACGGTTAGAGTTGAGCCACCTAGCTGCATGTCATGGTTAGGCACTACCATAATACAGGGTGAACACTTAGGTGATCTTGATGTGATGGAGGATCTAGCCGAGCATGATCACATTGATCAAAAAGACCTAAGTTTTATGATCGATGACGATGAATCTCAAGAAACACATGATGAATCTTTTGGGAAATTTGAATATAGCAGTCAGAATATTGAGGATGATCCTTATGATTCGGATATAGAAGTTGAGATGCCTAGAGAAGCACTTGCGATACTAGGGAAAATGTTAGGGTTAGATTCTACTAAAACACATGATGAGGATATAGGTGATCTTGACACAAGGAATGATGAGGTAAGTAACATAAGCCCACCAAGTACCCCACAAGTCCTACCATCATTTGAGGCACACACACCGCCCGTGACTTACCCGGAAGAAGTTGAGGAGACTATAGGAACCCCAATAGAGGTAGAGCCCTTGGACCAAACACAACTAGAAGAAATAGGTTTGAATGCTTTTAGTGATCACAACCTTTCTTTTAGTCCTATGGAAGTTCCTAGTTTTGATGAGCCGGAGCCTCAACCAAAACCGTTACCTAATCTTCCATCCTTGGATGAAAATTTAGGAATTGAATTAGGTCCCGATCCACCCATCAAACCATGTAGTCTGGGTAATGTTAAGATTAAGGTAGTAGACTCTAGGCCATGTGGAGTGGAAGCTAATATAGGAGTGAACCATGACCTTACATACTTACATCATCCATTCATGATTAATCACAAGAAACACTATGGGTTTAAACCGGGTTTATTAGGTCAAGATGGATTCCCAACTAGGAATCTCTCGAAGTTGATAGAAGATGATCCCTTTTTAGGAGAAAACTTTAATTCACCCATTGACCAAAGTGAACTAGGTAAGGTTATGATGAAAGGAGCACACCCCTTTGAGTATAAAATTCATCCACCACTCTTTCCTCACGCGGCATACTTCCACCAAGATGGTGTGTATCGCTACTATCACCCGCACTTAATCCTAAGTGTAGGAAAAACTTCTCCTTTATCCGTTAAATAAGGGTAAAGTCAGGCTCGTGACTCGAACAAAAACAAGCGCTTCTTGGGAGGCAACCCAAGCTTTATTTGCTTTGTGTGTTTATTTATTTGTTTGTTTGATTTTATTTGCTTCCGTATGTATGTTTAATTTTTATTATTATTGATTCATGTTCGAAACTAAATTGTGAAAATGCTTTATCTTGTTTTTAACTTCGTCTTAATTACATATAAAGGTATTTTGCAAAAAGATAAGTGTAAGGGAAATTCAAATCGGTTTATTAGAACAAATGAACATGAATCATAACAATATTAAATTAACATACATATTAGTAATTGTTTGAGTCAAATGCTTGTATCGAGTCATAATGATATTTTGCAGGAATTCCAGGAAGTAAGGTATAGGTTTTTCCAGAAATTTTCCGGAAACTTAACATGAGAATTCTGTCAGATCATTTCTGACGGCGTCAGGCCTTACAACCTGACGGCGTCAGGTTTTAATTTTCTGAAATTTTTGAAAGTTTTGTTTTTCTACCGGAATCATAAAAAGTTTTTATTAAATTTCTAACTTATAAACTCCAGGAATCTGCAAAATAATCATTCCACAAGCATTATATCCTTATACAGATTTATCCCCCCGATGTTATGCAGGTTTTCTTGTTTGTTTTCACAGGTTTAACAGGTTATTTTGGACAAGGAGATGTATGTGGAATCTAGCTTTTGGCGATGCTTTAGTCTTGGAGCTTCAACATTACCTTGGAAGAAGATCTAACCATGTTACCTCTTTATCCACCGAACGAATCAATGGAGTATTTGATTTCATTCTTTTACCTTATTGATGAACTCAAATAAGTACATTTTATTACTATCATTTATCCTATTAATTTGACTTGTTTTACTATATTATGTATGAGGATTGATACTTAATCGTTTACTTTTGTAATTCTCAGTTGAAAACAAGCATTTGGTGAAACTTGGCGATTTTGGACTAATTATGGAGCAAAACGTGCATAAAGTGAAGAGTCTACTGAAATGGACAAGATCAAGTCAATTCTGCTCAAGATGCGCCGCATCTCAGTCACGACATGCGCCGCATCACTATCAAGATCTCACCAGATACGATCCAAGATACAAGAGGACATGCGCCGCATCTAATCATGGAGTTACGCCGCATCTTCTGGCGGTGTACGAATATTCCTGAATATTATAATCTTGGACCCCACGCGAAGTTAAGTACATGCGCCGCATCTACTTAGTAGATGCGCCGCATCTTCCCTCAGACAGAAACTATAAATACCCCAAAGACCAGACGAGTTCGGAGTTCGAAAGTTTTAACCTAAGACCGAAGACCAGAACCCTAGGACGAATTCAGTCAAGGAGGCAGCACAAGACACACCCAAATCAAAGATACAAGAGCTGTAAGAAGGTGCTGCATGTGTTTAATTCATTAAGTAGTTTTGTTTTATTGTGTTAGCAAACTTTAATTCATCAGGATTGGTGGCTTGTGTAATGTGACAACGAAAGATTGCACTCCCTTTAATACTTGCTTTCCCATCAATTAAAGTTTATATGTTGATGTCTTTGGTTACTACTTATTAGTGCATTGATAACCTCTGTGTTTATTAGTGGCTTGCGGGCATTTGACTGCGGGACATAATGTGGCTCCCACGGTTATTACTAAATTGATCACTTAGGAATAACTTTTAGACATAAGTAATCATTAAGAGTTTACTCGCCGATAAGAATAGGACCAACGAGAAAGGGTTAACTACATACACTTCATATAAAGCTATCAATAAAACAAGTGACAATCTACTTAATTATAAGGACAGCCCTCTTATTGTCTCGAGTATCTATCTGTGTACGTGTGTGCTACTTGCTGATTCGTGCCTATTGGTTTATTTTATTATTTAATTGCAAACAAATCGTGCCAGTCTCTTAGGCTGAAACCCCCTTGCGTTAGGATATTAAAATACTAATTAGAATAACGAGATAATACGTTCCACTCCTAGTGATCGACACTCTACTTACCATTATATTCATACTGACCGGGTACACTGCTCGTTAAGTGTGTGTGTTATTGATAAGTCGGCTAAATATAAATTTAAAACTTGAGTAGGCATCTAAACATGCTAAAACTATACTACGACACGCATACGCATCAAGTTTTTGGCGCCGCTGCCGGGGAGTGAATTGTTATTATCTGTTAATTTGATTAGTATTTTAATTAGGTTTTTCTTTTTATTAGATTAATTGCATCATTGTATTATTTTGCATATTTGTTGTATTGTGTGATAATTGTTTGCTTTTATTTTTGTTTTTGTGTTTATTTTGTTTGTGTGTTTTTATTTGTTTTTATTTTTCGTATTTTTCTGTTCTGCTATCGTTGTACTGTGCTAAATCAAACGATACGGCGCATCTGATCTCTCAGATACGGCGTATTGCGTTTAATTTTTAAAAAATACAACGCGTTTAATTAATTCGATACGACGCATCTTTTCCCCAAGATACAGCGTATCTGTTTTTAATACGAATTTTTTTTTAAAAGCGATAAAGTAATACGACGCATCTGCTTTTGCAGATACGGCGTATCTGTTTTTAATAAAAAAAATTTCTAAACGTTAACGCCATACGACGCATCTGCTTTCGTAGATACGGCGTATCTATTATTTTAATTAAAAACAGTTTGCGAATTATTAAACAGATACGACGCATCGATCTATATCGATACGGTGCATCTTTCTGAATCAAAAATCGATATTTATTTTTAAACGTAACGAAAATACGGCGCATTAACTTTCGTTAATACGACGCATTTAATTTTAATTAGATAAGTTGATTTTTGATTAATTAATTCGATACGGCGCATTCTTAAATTCTAAAGCGGCGTATCTATTTTCTGAATAAAGTCTGATTTAATTTTAACGTATTAAGATACGGCGTATCCAACTCTTTGGATACGGCGCATCGTCTGCAGATATCAGTAACTTTAATTTTTCGTATTCCGTTTTCGTTATTAATTATCTGATATATTACTTTCTCGAGCATACCCTACAGATATTTTTGTGTTGATTTCAGGAAGTGCATGACCAGGAGTTCTACGAAGAACTTGATTCAACCTTTCGAAGATCCTGAACGAGCCCTACATTCGCTTAAAAGGCTTTTCAACACAAAAAGCTTTGATCTTTCAAGTTCACTCGAGCTTGATTACTTTTCTGAAGAAAAAGAGGAAGTTGAAACAGAAACAATGGGCGAAAACACTACTATGGAGGAATACATGAACAGCACCCGTGCTGATTACACTTCAGGAGTTGCTAGACCAAAGTTTGATGATAAGTCAAAATTTGAGTTGAAGGGTCAGTTTCTCAAAGAACTAAGAGAGAATGCTTTCAGTGGGACGGAAAATGAGGATGCTAATGAGCATGTTGAAAAGGTCCTGGAGATTAAAGATTTGTTTACTTCAGAAGGAGTCACTGACGATCAGATCATGCTAAGAATCTTTCCAATCTCGCTAAAAGGAGCTGCTAACAAGTGGCTAAGGAATGAACCTGCTAGTTCAATCACTACATGGGGAGATTTGAAGAGCAAATTCCTGAAGAGATATTGTCCACCTGCTAAGACTGCTAAAAAGATGGAGGCTATCAATAGTTTCAAGCAAGAGCCTGATGAAACCCTTTATCAAGCTTGGGAACGGTTTAAAGATTTATTGATAAAATGTCCTCAACACTATCTAACCCCTATGCATGAGATAATATTGTTTTATCAAGGATTGGACGTGCCTACAAGACAGATTTTGGATGCTAAGGGAGCCGTACCTCAGATGAGTGCAACTAATGCTAGGAAAGCGATCCAAGAAGCTGCTGATCATTCTCAGAAATGGCACGATGGGACCTCTACTAGATCTAAGAGCAGCACTAATTTTGACGGGATTGCTGCTATTCAAGCTCAATTGGATAAAATTAGTAGAGAGATGAAGAAGCGAGATGAAAGAGCATATGCTGCCCAAGTTGGATGTGAAAAGTGCGAAGGACCTCACTACACTAAAGATTGCCCGAACAAGAATGAAAGTGAGACATTTGAAGTAGCATATTACACCCAATTTGGACAACCATTCCGACCTTCAGGAAGATTTAGGGAAGCTAGTCCGGGATTCTATCAAAAGAACAACTTCAATCCCGCTTATCAAGAGAGGTGGCAGACTTTAGACGATACTTTAAAGCAAATTATGGCCGATGCTGCTAAAAGACATGAAGAGAATACTGCTATGATCAAAGAAATCCGAGCTTCAACGGACACTACTACAAGAAATCAAGGAGCTTCGATCAAAGCATTGGAACAACAAATTGGTCAAATGAGCAAGGTTCTTCAAGAAAGGGGATATGGAAGTTTACCGAGCTCAACTGAAACCAACCCAAGAGATCATGTCAAGGCCATAAGCACCACTGAAGAAGTCACTCCTAATATACCTAGAAGATCGATGAATGGTGATGATGGTGCAAGACCCAAATTTTTCTTTAATTCTTCAATCAGCTTAAGGAGACTACTAAAAGAAAAGACAAAGATTGAAGAGGAGATCAAGGCAACAATGAAAGAAGAGAGCTCTGCAACCGACTTAAATGCCTTGCCTCATAAAGAAAAAGACCCAGGAAGTTTTACTCTACCTTGTTCTATTAATAATATATCTTTCAATAATGTGTTAGCTGACTTAGGAGCTAGTGTTAGTGTTATGCCTCTTAAGACATTCGCTACCCTAGGACTAGGAAAATTAGCACCAACTAAATTACTTATTGAATTGGCCGATAAAACGGTAAAACGACCTGAAGGGATTGCTAATAATGTACTAGTTAAGATTGAGCAGTTTATTTTTCCCGTAGACTTTGTTATACTAGACATGCCCGAGGATGTTAAGATTCCTTTAATCCTCGGAAGACCTTTCTTGTCTACTGCCCATGCTAAGATTGATGTGTTTAAGAGAAAAATCTCATTAAGGGTAGGGAATAATAAACTTGTCTATAAGTGCCAAGATCCGGTTAAGAGCATAATTAGAGGTGTTTATGTGCTAGGATTAAGAGAGCGTATGGACCTCGATCTTGAAGCTAGACTTATGGGAGAAACATTGATTCAAAACAACTCAACTAGTCCTAATCATGAGAACTTTGAGGAATTCATTGACCTTAATGTACCTACCGAACTTAGACGCGATGTTGTTAATGATTCTGATGATGAGTGGTATGATTGTGTAGTAATTAATAAACGTAGGAGAATAGTTGAGAAAATGAATTTGAATAATGATGTGTTTATTGAACTACCACCCCACCTTGCTTATTTATGCCTATATGATAATAAGAATTTCCCGTCTATCATTTTGTC
Source organism: Artemisia tridentata subsp. tridentata (assembly GCA_021014915.2). Classification (NCBI taxonomy): domain Eukaryota; kingdom Viridiplantae; phylum Streptophyta; class Magnoliopsida; order Asterales; family Asteraceae; genus Artemisia; species Artemisia tridentata. The sequence continues at coordinate 77,236,334 of CP139502.1, forward strand.
ATCTCTGCCCGAAAGGGACAGGACTTTGTTTATGCAGATATTAAAGAAGAACGGCGTGGAAATTAAGGACGAGCAAGGAGTGTTCAATATTACTGAATTGGCGATGAAGGAGCGCGATGTTTCCGACTCCTTCAATGATCGATATTAAAGAGCTGAACGTGAGTCTAACTTGAAGACTCTGGAATAAAGACAAGTGCTTACCGGGAGACAACCCAGAGAATTTTTATTATTCTGTTTTCTGTGTCGAGTCAGTCCAGGCCCGCATGAGGATACGGCGCATCTCAATTCTGAGATGCGACGCATCTCCTGCAATGGTCATATCTTATTTTTCTGCATTTTTATTTTCGACTTTAAAACTATTTATCAGTTTATTTTTAATGCGGCGCATCTTTATTCTGATCCGTATTTATTCCAGGCTCGATACGGCGTATCTTCTTCCATAAGATACGGCGCATCGACTGACCTGATGATTTTCAGTTTTAATTTTTAAGTTTTATTTTTCCTAACTACTAATGTATTATGCAAGTTTGAACCTTTCTTATCTTAGGTGTGTTTTAAAGTGTTGGTGGTATTATAGTTTCCTGGATTTCCTGTGGATACATCAAGTATGAAGCTTTAACGTTCTAATCCACAAGAAAGATGATTTTTGCTCTTATACTAATGGAGGATCATACCGAGCAAATCTCAGGGGAGTTTTTCTGTTCTAATTCTTTTATTTTCCAGTTTTTAACCTTTTATACAAACAACGAGGACGTTGTTTAACTTAAGTGGGGGGATTGGAGAATTAGAACACTTAACATTTACTTGTCCTAAACTTTTTCAAAAATTATGCTTAAAATGTGCTTAATATATCAAAACTTAAAAAAAATTTAGCATGTTTTTGTTTAAGATCTAAGTTGCATAGCTGCACACATGACGTTATTTTCAAAAATTGTGATTTTTCAAAATTCACAAATCTATGAGTGTGCCGGTGACTTGTAAACTTTAGAACTTGGCTTGTATACTATTCGAGACCACCATAATGAGTATTATTTATATAATTGGAATGACTTGTCTAAATTGGTAAAATTCTAGGATTACAACCAAATAGCCTTTATATGTTATGTGTTATTAACTAACTACACTGGTTAGTTAACCCCCGTATAAACCCTTTTGTTACTCTCATTTTTAGAGTAAGATACCCCTAGAAAAACACTCAGAGCCATTCCTTTCGTTTCTTACACCTATGTTTAAAATGTTTCGTTACACCCTTACACCTTAGCCTACCCTGTAGATTAGAATCCGTGGTTGGTTAATTGCTATAGGCAAAGTGTGTTTCCTTACATTACCTGTGTTCGCGTGCGTAATTCATTATCTTTGGTTAGGTCGGGAAATTGCACAATGCAATTGGAGTGAAAGTAAATATTGTATATCTTTGAGTTTATTTTTCGTGTGTTTACTACTTTCACTATTAGCGTTATTTCTGAAGTATGAAAAGTATGGAAAAATTATCCAGAATTATCATTATAGTGATGTGGTGAAATTTTACACATCTATGTTTATGATTAAAAAAAAAAAAAAAAAAAAAAAAAAAAAAAATCGAAAAAATAGAAAAGAAAAAGAAAGAAAGAAAAGTTGGATGTTTGTTTTAAACCAACTTATGTAAAGTTATGTAAGTGGTCGATATCACCACTATTTGTTGTACTATATCTATGGATTGAATGGGAATTGGCAGTTATGGGAACGCCAATTAAGGTTTATTCTTTGATTAAGATCTTGTTGAGTATAATTCGTGTCTACCTAAAGCGTGTGTTTCAAGTGTTAAAGCGTGAGTTATTCAATGATATGAGTCTTATTCATGGGATGGTTGGGATAGTGATTAACCACACTTAGGATTTTAATTTATTTGTTTTGTTCATTTTTCAATTTTACACCAATTTATATCCCAAATGTTATCCATACCCTATTCTTTATCCAACCAAACATTTGATTTATTGAGATTAGGGATTTGAGCAATCTTAAGTATCGTAGTCGTGGATTCGGCTATGTATTTATGATTTTGTCGCCCTTTTTGATATATTATTATTGGTGAAGTTTGGACCTATCTTTAGCCTATTCGAGTTAAGGATTTGAGCAATTGCAAGTATCGTGTTCGTGGATTCGATCATGTATTTGTGATTTTGTCGCCTTTTCTGGAATTTGAGATCGATAGTGAATAAGAATAATTAACCCTTAAGCCTAAAAAACCCTTTTTACTGCTTTAGACTTGTTATTCCTTAGCTTTAGTGGAGGAGATGTGTATACTTGCCAAGCTTATGATAGAATATTCGTCACGACTGGACAGTTAAACGATTAGATTTGCTTTTATCGACTTATTTTCTTTTACTTCTAATTCGTTAAGTGTTTAGTTGTGTGATTATGAAATAAACGAATACATGCTTAAATATAAAAATAAATCCTAACATCTTTTAGGATACATTTTCATAAAAGAAATTCTAAGGTTTACTTGGGGACAAGTAAAGTTCAAGTGGGGGGATATTTGATGAACTCAAATAAGTACATTTTATTACTATCATTTATCCTATTAATTTGACTTGTTTTACTATATTATGTATGAGGATTGATACTTAATCGTTTACTTTTGTAATTCTCAGTTGAAAACAAGCATTTGGTGAAACTTAGCGATTTTGGACTAATTATGGAGCAAAACGTGCATAAAGTGAAGAGTCTACTGAAATGGACAAGATCAAGTCAATTCTGCTCAAGATGCGCCGCATCTCAGTCACGACATGCGCCGCATCACTATCAAGATCTCACCAGATACGATCCAAGATACAAGAGGACATGCGCCGCATCTAATCATGGAGTTACGCCGCATCTTCTGGCGGTGTACGAATATTCCTGAATATTATAATCTTGGACCCCACGCGAAGTTAAGTACATGCGCCGCATCTACTTAGTAGATGCGCCGCGTCTTCCCTCAGACAGAAACTATAAATACCCCAAAGACCAGACGAGTTCGGAGTTCGAAAGTTTTAACCTAAGACCGAAGACCAGAACCCTAGGACGAATTCAGTCAAGGAGGCAGCACAAGACACACCCAAATCAAAGATACAAGAGCTGTAAGAAGGTGCTGCATGTGTTTAATTCATTAAGTAGTTTTGTTTTATTGTGTTAGCAAACTTTAATTCATCAGGATTGGTGGCTTGTGTAATGTGACAACGAAAGATTGCACTCCCTTTAATACTTGCTTTCCCATCAATTAAAGTTTATATGTTGATGTCTTTGGTTACTACTTATTAGTGCATTGATAACCTCTGTGTTTATTAGTGGCTTGCGGGCATTTGACTGCGGGACATAATGTGGCTCCCACGGTTATTACTAAATTGATCACTTAGGAATAACTTTTAGACATAAGTAATCATTAAGGGTTTACTCGCCGATAAGAATAGGACCAACGAGAAAGGGTTAACTACATACACTTCATATAAAGCTATCAATAAAACAAGTGACAATCTACTTAATTATAAGGACAGCCCTCTTATTGTCTCGAGTATCTATCTGTGTACGTGTGTGCTACTTGCTGATTCGTGCCTATTGGTTTATTTTATTATTTAATTGCAAACAAATCGTGCCAGTCTCTCAGGCTGAAACCCCCTTGCGTTAGGATATTAAAATACTAATTAGAATAACGAGATAATACGTTCCACTCCTAGTGATCGACACTCTACTTACCATTATATTCATACTGACCGGGTACACTGCTCGTTAAGTGTGTGTGTTATTGATAAGTCGGCTAAATATAAATTTAAAACTTGAGTAGGCATCTAAACGTGCTAAAACTATACTACGACACGCATACGCATCACTTATTTACTTTTACATCTTGTTATTTGAACATTGGGGACAATGTTCATCTTAAGTGTAAGGGGGGGTAAAGTACGATACTTTAGAGAATACAATTACGCTTGATTTTTCGTTTGTTTGATGGTAGATGTGTAATAAAACTGAGAGAAATACCTGTTAAGGCAATTTTAGTGCCAAATTTAAATTTTTTTACAACATATAGGAGTGAAACTTTGGTTTTAATGAGCGTCTCACGGATAGGAGTTATATGACTAGCACAAAACCGTACCACTAAAAAATTTTCCACCCCCAAATATGTGAGGTTCGCCCCTAGAATTGGTAGGAAAAGCATTTATGCTATGATGTGTGTACCGGTAGCACTTAGATTCTAGAACTTGCGTTAGGACCATTCCGAGGCCACAAGTGAGACTACATTCGTGTAGTTAGATTTACTACATGATAAGAGGCATTAGGATTAACCCATTGTTTTACACCTGTGTTTTTGTTATAATTACGTTGGCTACATTGGTCAAGTAATTCTCCCACACCCTTTGCGTTGTACTCATTTTTAGTACACGATACCCCTAGTACACCCCTCAGAGCCTATCTTTTCGTTTCTAACTTTAAGCATTTTACTTAAAGGAAGAATTTTTTTACACCCCACTTAAATGTACACCCAAATCGCCTTAGCCCACCTTGTATGCACACATTTTTAGTGCATTATTGTGACAACATTTGTTTAAACCCCAAGTTAATTATCTAATTGATTACATGGTTGCTAAGTTGAGTCATATCCTTGTACATATTGTTTTGGGACGATTGGGACTCATGGGTAAAGTACTAGTGTAATGGAGTAATGGGGAAGAACAACATTATTACCCCCATATGTGCTAAATATTTTAAAAGTACTCCAAGTGTTTCGATTATCTTAATTCGAGTCATTAGAATAGTTAATTGTAAAGTTATGCAAAAGTTCAAGTGTAAGGGGAATACAACGCCCCTATGATGTATTATCTTGGATGGTAGGGCAAGAGTGTATGCAAAAATAAAAAAATAAAAAAAAAATAAAGAAAAATACAAAAAAAAAATGAGAAAAAGAAAAGTAGAAAAAAACATACGGACTACCATCCCGTTTCATTTTATGTTTATTTTATGTTTTTGTTATTTTGTTTTTAGCTTAAGTCGAGTCTAGTCTTGGCTTAGCAACGCCATATTGTACATGTAATTAATCAAGATCTTTAACTCGCCTCCAGTAAAATATCCCTTATCCAACAAAACCGTGTTTATCATATCCCTACACCTAACGTTATAACCCGTTTAAAAGCCCTCTTTGATAGTTTATCTTAGGTGCTTACGCCTAGTGGAGGAGGTTTTTGACCCTTTCCCAAGCCTATGGTAATCTATTTGCTATGACAGGTAGTGAGAGGTATTATTCATTTTCATTTATGAGATATACTTTTATGACACCTGAGAGATGTGAGTATCTAAACCCTACTTGTGAGGTGCTAGTTTGTAATCTCCGTGCTTATTATGATTAAAGTGGAACGACTATTTGTTGTAATTACTTTTATATTAGCGTTAAGTGACCCCTAACTTGTATTTTGATTAGAATAAAAGCGCATTTGCTTGAGGACAAGCAAATCTCAAGTGAAAGGGTATTTGATGAAGCGAAAAGTGTACCGCTTTTAGGGGGTCATTTAAGCCCTAAATCGTATTTATTTGATCAAATATTGCCCTAAATCGTTCCTTTTGTCATTTTAGGTACTTTGGAGAAGAAATCTGGAAAAGGAAGCATTTTGGACGTTTTTGGAGCATAAAAGTGAAGAAAACGACAAAGTCTCCAAAGCTGCTGGAAAAGTACACGTGACGGCGTCAAGGATTGCTCCTGACGGCGTCACGGCTTGGCAAAAGAGGTGGATATGACAAATACATGTGACGCGCCAGAAAGTTTTACAATGGAAGTCTGAAGGCGTCACCCTTTAAGGTGATCAAGGCTGTCACGGTTTAAGTTAAAGAGAGACGGCGTCAAGCACAATTGTGACGGCGTCAACCCTTGACGCGCCAGAATGGATTTTGGAGGATTAAAGAGGGACGGCGTCAGGAAGACCATCCGGGAACCCTAGCCGCGGCGAGGTGACAGCGTCACCTCCTACAACGTGACGCCGTCAGCCCCTAAATTCTATATATAGTTTTGCAATTTTTAGTCATTAGTGTGCAACTTTGTGAGGAGAAACCCTAAGACGAATTTTCTGCCATTTTTAAGGGTTTTATACCCTTGGATCTCCCATGTTTAATTGAAGATAAGTAATCTATTAATCATTCAATATGTCTATGTGTTGTTTGATTATATCTTGTTCTTTTCTTTTAATTAACATGCTAGGCTAGATTTATCTTGTGTTTGCTTAGATCTAATGAAACCTAACTATTGATTATTGGTTGTTGGTGTGTTATTAATTGTATTGGATGATTGTTTATCGATGTTAGGCTTAAAAAAATTGGCTAACCTCCTATACGGTAACTTGCTTGAACGTCTTAAGAAACATGAACCAATGTGTAGGTTCCCGTTTAGATCTCAAACCCACACACGTTAAGGTTAAATACGCACGTACTACTATCTCTAATAATAAGCTACGTATGAAAGAACAATAAGCTAATAAGCTAGAAGAGAAAACTAAGAAGAGAAGAATAAGAATGGTAGGCTTTTCACTTGATCAAACTTTACACAAACATGGCTTCCGCTCTAAACATGAAAAAACCGACAATAAGAGTGCACCCCATGCCTTGTATTTATAGGCAATGGGAGGGAATCATTCTAGGAATATTCCCATGCATGTTACTAACATGAACTATCTATTGTGACCGGTCCATGGATTACTAATGGACCGGTCCATAATTACAAACAATATAATCCTATTAAACTTGCAACATTATAAATGAACAAGACTTGTAAATAATTAAAACGTGTTCCTAACAATCTCCCCCTAAGTCTTGATCATCAATGTTGCCCGACGTCTTCTTTGCTTCTAAGGCTTCTGACGTCTTTATAATCTTTGATTCTTTGTTCTTGTGTAATGATGATGTGATGTTGTCTCTATCTGCCAATCTCCAACGTCTTCTTGTCTTCTCCATCATGCTCATATATTTTTGACTTGTTATCTGTAATATGTTCTCACTTTTCAATCTTTAAACTTGTGAAAGGTTGAGATGCTTGAACTTTTGACATTACTATAGCTTGTGTTGAACTTCTGTAATAACTGAGTCATTAAGAGAACATTTCTTCAAAATATAAGCATGATGGAGTCTTGATGGTCGAACTCCAGCTCCTCAGCAGCAGCAGCAGCAGCAACAGCAGCAACCAACCGGTACTTACAGGCTCAGACTTGAGATCATCAACAGCATAGTGTGAAGACTTTCTCAAATCCTAACCCAGACCGTTCTGAACCGGATTCCCCCGAAAGGGATTACACGGACACACAGAAGTGCACCCACGATTCAGTGAGTCGCTGGAGATCACCCCACGACTGTAGACCTTTTGGAGCAAACACTAAGCGTAACCCACAAGGAGTTACCGAAGTGACCTGCTGACAGAGTTGTTTGATGTTGCTCTGGCAGGATTTCCATTCAATCATTGATAATCACAATTGTGACTTCTCTCATGAATGTTCTTGGCAGATTGCTGAGATCTGCGAAGGACACTTTCTTAATTTTACATCCGCTGCCCATGATATAGAACAGCAGAGTAATACTACGTGTACCTAAGAGACCTTTGATGAATCTCATGGCTCTAGACTCAATAAGTGCACATTTGTTTGGTCATCGGAGGCGTGGAGCAGATTGCCTCCTTTTCAATATCAACAATCTCGTAATGAGATGTCGATAGATTATGAAGGGTTCTCCGTGTGAATGAAACAAATGTCTTTTGAGAGACACTTGAGTGGCTTAGAAGGTTTTTTAGTGCGTCACTGGGTCCATGACGTCTTTGGTCTTCAATACCGGTGATGCTCATCAACCAGTAGATTATGAATTGAACCCGGTGTCTGCCCTAAGGTTGAACAAATGGAGGGCTATTTCTTTTCACCCTTTTCTTTACTTTTCTTTTTAATTCTTCAACCCCTTCTTTCTCCGTACATTCATTTTCTCCTTATTTATATCATACCTAGGACTTTTCTAGTCTAAGCTATTGGTATTGTCCTTGGGTAGATCCCTCCGGCTCTGGCGGATCATAGGACGGTTTTCCCTAACCTTAGTCACCTTGTAACTCCATGACTATCCTAATGATGCCATTAGACCAAAACCATTGAAAATCTCTCAAAGTGTCGATAATTGTAAAGACATTTTGTTGACACCTTGAGAGTTTGATGATTTTCAGAAATACTCCCCCTTAACATGTGCGCATAAGTCATAAATTTGAAATTTGCACATGCCGGAAAGAGTTGGCACTTTTTTTTTTTTGAATTGATTGACTTTCAATGAACCTGATCGTCGCGAGACACGCTTACATCACCAGTTAGACTGGCTTGAAATTATTACCCGTCCAGATCAGATTCAAAGATTATCGCTCGAAATCGGTACATTCTACTCAGACACATCCTTTGCGAGACACGCTTACATTACCAGTTAAACTGGCTTGAAATTATTACCCGTCCAGGACATGTCCTTTCGACTACTGACTTTCCTATTCGTCAATTCGAGGGTCAATTCTGAGTATGAGCACACGAGATTCCAGCAAATGAGACATCATATTTTAATCATTTGTTTCTTCTCCCCCTCAAAAATAGCATACTCATGATGTTTTTGGAAAAACGTTTATGATTAAAATATGCTGTTTTTGAGTTTTAGGGAAGAAGTTTCAAGAACTTTGATACTTCTTTTTTTTTTTTTTTTTTTTTTTTGATCAAAGATTATATTTTTCAAATACTCCCCCTGGACGAGAGAATACTTGTCCTTATGAGCAGAATACTAAAATAGCATACTCCCCCTGACGTTAAACGATTAGTAACCAATAGTTTTAATGAAGATGAAGCTCGTTAATGATTAGAAAATGAGATTTGACGAAAATTTGTGAAAGTTTAACGTGCTAAAAGTGACTTATCAACACAACGAAGAGTTTAACGTGTAGATTTGAACAAAACCTTACTAGATCTATAAAAACCAACGTAATTAAGAATACTAACGACTCAAACACACTATCCTAATAATCCCTTGGCGTATGATACCACTTGTAGGTTCCCGTTTAGATCTCAAACCCACACACGTTAAGGTTAAATACGCACGTACTACTATCTCTAATAATAAGCTACGTATGAAAGAACAATAAGCTAATAAGCTAGAAGAGAAAACTAAGAAGAGAAGAATAAGAATGGTAGGCTTTTCACTTGATCAAACTTTACACAAACATGGCTTCCGCTCTAAACATGAAAAAACCGACAATAAGAGTGCACCCCATGCCTTGTATTTATAGGCAATGGGAGGGAATCATTCTAGGAATATTCCCATGCATGTTACTAACATGAACTATCTATTGTGACCGGTCCATGGATTACTAATGGACCGGTCCATAATTACAAACAATATAATCCTATTAAACTTGCAACATTATAAATGAACAAGACTTGTAAATAATTAAAACGTGTTCCTAACATGAACCAATGCGTACTAAGGTTTTTATGGTTGTATTTAATGCATGAGCGAATTCTAGTGATCCCATGTTAGGAGCTTCTTAGCCGGCTCGACATAGGAGTGAAGTAGGAGCTTGTAGAGTTGGGGAAGTACGTACGCCACCCCACGATTGGTATTAAGGAATACACCCGTCATCCACGCAATTAATACACACTAATCAACCGGTAAAAGAAAGTTAGGGAGTAAGGAAATCTAAGTAAACACATTTCTCTTCATATAAGTTCCACCATTTTTTTTATTTTCAATTATTTTATTTTAATTGAAATTGTAGTTATTTGGGTTAGTTGACTAGCAACTAATTCCGCCCACTCCTTCAAACCCGAGATTTTACCTGCTTTCATAAAAAATATAAAAATACAAAAAGAATCTTCCCTCACCCTTAGACCTATTAGAGTAGTTTTTCAATCCTAACGACACTATTCCCCTAGAGAACGATCAATCCCCCGGTACTTGCCACGACACTATACTACATCGGTCAGGTACACTGCCTGGTGGGGATTGCAAGCTTCTCGAGATCCCTCGAGAGGTAAAACCTGTTGTAAGGTCGCAAAACCACGCATCAAAAACAAGCAGGATGTTAAGAGTCTACTGAAATGTACAAGATCAAGATCATTCTGCTCCAGATACGCCGCAACATACTCCGTACATACGGCGCATCACTATCAAGATTTCACAAGTGACAATCCAAGACAGCAAAGGACATGCGCCGCATAGAGAAATGGAGTTACGCCGCATCTTAAGGCGGTGTACGAATATTCCTGAATATATTAATCTTGGACCCCACGCGAAGTTAAGTCAATGCGCCGCATCTACTTATTCAATGCGCCGCATCTAACCCTCAGACAGAAACTATAAATACCCCAAGGTCAGACGAATTTTGAGAGTTTTTTTAGAGGTTGGACAGTGCAAGATACCAGAGCCGAATTCAGACGTGTTAGCAGCACAAGACACACCCTAAACGAAGATACAAGAGCTGTAAGAAGGTCCTGCATGTATTCAATTCATTAAGTAGTTTTGTTTTATTGTATTAGTACACTTTAATTCATCAGGATTGATGGGCCGATTCCATGTGACTACGGAATATCATGGGCACCCCTTAAAATTGCTTTCCCATTAATTAAAGTTTATATGTTGATGTCTTTGGTGACTTTTATTAGTGCATTGATAACCTCTGTGTCTAGCTGAGCATTGCTTGGGTCGCCATGCCCCTTCCTCGCCTATTTATTCTATCGTTTCTAGGATAGTGGGATAGACATAAGTGATCATTAAGGGTTTACTCGCCGATAAGATTAGAGCCAACGAGAAAGGGTTAATTATATACACTTCATATAAAACTAGCAATAAAACAAGTGACAAGCTACTTAATTATCAGGACAGGTCTTCTTATTGTCTCAAGTATCTATCTGTGTACGTGTGTGCTAATCGTTGATTCGTGCTCATTAGTTTAGTTTACTATTTAATCATAACCAAACCGTGCCAGTCTCTCAGGCTGAACCCCCTTGCGTTAGATTAGGTTGTATAGCTAACCTAGGATATTAAAATACTGATTAGAATAACTAGATAATACGTTCCACTCTTAGTGATCGACACTCTACTTACCATTATATTCATACTGACCGGGTACACTGCTCGTTAAAGTGTGTGTTTTATTGATAAGTCGGCTAAATATAAATTTAAAACTTGAGTAGGCATTAATACTGCTAAAACCACAACGACAAATCACGCGCGCACCAAGTCTTTGGCGCCGCTACCGTGGATATAAAAGAATTAGAGCAATACACATGCACATCAAGTTTTTGGCGCCGTTGCAGGGGAGTGAATTGTTATTATCTGTAAATTTGATTAGTATTTTAATTAGGTTTTTCTTTTTAATTTTTAGATTCTAACCACTAACTCTGTTATATATTAGATAAATTGCATTCAATGTACTATTTGCATATTTTCTGTTTTGTGTGTTTTTGTTTTCTTTAATTTTTGTTTCTTTTTGTTTATTTTTATTTTAGTTTTTTGCTTTTCTATTTTTCTGCAATATGCTATCGTTGTATTGTGCTGATATAAACGATACGGCGCATCTGTTTTAATAGATACGGCGTATTACGTTTAATTTTTATAAAATACAACGCGTTTAATATCGCATTACGTTTAAAAACAAATAATTAATTATTATGAACCTTTTTTGTGAAGTTATTGGAATTTATTTGGATTATTGGTAATGTTATTGGAATTATTGTTGTGTGATGAGTGAAGTTTCCATGTACTTTGAGTTGAGGACTACGTAATTTGGCATAATATAAACCTAATGATACGTTTAATAAGTTGAATTTAGCGTCTTTAGCAAAGATATACATATTTATAGTCATTTTTCGTGGAAAAATGATTTTAAAACTAATGGTGTAAGTTAAACGGCCTCGAGAAAATTTTATAAGGCTTAACCGAGCCTCGAGAATAAATAATGAAAAGATTAGTAACTTGGCACTTAGGCCCCTTGCCCAAAATTACAAGTTTGGTCCTTGTGGTTTGTAGGGTTGGTACTAACAGCACACAAGGGGTATAAAAACCCCATTATAGCAAATTAGGGTTCACACTCCCCTCCCCCTTTTGCTCTAGCCGTCGCCACCCCCCATAGCACAACCTCCGGCCACCTTTAGTACACTACCACAGATGCGCGTGATGTGTCGTTGCGGTTTAGCAGTTTTAATGCCTACTCAAGTTTTAAATTTATATTTAGCCGACTTATCAGTAACACACACACTTAACGAGCAGTGTACCCGGTCAGTATGAATATAATGGTAAGTAGAGTGTCGATCACTAAGAGTGGAACGTATTATCTAGTTATTCTAATCAGTATTTTAATATATTAAGTTAGCTATACAATCTAATCTAACGCAAGGGGGGTCAGCCTGAGAGACTGGCACGATTTGGTTGCAATTAAATAATAAACTAGACCAATAGGCACGAATCAGCAAGTAGCACACACGTACACAGATAAATACTCGAGACAATAAGAGGGCTGTCCTTATGATAAGTAGTTTGTCACTTGTTTTATTGCTAGTGTTATATGAAGTGTATAGTTCGATGCAACGCACCGAGATTAAGTCCTTTCTCGTTGGTTCTAATCTTATCGGCGAGTAAACCCTTAATGATTACTTATGACTATCCCGTTTATCTTTCTCCTACTTTTCTACAGATCATAGAATACATAGGCATCTAATAAACAGGCGAGGGCAGAGGCATGGCGACCCGATCAACGCTCAGCTAGCCACAGAGGTTATCAATGCACTAATAAAAGTCACCAAAGACACTAACATATAAACTTTAATTGATGAGAAAGTAGTTTTAAGGGAGTGCAACCTTTCCGTTGTCACGTTACACAAGCCACCAATCTTGATGAATTAAAGTTTACTAACACAATAAAACAAAACTACTTAATGAATTAAACACATGCAGCACCTTCTTACAGCTCTTGTATCTTTGATTTGGGTGTGTCTTGTGCTGCTACCTTGACTGAATTCGTCCTTGGTTTCTGGTCTTCGGTCTCGTATATAATATATGTCGTACGAAATTCGTCTGGTCTTGGGGTATTTATAGTTTCTGTCTGAGGGTGAGATGCGGCGCATCTTGTAAGTAGATGCGGCGCATGTACTTAACTTCGCGTGGGGTCCAAGATTATAATATTCAGGAATATTTGTACACCGCCAGAAGATGCGGCGTAACTCCATTATCAGATGCGGCGCATGTCCTCTTGTATCTTGGATCGTATCTGGTGAAATATTGATAGTGATGCGGCGCATGTAATGAATGAGATGCGGCGCATCTGGAGCAAAACAAGTTGGTTATTCTTCGTTGACCAAAGTTTCATATGCGGCGCATGGGATAAATCCATTCGGCGTATTCTTCAAAGTCAGGCAGTGGTCTTCATTCTCTTCATTCCAACAACCAATTCCAATCTTGATCATTTTACTCCGTTTTTAGTCCATAATCGCTAAGTTTCACCAAATGCTTGTTTTTACCTGAGAATTACAAAAGTAAACGATTAAGTATCAATCCTCATACATAATATAGTAAAACAAGTCAAATTAATAGGATAAATGATAGTAATAAAATGTACTTATTTGAGTTCATCAAATATCCCCCCACTTGAACTTTACTTGTCCCCAAGTAAACCTTAGATTAAAACTTATGAAAATGTATCCTAAAAGATATTAGGATGTATTTTTATATTTAAGCATGTATTCGTTTTATCATAATCACACAACTAAACACTTAACGAATTAGAAGTAAAATAAAATAATCTGATAAAAGCAAATCTAATCGTTTAACTGTCCAGTCGCGACGAATATTCTATCATAAGCTTGGCAAGTATACACATCTCCACCACTAAAGCTAAGGAATAACAAGTCTAAAGCGGTAAAAAGGGTTTTTAGGCTTAAGGGTTAATTATTCTTAATCTCCATCGATCTCAAATTCCAGAAAAGGCGACAAAATCACAAATACATGATCGAATCCACGAACACGATACTTGCAATTGCTCAAATCCTTAACTCGAATAGGCTAAAGATGGGTCCAAACTTCACCAATAATAATATATCAAAAAGGGCGACAAAATCATAAATACATAGCCGAATCCACGACTACGATACTTAAGATTGCTCAAATCCCTAATCTCAATAAATCAAAGGTTTGGTTGGATAAAGAATAATACAGGGCATGGATAATATTTGGGATATAAATTGGTGTAAAATAAAAAATAAACAAAACAAATAAATTAAAATCCTAAGTGTGGTTAATCACTATCCCAACCATCCCATGAATAAGACTCATATCATTGAATAACTCACGCTTTAACACTTGAAACACACGCTTTAGGTAGACACGAATTATACTCAACAAGATCTTAATCAAAGAATAAACCTTAGTTGACGTTCCCATAACTGCCAACTCCCATTCAATCCATAAATATATAACAACTAGTGGTGATATCGACCACTTACATAACTTTACATCGTTGGTTAAAATCAAACATCCAACTTTCTTTTTCTTTTCTTTTCTCATTTTTTCGATTTTTTTTTTTTTTTTTTTTTTTTTTTTTTTTTTTTTTTTTTTTTTTTAACATAAACATAGATGTGTAAAATTTCACCACATCACTATAATGATAATTCTGGATAATTTTTCCATACTTTTCATGACTTCAGAAATAACGGTAATAGTGAAAGTAGTAAACACACGAAAAATAAACTCAAAGATATACAATATTTACTTTCACTCCAATTGCATTGTGCAATTTCCCGACCTAACCATAGATAATGAATTACGCACGCAAACACAGGTAATGTAAGGAAACACACTTTGCCTATAGCAATTAACCAACCACGGATTCTAATCTACAGGGTAGGCTAAGGTGTAAGGTGTAACGAAACATTTTAACAAAGGTGTAAGAAACGAAAGGAATGGCTCTGAGTGTTTTTCTAGGGGTATCTTACTCTAAAAATGAGAGTAACAAAAGGGTTATACGGGGGTTAACTAACCAGTGTAGTTAGCTAATAACACATAACATATAAGGCTATTTGGGTGTAATCCTAGAAATTTACCAATTTAGACAAGTCATTCCAATTATATAAATAATACTTATTATGGTGGTCTCGAATAGTATACAAGCCAAGTTCTAAAGTTTACAAGTCACCGGCACACTCATAGATTTGTGAGTTTTGAAAAATCACAATTTTTGAAAATAACGTCATGTGTGCAGCTATGCAACTTAGACTTTAAACAAAAACATGCTAAAAAATTTTAAGTTTTGATATATTAAGCACATTTTAAGCATATTTTGAAAAGTTGAAAAGTTTAGGACAAGTAAGTGTTAAGTGTTCTAATTCTCCAATCCCCCCCACTTAAGTTAAACAACGTCCTCGTTGTTTGTATAAAAGGTTAAAAACTGGAAAATAAAAGAATTAGAACAGAAAAACTCCCCTGAGATTTGCTCGGTATGATCCTCCATTAGTGTTAGAGCAAAAATCATCTTTCTTGTGGATTAGAATGTTTAAGCTTCATATAAGATATATCCACAGGAAATGCAGGAATTAATAATACCACCAAGGCTTCAAAACACACCTAAGATAAGAAAGGTTCAACTTGCATAATACATTAGTAGTTAGGTAAAAATAAAACATAAAAATTAAAAATGAAAATCATCAGGTCAGTCGATGCGCCGTATCTTATGGAAGAAGATACGCCGTATCGAGCCTGGAATAAATACGGATCAGAATAAAAGATGCGCCGCATCCTTAACCAGGGATGCGCCGCATTGAAAATAAACTGATAAAAAGTTTCAAATTCGAAAAGTAAAAAATAAATGCAGAAAAATAAAGATATGACCATTGCAGGAGATGCGTCGCATCTTAGGATGGAGATGCGCCGTATCCTCAGCGGTCTGACTGACTCGACACAAAAACAGAATAATAAAAAGATAAATCCGGGTTGTCTCCCGGTCAGCACTTGTCTTTATTCCAGAGTCTTCAAGTTAGACTCACGTTCAGCTCCTTAATACCGATCACATTTGAAAGGTTGACTTTCCGCCTCCAGGTGTAATCCCTTTCAAATCGTGTTTTACCAAAAGAACTTTGTTAAGCACCGTTGACAATTGGTGCACTCAATTGCCAATCCATTAATCATGTTGTTTTGTTCCTTTAGCAAGATATCCATTCATTGACATATCTTCCATAGCAAAACCTGTTATCATAGGTAAAATCGTCAGTAGCATCTGTTCGCTAGAAGATAAATTAATGAATTTAGAAACGAATATAAAGAATAAAAATGGCTGATATCTGCGGACGATGCGCCGTATCCAGAAAGTTGGATACGCCGTATCTTATTACGGTAAAATGTAATCAGACTTTTATTCAGAAAACAGATACACCGCTTATGAATTTGAATGCGCCGTATCAATTTTAATAATCAAAAATCGATATTTATTTAAAATTAAATGCGCCGTATTAACAAAAGTTAATGCGCCGTATTTTCGTTACGTTTCGAAATATAAGATTTTTGATTCAGAAGATGCGCCGTATCGATAAAAATCGATGCGCCGTATCTGTTTAATAATTCGCAAACTGTTTTTAATTAAAATAATAGATACGCCGTATCTGCTAAAGCAGATGCGTCGTATCGCGTTAACGTTTAGAAATTTTTTTTATTAAAAACAGATACGCCGTATCTTGGGGAAAAGATGCGTCGTATCACTTTATCGCTTAGAAAAAATTTCTTATTAAAAACAGATACGCCGTATCTTGGGGAAAAGATGCATCGTATCGAATTAATTAAACGCGTTGTATTTTATAAAAAAATTGAACGCAATACGCCGTATCTGAGAAATCAGATGCGCCGTATCGTTCGATTTAGCTCAGTACAACGATAGCAGAAAACAAAAAAAAATACGAAAAAATAAAAACAAATAAAACACACGAAAATAAACACAAACAAAAGCAAACAAATAACACACAAGAACAGAAAATATGCAAAATAGTACAATGAATGAAAATTAAACTAATACACAACAAAATTAGCGGTTAGATAAAAATTAAAAAAAAAATTAAAACCTAATTAAAATACTAATCAAATTAACAGATAATAACAATTCACTCCCCGGCAGCGGCGCCAAAAACTTGATGCGCGTGATGTGTCGTTGCGGTTTAGCAGTTTTAATGCCTACTCAAGTTTTAAATTTATATTTAGCCGACTTATCAATAACACACACACTTAACGAGCAGTGTACCCGGTCAGTATGAATATAATGGTAAGTAGAGTGTCAATCACTAAGAGTGGAACGTATTATCTAGTTATTCTAATCAGTATTTTAATATATTAAGTTAGCTATACAATCTAATCTAACGCAAGGGGGGTCAGCCTGAGAGACTGGCACGATTTGGTTGCAATTAAATAATAAACTAGACCAATAGGCACGAATCAGCAAGTAGCACACACGTACACAGATAAATACTCGAGACAATAAGAGGGCTGTCCTTATGATAAGTAGTTTGTCACTTGTTTTATTGCTAGTGTTATATGAAGTGTATAGTTCGATGCAACGCACCGAGATTAAGTCCTTTCTCGTTGGTTCTAATCTTATCGGCGAGTAAACCCTTAATGATTACTTATGACTATCCCGTTTATCTTTCTCCTACTTTTCTACAGACCATAGAATACATAGGCATCTAATAAATAGGCGAGGGCAGAGGCATGGCGACCCGATCAACGCTCAGCTAGCCACAGAGGTTATCAATGCACTAATAAAAGTCACCAAAGACACTAACATATAAACTTTAATTGATGAGAAAGTAGTTTTAAGGGAGTGCAACCTTTCCGTTGTCACGTTACACAAGCCACCAATCTTGATGAATTAAAGTTTACTAACACAATAAAACAAAACTACTTAATGAATTAAACACATGCAGCACCTTCTTACAGCTCTTGTATCTTTGATTTGGGTGTGTCTTGTGCTGCTACCTTGACTGAATTCGTCCTTGGTTTCTGGTCTTCGGTCTCGTATATAATATATGTCGTACGAAATTCGTCTGGTCTTGGGGTATTTATAGTTTCTGTCTGAGGGTGAGATGCGGCGCATCTTGTAAGTAGATGCGGCGCATGTACTTAACTTCGCGTGGGGTCCAAGATTATAATATTCAGGAATATTCGTACACCGCCAGAAGATGCGGCGTAACTCCATTATCAGATGCGGCGCATGTCCTCTTGTATCTTGGATCGCATCTGGTGAAATATTGATAGTGATGCGGCGCATGTAATGAATGAGATACGGCGCATCTGGAGCAGAACAAGTTGGTTATTCTTCGTTGACCAAAGTTTCATATGCGGCGCATGGGATAAATCCATGCGGCGTATTCTTCAAAGTCAGGCAGTGGTCTTCATTCTCTTCATTCCAACAACCAATTCCAATCTTGATCATTTTACTCCGTTTTTAGTCCATAATCGCTAAGTTTCACCAAATGCTTGTTTTTACCTGAGAATTACAAAAGTAAATGATTAAGTATCAATCCCCATACATAATATAGTAAAACAAGTCAAATTAATAGGATAAATGATAGTAATAAAATGTACTTATTTGAGTTCATCAACCACCGCCACCATTAACACTACACCGCCACCACACAACTCCTCCTCTCGATCTCCTTAGTCCATATATCACCCACACGTGCCTACAATCCCCACCACCACCTTATACGCGCCATCATCACCACTTTTTAGAGAAGATCTGTGTAGATCCGTGGGAGAAAAGGTAAGACACACCATATTTCATCGTCGTGTGATATGGTGTGGGCTCGAACTCGTATATAACGAGTTGTTTTAATTATTTTGAGTGGGTTCGGGTAGTAACAAGTGGGAAATCGTTTTAAAAAGCTAAAAACTAAATTAAGAGGTTCGGTATCATGGTGTGGTCACGTTATTTTTGTGTTTGGTTTTGGTTTGAGTCGCGTGGTCGTGGTAACGAGAAGGAATAAGCTTCCTCGAGCTTATTCCGAGCTTAAGGGTGTGTTTGGTTTAGCTTATTTTTACTTTGTCATGGTTTTGTGGTCGAGTTTGGGACTAGTCCAATTTACACTTGTTTAGTTTTAGTTTTGTTTTAATTTTTGAGGTTGTTATGGTTGTGTTTGGATTGAGCCGAGACCCCACGGGTCCGTTTGGATTTTGTTGCGTACCATGGTTCGAAGCTGAGACCACCATGGTCTCGGCGTGGTAATATTGTGGTTATTATTGAGGTTGAGATTGGAACACGGATTGGCTTTGGAATTTGTGATGTTATCGAGCCATAGGGTTAGGGCCGATTGAGGTTGATCGATATTGTTGAACTTGGATTAGTATTGTGAGCATGAAATAATATTTGTGATGTTTTGAGCGACGTCGAGTGCCACCGTGACTTCGTAGTCTCGGCGTGGTCTCGACAAGCCAAAAATGGATATTAGACTTGTTATAGACATATGGACTATTCGGTTGACTTATTGACCCGAGAATTATAAAACTCGGAATTGTGATTCGAAACGTGAGATGACTTGATATATATTTAGTTTAGAAATAAAATGGCAAAAGTGAAAAGGGAAATGACAATAATAATAATGACTTAAAAATATTAATTAACAATTTTTATGTTATTTAATATTTTTGAGGATAAAAAGGAAAGTATTAAATTAAACAAAAATAGAAATATATATATATACGAGTTATTAAACGTTTTGAGGGCACGCGAATCGAAGGATACCACATATGCAAATATTAATGTTTATATGGAGTTATTGTTGAGTTACGGATTGGTTGACATTAATATACCCGACCTACATGGTTATCGGACTAATTGGGTTGACGAACCCAATAAGGACCCGATAAGCGTGTTGGAGGAATTTATTAGTGTGTAACCCATCCTTATGACTTACCTTTTTTTGTGATTTAGTTTTTGGGATTAATAAGTAAGACGAAGGAATTGTTAGACTTATCGAGTTGACGAATTCGATAAGGATCCGACAATTCGTCCGGATACCTTATTAAGCTTTGAAATTTAATCACTTGACCTTGACCTTGTTTTGTGAGTCGCTTACGTTTTGGTCAGTTGTCTTGGCGTGCGTACACTTGAGTCAATGTTGTGTCACGACTACACACACGATGATACCAAACACTAGTAATGGATTTAATAAGAAGATTTTGGAATCGAAAGTGGGATATGTTTGGAAATAATTAACTTTTGGAAATTTGTACACTTTTGGAATAGATGTTAAGACAAGTTTATATTATTAGGTTGTTGCCGAGTCCGTAGTGCCGTGAAGTATTAGCTGTTGTTGTGCCTTACTACTGTAGACTTGTGTATTGTGCTTTGATTGATCTAGGTGAGTTTCATAGCCCCACTTTTACTTTAATAATGTTTTTATTAAATATGGGGTGAGAGAACATGCAAAACTGTTTTGAATGGACCAATTGTTATGTTATGTTTTTGATATGTTTGCTATATTAACTGGCTAATGTTATCTGATGTATGTGCTGCAATTGTGCGAAAATATTATTGTATGTGCTGCAATTGTGCGGGAATATTATGGTATGTGCCGCAGTTAGTGCGGGACTATAGTTTGCACCTATAGGAATTATTGCTGTGTTTGGACACACTTATGTGTGGGTATGATTGGTTAGTTGTGACTTAGCCCAGTATATCAAACTTATTACTGATTTGGTCCACCGTTAATAGTTTGTGAAAACCTATGAACTCACCAGCGTTAGCTGACCTTTAACATGTTTTCTCAGGTAATTAGAGCTCTTGTTTGGATATGTTACTGTTTTTTAGGCTTGGCAGAAGGGCATGGTTGAAGGATCAATTGGAAACTCTGATAAACTATTGGGACCTATCTTTTATTTTATTTTGGGCTTACTTTCGTACTTTTTGGAATAAATGTAAGTCTAAAATTTTGGATTAAATGTTTTATCTAAGCGGGTAATGCTAGTCCATTTTCTTGTGCTTGTGTTGTGTACCAATCTTAGTAGCACCCCGAAGCTTTGATAAGTCTTCCGCTGTACCAAATTTTGGAGGTCTTACAGGACAGTCAATGAGAGTCACCCTTTGGGGAGGCCTTGGTGATGTGTTGATTGAAAAGAAGGCATAGCATGTGGGCCTTTGTCCTGTTGTGGTAACCTGACAAGTGCAAGACATTACAATAGTAAGTGTTCATCATCTCTGCATTTTCCCATATTTAAAAACTTTTGCATAATAACTTAAAACTGCTTATTACCTTCCAGATAAGCTTTATCTATCAAGCAGTTCATCCACAATGATTCTCGATGATGCTGATATTCCCGTTGTGTAAGATTTGAAATCGGGTAATAGGTAGTTAGTCATGCACTGTTTGTGTTCATTAGTGAAAAGTAAAAAAGTATCGGCACTCTTAAAATTACCATGTATTTGTCTGTTGGTAGTGAGGAGTTATCACGGTCAGGTTCCCGTGTTGACCACTCCCAGCCAAAGGAAGGGACTCTCGAGAACTTACTCATGTGGGCCCGCAATCATAAAAATGATGTATGCCTCCTTTTTTAAGACCCCCATGTCTATACTTTTACTCCATTGCATACAATTTATAACATGGTTATTTTTCCCAGACCGCAACCTTCATCTATAAGGCAAATATCGACTGTGTGATGACAAGGAAGGGTTGGAGTTTCCCGTCATGTAGTGGGGAGAAATGCAAAAAAGGTGCCACTCGAAAGGATGGAGGGTTTCGGTGCGATGCATGTGACAATCCAATTGCATACCCTGTTTTGAGGTAATATTATGAATTATGATTATGCAATGTGAACTATAATGCAATAAGTAATATTGCTGACGTACCCCGTGCAACATATGCTTGGCAGGTATAGGCTTGAGTTGGGTGTGTCCGATGACACTGTACAGACTTTTGTTGTGCTTTTCAATGACCCGGCGACAAAATTGGTAAAGTGCTCAGCATCATCACTCATGGAGATGGATGATGAGGTAAATATGAAACCTGTGTATTGCTTCTCGTGTTGTTTTTACGCTAACTTTCCTTTGCAGTCTCCAGATGACCACTCGAGCTTGCCACCCACCATATCCAACATCATTGGCACAACTCATGTTTTTGAGCTTTAGTCCTATACATATTATGAATAAAGAAGCTTTGAGAGTTTCACATGTTGGACAGTGGACCCAAGTGTGGAAGCGGAGAGTTCTAGCACCACTACTAATGAGACCGCCAGCAAATCACCTTCATTCAAAAGATTGGTAAATGCCCCGTCTGTCTCCACACCCTCCAAACCTACCGAGGGAAAGAAACAATAAAGGTTTTCAAACAATTTTATTGTTGATACTCGCATACAATAATCAGTGCATCATGTCTTACCATGAACAATACATCTGAAATCATTTACATGATCTACATGATGGAATTATTTGAGTTTGGAGACTGAAGATTCAGACACTGAGATATCATTGGACCCGGCATCCGAGGTAGAAGAGGGCGTGTCAAGCACTCCATTTGATAAGAAGAAGAAAAGACGATAAGCATGTGCTTAGCATAAACTACACAGTCAACTACTGGCTTAACTTTGATCATATATTAGCAAGCTCTTATTCGTATTTTATGTGTTCAGGTTTGTCGTAGAAGATTCTGAATGAAGTATCAGCCATGAGAAAAAACATAAGCATACAAGCATCTCACAAATGAGCATTTAGGAACAAAATAATATGTATGGTCTCAAATGTTGTTGGGATCCATTATCTTTATATCTTAGGCATTGCAGAACCCATCATTTGGAAAAAAAAGGATGTATAATCTTTACAAGCAGATGCCTTAACAGGGTTAGTTACATAAAAAAACCTTACTACATCTATCTATATATGCTTAATACTAGACGAATAACTACATACTAAAACTTGGGAAAAAAAAGTGTCTACAAGCTTACAAGCAAATGCCTTAAAAGAGTCAGTCACATAAAAAATCTTGCTATATCTATCTATATAGGTTTAATACTAGATGAATACCCTAAACATTGATAGGCAACCTGAAAACTGTGTCAATTTACATACTGATAATATATCATGTGGCAATGAATAAAATCAACATGAAAACTGTTTTACTTTGTAACATAAAACAGACATCATATGGCAATAAATGTCAATAGAAGTTACAAAATTTCTTATAAATATCTAATAAATTGACTTTATGGATGACAAGAAGTTACAAAACCTTTTAGTAACTGCATTGAAACTCAAAGGCTTGGTAAGGCTTTAAAAGGTCTGATCCAGTTGTTTGTTCACACATATATATCCACTATCTATATTCCAAACTCATGGCATTCAACAGGGAGGTGATCACTCAGTACTTTCACATGCCAATGGCGCAAGCTGCAAAAGAGCTTAATATTGGTTTAACAGCTTTCAAAAGGTACTGTCGAGATGTGGGTATTTGGTATTGGCCCCATCGTAAGCTTAAGAGTATAAAAGCAATGATTAACGATTTTCAGGTTAGGATTCAATTGAAGCTAACATTTTAATCTAAATTTTATATGGCAGAGCGTATTTTATGTGACAGGCATTGAACATCGGTTGTCAATATTGACAAATAAAGAATGTTGTGCACTTTATAGTTGAAAGATTTCAGCCTAAAGTCCACCTCATTTTTCATTTGTTAATATTGACAAACGATGTTCAACATAGTTGCGCACTCTAATCTTCCCCTCGAATTCCTTTAGTTATCTCAATGGGCTAGCAAAGACTAGTTAGATATCAAAAGGGATTTGAAAGGGAGCTTAGAGGTCCTAACTATGTTAATATTTGTCTACTACAACTATATTCACTTCCATGTTATGCATGTCTTTTGTTTGCATTCTAGGCTGAGAATGGAAGTGCACAACCTGATGGGAAGAAGAAAAAGAAGATAATAAAAATGCTGAAGAAAGAACAGAAGCTACTAGAAGAAAACCCGAATTTGAAACTTGGAAAAAGAACCAAAAGGTTGAGACAAGCCTATTTCAAAGATAGGTACAAAAAAAGGAAAACCAGGTCGTTAGTATTGTCGTTAACAAACAAAACAGATTCAATCGAAGCTACACCGTTGCAGTCTTTATCTCCTAACAATCACTCAGAATATGAAGAGATGGATGATGGTTATGGTAGTGACTATGATGAACCCATGGGCTTGGTATTGTCGTTGACAAACAAAACAGATGCAATTGAAGCTACACCATTGTAGTCTATATTTCCTAACAATCACTCAGACTATCAAGAGATGGGTGATGGTTATGGTAGTGACTATGATGACCAAGAGTAGGCCAAAATTAATCTTGAGATCTTACAGTTTAAACTAAATGTTGAAACTTAAATGATTAATGTTGTCTACTTATAAGCATATAAGCAGTTTTGTGGGTTTCATTGAATGTGTGACAGCACATGTCACTATATTTCCAATTCAAATAAACATATTAAGGTTTGCAGTTTGCTTTTATCCAAACACTCAAAATAATTTATTTGCTGACTAGATATTCAATAAGCATATAAGCAATGCTATCAAAACACTAAACACCTCTTATTGCTATCAAAAGAACTCAATAAACATATTTAGTCTGTAACCATATAAAAAAGCCGAACACTAACCTAAGTTACTCATAATCCAAACATCACTCACACCCGCCCCCATCTCAAATGCATTTTCCATCGCAAATCGGCCAACTTTTTTTGAACATATCTTTTATTATTCAAATATGTTACTGACCATTCTAAAGGTACGCATCCACAAAAGATAATTGCATTAAAATTATATAACAATTAGGATTAAAATCACAAGTATGCATGTGCTATAAAACCATATATTTTTACCAACATTAACCTTAACAGGTTACTAAAGAACTACAATTGTACCTTCTTGATAAATTAAATGATATACATATGACTAACTTTTCATTAGCAATCACACTTATTGCATCAGTTAAATTGTTACTACTTGAAAAGGTTTTATATTGAATATATTCAACTTATAGAATACCAAATATCCATCATGCTATACAGCAAAACAGAATCACATTCTCAAATAAAAGATGAATAACGGTATACTTGAATTCAACAAGTTTTTATACCTTGAAATTATTTTTGTTCTTGCAATCACCTCTATCCTTATGTTACAGGTTCCCCAGTCGAAAATGCGATTAATGCATCTCTCACAGGCATGCTCCACAATTCTGTACACATATATTCAAATACAATAATCAAGCAAGATGGTAGAGTACAGAGTTATTGTGGTTTGAAGATGTCAAAAAACGTTGGAGCAGATCCAGGTAAACACCAGCACTTATCCCTTCCTTCCATTAAGGATATAGACAAATATGGTAAAAATACAAATCTAATTAATGTATGATGCATTATCAACATACTTACTTAGGACAATTGTCGACCCCCGTCGTGACTGAAATAGATATACAAGCGAATGAAGCAGTATCTACTTCAAATCACAACTACATCCATAAAAAGAGAAGACCAGCAGCTAAAAAAAATCCCAAAAGGAGCAGCACACGCCTCTGCAGGTGATTACACATATTACTTAATTTAAACATTATTGCCTTCACGCGTCTATTAAAAACAATGATTTTTACAAGCAAAGAGTTTTTTTTTTTTTTTTTTTTTTTTTTTTGAATGCAAGGTGTCCCTTTAGCTTACCATTATCTTGGCCCTCCATCTTATGAATGTCGTAGCTGTAATGCAGTCATGTGGTATGAAGAGAGAAGTGACAAAGCCCGAAAGCCAGTAAATCCAACATTCTCTCTTTGCTGTCAAGAAGGTAAGCTGCGGCTCCCAAAATTCAAAGAAACACCTCCGCCACTATACCATCTTCTCGACTATAACAATCCTGCAACTTCAACGTTTAAAGAAAAGATTAGAGTCTACAATAGCATGTTTTGTTTCACGTCTTTTGGAGCCAAAATAGACCATTCAATTAATACAGGTAGGGGACCATACATGATAAGGATTTATTTGGTACCTTTTTAAGGGGTCATTTAAGCCCAAAATCGCATAAATATTATCAAATATTGCCTCAAATCGTTTGTTTTTGTACTTTAGGTACTTGGGACGAGAATTCTGGAAATCGGCACTTTTGGAGCGGATTTGGATGAAAAAGTGAAGAAAACGACGAAGTCGCGAAAAAACCTGATTCGGTTGTAAGCACGGGGCAGTTTTAAATTTCAAGTATTTCCCGTTAGATAAAAGAGTCACTTTAGGACAAATGACAATTCGATTTTTCGGAGTCGTATTCCACGGCAAGATTTGAATTGAAAATCACGTTTATGTCATTTGTTTAATGCTTGACTATCGAATGTTTTTGGTTTTTATGATTGATTTTAAAAGCTAAATAGATAAATAAAAGAAAACTACAAGCAAAACACTAATATAAGAACTAAAATACGATAATAAAGGATATGCTTGTCAAGTGAGGCGAAAAAGATCATTAAATGTGAATTATCGTTTAAAGTGGTGAATTAATACCCGTTTTAAAAACTATTTTCTCACAACGGTGGTTTAATTTGAAAACAATATTTAATCTTGGTATAATCACTAGATTTAAATGATTGATTATCGTAACAGCTTTTGCCCGTTAAAACAACCAAGTAAATAAATCTAAAATAAATCCGGAAATTATCAATTAACAATCTTTAATACCCGTTAAAAAAACCTATTTTCTCACAACGTTGGTTTATTTTTAAAACAATTCTTTATCTTGGTAAAATTACTATATTTAATTAATCACTCTAACGGCTTTTGCCCGTCAAAATAACCAAAAATCAATCCAAGTAACCAAAGATTATTAATAAACAATTTGTAAGTTTCCACACTTATTTCTCAAATCACAACCCACTTAACAAGCATATAAAATAATTTACTCAATAAGCATAACTATTCTAAAAGCAACAAATAAAGCAATAATCATAATAACTAAACGAAGCATGACAATAAACATAAAAAGAGATAATCGAAAATGGATTAGAAGTTATCAAATATAAGACCGAAGGTAAAAGGAACTCGCAAAAATAAACTCCAACGGCTTTCATCTACAAATTCATATACCTGAATCTTTATCTTCGATTTCTCCATAGTTCCTCTTTAATCAACAACAATTATTTGATGTTTTTGAATTTTTAAAACTAAAACTAAGATAAAGTTTAAAACATTATAAGTAAAAAGTGTTAAAAATGAAACTTAATATAAAAAGATTCAAACTTTATAAAAGAAAATGACTTTAAAATGATATTTTTATAAAAAGTTTTAAACTTTATAACACAAAAACATAAAACTAATAAGTTTATAAAGGAAAATTTTAAAAGTTTATTAGAGAAGGTAAAAGTAGAGATTAAGAAGGTAAAAAGAGATTAACTAAAAAATTAAAATGAAAGCTCGAATTTAATAACACATAAACATAAACTAATAATGATTAAAACCTTACTTAAACAAAAAATTATACTCCCTCGTCCGTCCGTCTCATATTAAATGTCCACTTTGACTTTTTTAAGTCTTTCTTGTTAAACATTGACCGTAAATATTTTTATTTGTGCTATATAATACTTGATGAAAATTATACCAATGAAAATATATTTAAAACGCAATCTATTCATATATTTTGCATAAAATATTATATAACACAAATAATAGAATTAAATGTTAAAGTTGAACAAGAAAGACTCTAAAAAGTTAAAGTGAACATTTAATATGAGACGGAGGTAGTAACAAAGTTTAACTATTTAGATCTACACTAAACTAATTCTACAAATGAAATTTAAAAATTAAAAAAAAAAAAAAAAAAAAAAAAAAAAAAAAAAAAAGTAAGATGTAGGAGTAATATTGTTGACGTTCTTCCCCTCTGTTGCTTGATCCTCATTTCTTTTATATACTCCAAACTCGACGTCTACTCCAAGAAATATCTTGCCGTCTATAATATGCCACGTATCCTAGTTTTAGTGAGTTAAAAATTTCTAGCCAAATGAAGCTTGGGTTGTGTCGGATCTATTATTTCTTGAGTCCAACACTAAGCATGCATTTTAGGCTTTAAATAGACTAGAAGAGATAATGATTTTGGGCTTAATCTTTGGGCTTCAATAATCTTTAGTAAATGCTCGAAATTTCATACTTTTGCTCCAATATTCGTGTCTCGTACCTACAATAATAAATAACAACTTAAAAAAATATATGCACTTAAAATATACATTTTTGTTATTTATTTAGCCGTAAATGAGAGTATTTGATACAAAAAAATATGTGTAATTTAATAGATATCAAAACCTATCAGACATGGGAGTCTGACGGCGTCACATGCTACAACGTTATGCCGTCCCTTGCAATTCAAGATGGATTTCTAGTGGAAAACTAACAAGTGACGCCTTAAAAGAATTTGAAAACTTTATAACCTGACGCCGTTAGGTGTATATTGGAGGAGGGCATCACGCTTTAAGTTAACAAGAGACGGCCAAGAAAGAATTTACAAGTGACGGCTTCGAATTTCTTTTTGACGCCGTCAGAGCGGCGATTACACAGACGAAACTCTAATCCAAGGCGAGTTGACGGCGTCAGAATCTATAAGCTGACGTCGTCACTATTGTAGAACTATATATATTTGTAAACTGTGGACATCATGTGTAACAAACCCTAGACGATTTTGACATCCATTGTAAGGCTTTTTCGGCCTTTTTCATCCATGTTCAATTGAAGATAAGTTATTCGTTTAATCATTCAATATGTCTATGTGTTGTTTGATTACTTGTTATATTTTCTTTGCTTTAACATGTTAGCTTAAGTTTATTTATGTTTGCTTAGATCTAGTGAAACCTAGTTATTGAATATTGATTTGTTGTCTCTTGTTTAGTTGATTGCCTCGCGTTAGGCTAAGAAAACTGGCTGACCTCTTATATGTAACTAGCTTGAACGTCTTAGAAAACGCAACCGTAGAGTGCACTATTGGTTTTTTTCGTTGTATTTATTGCGTGAATTCCGGCTTGTAGATCCTAAAAAATTTAATATACTTTAAGTGATTTAGGGGAGACTAAGATTCATAGAGTTGGGGACTTCGGCACCTCCCCACGACCAATATTAAGGAATACAGCGCTTCAAATAAAACAAGGACGTGGCAATTCAACAAATAAGTAGGAGATAACTAGGGAGTAATTAACTCTAAGTGAACACGTTTTTCCTATCATAAGAGTTACCACCAATTTACTTTTCTGTCTTAATTAGTTTTAATTTAGTTTTATAATTAGTTTTTGGGTTAGTTGATTAACAACTAATTCCGCCCACTCCTTCAAAACCGAGATTTTTAATTGCATTTCATAAAATATAAAAATACAAAAAGAATCATCCCTCACCTCTAGACCTATCTCGTTATACATCTTGACATTTCCACAACTATTGCCAGACTATTCCCCTAGAGAACGATCAATCCCCCGGACTTGCCTATACTACACTACAACGGTTAAGTACACTGCCTAGGAGGATTCTAAAACCTTTTGCGAGGGTTACAACCGCCGCATCAGATAGCATATCCGTCCTGAGCAATTATTGTTTCTCCTACAAATGATTTAGGAAAATGCTTTAAACATTTTTCCTCTGTAGTACATGCGGCGTATCTGCCTTCTTGACCGCAAGGACCATGTAACATAAAGTCAGTAACTACTTTATAGCCATCCGGGTCATGTATTGGACATGGTAGCTCTGCTGGGATTATGTCATCTATTTCGCTAGGGGTTTTGCATTTGCACCGTTCTTCTAGCCACAGGAGAATATGTGCGTGGGGCAGTCCACGTTTTTGGAGCTCTATTACATAAACAACTGAAAGAAAATCCAAAAAAAATCATTAGTTGATGTAAAAATTGCTTCAGAAGAATAGGCAATTTGATGTTAAGACATGAGGCGTATTACCTGCGCACGAATCACCAAAAACCTGTTTTTTCATAAGATCATCTAACATCTCAGTTAGTTTCATTTTGAAGACGCGCGTGCCTATTTCCGGCTGATCATGTCCTTTTTGGCCAGGGATATACTTCAACATTTCATCTATCTCTGGCCATTTTGGATTGGAAGTGAAAGTGATGAAGAGGTCCGGATTTCCGTATGTTCTACATAGATAAACAAATCAATATTCAATAACTAAACAAGAGACAACAAATCAATATTCAATAACTAGATTTCCGTATGTCCTTTTTGGCCAGTTTTCTTAACCTAACGTGAGGCAATCAACTAAACAAGAGACAACAAATTAATATTCAATAACTAGGTTTCACTAGATCTAAGCAAACACAGATAAACTTAAGCTAGCATGTTAGATAGAAGAAAATTCAAGATAAACAAGTAATCAAACAACACATAAATATATTGAATGATTAAACGAATAACTTATCTTCAATTGAACATGGATGAAAAAGGCTGAAAAAGCCCTACAAAAGATGTGAAAATCGTCTAGGGTTTTGTCCTACCAAGTGTTACACATTACAATGAAAAATTGCGAAAGTATATATAGTTTTACAACTCTGACGGCGTCACCTTATAGGTCGTGACGCCGTCAGCTCGCCGTGTTTAGGGTTTCATCTTATGCAAGTCGCCGTTATGACGGCGTCAGGAATATCTTGAGGCCATCACTTGTTAATTCTTCTGGGCCGTCTCTTTCTAGCTTAAAAGATTACTCTCATCTCCAAAATGTACCTGACGGCGTCAGGTTGTAAAATCTTCAAATTCCTCTGAAGCTTCACTTGATAAACTTGAACCAAAAATCCAGCTTCATAAACAAGGGATGGTGTCACGTTGTAGCTTGTGACGCCGTCAGATCTCCAAGTCTGACAAGTTTTACGCAACTTCGTCGTTTTCTTCACTTTTTCGTCCAAATATGTCCAAAAAGTGCCAAAGTGCAAAATTCTCGTCCCAAGTACCTAAAATACAAAAAAGAAAAGATTTGAGTAAATATTTGATCATATTTATACGATTTTGGGCTTAAATAACCCCTTAAAAAGGTACCAAATAAATCCTTATCAAATATCCCTACACTTGGGATTTGCTTGTCCTCAAGCAAATGAGCTTTTACACTAATCAAAATACAAGTTAGGAGTCATTTAACATTAATATAAAAGTAATTACAACACATGATCGTTCCACGTTAGTCAAAATAAGCACGGAAATTATATACTAGCACTTCTCTCAAAGTGTTTGGATTCTTACATCTCTCGGGTGTATAAAGTTATATAACATGAATGGAAACGGGAAAATATAACACTCTCTACCTGTCATAGCACATAGATTAATATAGGCTTGGGAAAGGATCAATCCTCCACCACTTTGGCGTAAGCACCTAGGATAAACTATCAAAGAGGGCTTTTCAAGGGTTGTAATGTTAGGTGTAATGGTATGGAATACACGGTTTGTTAGATATAGGGAAATTTACTGGTGGCAAGTCAATTATCTTGTTCAATTACATGTACAATGAGGCGTTGTTAAGCCAAGACTCGACTCAAGTTGACTCGCTAACTACAAACTCTTTTTTTTTCTTGGCACTTTCTTGACTTAAACAAATAAAAGAAACGGGATGGTAGTCCGTATGTTTTTTGTCTCTTTTCTTTTCCTACTTTTTTTCTTTTTCTTTTTTTTTTCTTTTTCTCTTTTTTTTCGAATTTTTTTCCATACACTCTTGCCCTACCATCCAAAATAATACATCAAAGGGATCTTGCAACCTCCCTACACTTGAACTTTTACATACTTTGCACATAACTAACTAATGACCCGAATTAAGAAAATCAAAACACGTGGAGTACTTTAAACATTAACGCACATATGGGGGTAATAACGTAACATTCTTCCCCATTACTCCATAACAACTACTACTTTTACCCATGAGTCCCAATCGTCCCAAAACTGTCTTTACAAGATATGACTCGACTTAGAAACTATGTAACCAATTAGATAATTGACAAAGGGTTTAACATAAATGTTGTAACAATAATGCACTAAAAATGAGTGCATACAAGGAAGGCTAAGGCAATTTGGGTGTACATTTGGGAATGGATTGTAAACAATGTTTTTCATTAATATTTCGAATCCACCAAAATATCACGAGTACCGCAAAAAAGATAGGCTCTGAGGGTGTACTAGGGGTGTCATGTACTAAAAATAAGTACATCGCAAAGGTGTGGGAAAATTACTTGGCCAATGAAGCCAACGTAATTATAATACAGGTTTAAAATAAGGGTTATCCTAATGCCTCTTATCATTTGGTAAATCCTAACTACACGAATGTAGTCTCACTAGCGATCTCGTGATGTGACCGGATCTAAACACACGAATTGTGTTGGAGATACTTTGAGTATATACTTGACAGCACGCGGAATTTACTATCAAGTACTTAGAAGAATTCTTGTTTGGTGATTGTATAGATGTAACAATAAGAAAAATAACACAATATTCACTCAAACGATTATCTTCAATATAATATGAGAATTACAATTACGATCGTGAAGCTATGATATTAATGTGTATATAACCCTTAACCTAGGATCTCCTTTTATAGGACAAGGAGTCCTTTACAAGTAAAATATCTACCGTATAATTCTAACTTGATAAGATATACATTACATCTATTCCATATATATCTTCACACGATTTCATCTTAATCTTATAAGCAGTACGACTGAACAAATTTGAATTCCTCCCCTGTTTGGAAGAATCTTCACCATCACTTTAGCTTGATCAGCCTCCATTATGACAATTTGTACAAGTTTCCATCAATTCATTTGTTATTTCAAACTGCTCTCATCACTTCCAGATGTATTACCTTCTGAGAGAGGTGAATCATAGAGCATAAACTTAGTTGAAAACCAAGTCTAAACCAGCAGTACAAACTAGTTGAAACTAGCAGTACATACTGTTTGTAAAAAAAATATTAAGAGTAGGATAAACTCAGTGTGGATTTGAAAACAGTTTTTTCCACTTATAGTTTTTAGCAAACTATCAGCTATCAACGGATTTGATATGTCTTTACCAATAGCCGTTTGCTATGGACTAGCCAACTCTTCACAAGTAGATTTGGTGAGTTGATGACCAACCAGTTTTTGGTAAACTGTCAACCATAAACGGATTTGAGTAGTCTTTACCATCTGTAGGATGTTCCTGCACACAAAGAAATGGTTTTAGTGCCTTTTGGGGACCCAAACCATCACTGGCTTGGATCTGCCTTGTGCATCAATATCAGAAAATTTATTGAAGGTCATTGATGCACCATTGGGTTTGGCAAATTTTCTAACCCAAAGTGCTGAGGCCTTGACAGCATTGCCCCTTTGACCCTTAACACTCAAGTGCCTAGCAGTAGCATTTGCTGGTCTAGCAGTTTGAACTGCTGGTTTAACTTTAGGCACCCATTTTTGATTGGTCATGGCTGTTTTCTTATAAAAATACCTTTTAACTGTTTGTGCATGATTTGAAGGTTGTTTTCCACTTGTAACAGTTTGTTTGTTTTTAAACCATTTGTTAGGTCTAGCAGTTGGAACTGCTGACTTAACAATTGAAACTGCTTTGACTCCAGATCTTAACAGAACTGCTTTGGGTGACAATTTTTGATTCACATTAGGGTTAATATCTCATGTTGGACTGTTTTGAGTTATCCTAGCATTTTTATTCCAATTCACCCTTGAATTTCCAAAATCTCTTTTCTTCCATGGGTTAAAATTACAATAAGCAGCAAAATGAACAAAACTTCCACATACAAAGCATACTTTCTTAATCATAGCAAACTCATCATCCAATTGCTTAGAATTTGAGTGGTTCTAGTTCCTCTGACTACCCTCAGAAACTGTTGATCTGTTCTTAGTCCTATACATCTCAGCATATTTCACATTTTTCCTAACTGGTTTTATGTCTTCAGTCTTAACCACTTTAGGAGTATGTTTAACTTCTGCCTTAACATCAATAGATCTGTCCTTAACCTTGGCATCCTCATCATCAGATGTCCAATCCTCAATGGTTGGTGCATCTGAGTCTCTAGGAGAGGACATCATTTCCTCAGAAAGTGGTTTATCACTAGCACTAACATAAGAATCCTCAGCCTTAACAAATTTAACAGGATTCTCACTAATCTTAACACCATATCCAGGAAAATCCATATCCTTAAACTCTTCTAATCCTGTATGAGCTAAATCAATTCCTGGTGGAATAAACATTCCTCTAAGAGGGGGTGCAACTGACTTATACCCTAAACCAGACTTAGCTTTGTTAAGTATTTGATTCTCTACAATTTTCTGAACTCCCTTTGAAGTATGTTCAAGAGTATCTACACTTAACTGGATGTTTTCTTTTTCCTTTTTAAGCTTCTCTAGTTCATATATATGTCCACTCATTTTATCATCTTTTAGTTGCAAATCTCTTTTTAAAACACCTATCTCATCAGAGAAGTTTGACTCATTCTGTCTATAAAACACAATTTGTTCTTCTAAAACAGCTAGTCCTCTTTTATGATTTGCCAGACTAAAATTTACTTGATTAAATTCTACTCTAAGATCATCATACTGTTTCTTAAGACACTCATAATCTTTTTAAGCAGAACAAGTATTTGAACATTTTTGAACAATATGTACCTCAGAGTCTGAGAAAGCCATCAAACCCAAGTTAGCTGGTTCCTCTTCTTCCTCCATGAAGCTCCAATCAAATCCAGCTCCATCAATAGCTACCATAGCCTTGGAAGAAGGCTCTTCTACATTAACTGTTCTCTTTGTTCCTTGCTGATTCTTGAACCCTTGACTCTGGTTGCTTTGTTGTCTTGGACTTCTACATTCCCTGGCAAAGTGCCCCATTTTATGACAATTATAGCACTCCACCTTGGAGTTGTCATACCCAGCTACATCTCTTCCATTGAAGGTGATCTTGTTCCCAGTTCTTTGATAATACTTCTTAGCCCTAATACTTATCAAAGCCAACTGCCACTTTAAATCCATAGCTTCCAAATCATCTTCAGCAATCTGAAGAAGGTCTTCATTGTAGATTTAAGACCCACCAGATTGTTCTGACACAAATCCATATATGGTCTCTTCAGTTAAGCCAGCAGTACTAGTTTTTACACTAGTAGTGCTAACTGTTGGGTTAGCAGTACCAACTGCTTCTTCATCTTCATGATTCGAACTGCTTGAAGAAGATAAGAAAGCCATATTCCCTGAACTAGAACTGGTGCTACCACTCTTCTTCACCTTCTGCTCAACAATCTTAAGATTGTTGTAAAGCTCATTCAATGTCATTTTCTCCAGTTCTGGTTTATTGCTCCAAACCACAACATAAGTGTTCCATTCAGCAGGTAAACTATTAAGAAACTTCATGTTGAGGTCTTCCTGTGGAATCACAATCTTCAACACAGTAAGTTGACTGATGATCTTTGAAGCCTATTAAAGATATGGTCCAAAGTTTCATTGCTTGATGCAGTGAAGTTCTCATAACTTTGTTTAAGTAGGGTTCTCTGTGCTTTCTTGGTAGCAACATTACCACCAAATCTTTCCACCACTGCTTCAAAAAGAGTTTTAGCAGTCTCGTAATGGCTAAAATTCAGCACTTGATCATTAGGAATTGCCATTAATAACAAATTCCTAGCCTTCTGATCATTCTTCTTTTTGATTCTCTCCTCGTTTGTGACTGGCTCAGTGTTAAGCTTTGTGGTCTTGGAACCATCAGCACGTGTTTCTTCAACAGAAATTGGTTTGAAGGAATTACCATTGATAATGATATCCCATAACGCATAGTCTTGCACCATGAAATATTGCTCTATTCTGAGCCGCCATAAATCGTATTCATTCTGTTTCAGCATGGGAAGTTTAGCAAGGATTGAGGTTTGAGGTGTCTCCATGTCCATCTTCTTGGCTGCTAGTGAGTAAATACTTCAAAAACTTCTAAATCAAAGTATCAGGAACCTGTCTCTGATACCACTTGACCGGATCTAAACACACGAGCTGTGTTGGAGATACTTTGAGTATATACTTGACAGCACGCGGAATTTACTATCAAATACTTAGAAGAATTCTTGTTTGGTGATTGTATAGATGTAACAATAAGAAAAATAACACAATATTCACTCAAACGCTTAGCTTCAATATAATATGAGAATTACAATTACGATCGTGAAGCTATTATATTGATGTATATATAAAACTTGACCTAGGATCTCCTTTTATAGGACAAGGAGTCCTTTACAAGTAAAAAATCTACCGTATAATTCTAACTTGATAAGATATACATTACATCTTTTCCATATATATCATCACACGATTTCATCTTAATCTTATAAGCAGTACGAACTTTCTTCATCAACAGTATAACTTATATTGAACCGTACCAACTGTTAATTTAATTCCCAACATGATGCATCACAAACGCAAGTTCTAGAATCTATATACTACCGGTACACTTATAAGCATTAAAGATAAATGTTTTTTCCTAAAGATCTAAAGGCGAACCTCACAATTTTGGGGTGGAATTTTTTGAGTGGAAGGCTTTTTGTGCTAGCTATATAATTCATATCCATGAGACGCTTATTAAAACGAAAGTTTCACTCCTAAATGTTGTAAAAAAAAATTTTAATTTGGTGCTAAAATTGCCCTAACAAGTATCTTTCTTAGTTTATTACACATTTACTCTAAAACAAAACAAATATCAAGCGAAGTTATAGTTTCTAAGGTATCCCAATTTTACTCTCCCTACACTTAAATTGAACATTGTCCCCAATGTTCTTGAAAAGTATCAAAGTTATGATAACGAGAAAATAAAATAGAGAAAGAAACTAATACTCCCCTGATTTGCTCGGCATGGACGATGTGAAAACACGGTTAAATCTTCCTCTAAGAAAACAAACTTGATAAGCTTCACTTCCATTGTATACTTTCATCTTCTTGTCCAATATAACCTGTAATTCACTAAGAAAACGAAACACAAAACCTCGCATAAAATCGGCGGTAAACATTATATATATATAAATTAAATCCTAGAAAGGATAAATGTGCATATATATCTTATTTTCTTTCTAGGAATTAAAAGGATATAATGCTTGCAAAATAAATGTCTACGGATTTCTGAAAATTTAAAATTTTAAAAAATTTTCAAAAAATTTAAGTTCCAGCAGAAAAACAAAATCCTTGAAAACTGTGCTGCTACAGTGCCTAACGCCGTCGGGTGGTAAACCCTGACGCCGTCAGGTATGACCTGACACTATTTTTGCATTTTGTTTTTGGAAAATTTCTTGGAAAATCTAATTAATAAAACCTGGAAAAATCGCACAACATTTATTGTGACTCGATACAAGCATTTGACACTAAACAAACACATAAATATATGCTAATCATTAATTGTTAACTTTCATGTTCAAATTCATTCTTATAAACAAATTTTATCTTCCCTACACTTATCTTTTTGTAAAATACCTTTATATGCAATTAAGACGAGGTTAAAAACAAAATAAAGCATTTTCACAAATTATATTCGAAACATGAAAGATAAACAAATAAAGATGGAGCATATATATGAAATCAAACAAAATAAAAACAAACAAGCAAACAATAAAAACATGGGCTGCCTCCCAAGAAGCGCTTTTCTTTATTAACGAGTCTTGTAGGTAGACTCAAAGTCATATCCATTACGTGACTCCATCCTTCGTCACGTTTTCAATGTCATCTTCTATATTGGTTTTATATTCCGGACCTAGTTGTAAGCATTCTTGTAAAAACCAAATATCTTTTTCATCTCATAGTCTACTCCTCTTCTCTTATCCTCTTCGTTCCTATAATAGACTGATGTGTTACGTGTGTGTACAAGTTTTAAATTTATAAAGGTCGAATTACTAAATGTAGAAATAAGACATACAAGCAAGTGAACTCGTCCGTTATAGCAAGATTATGATGGTAAGTCGGGATCGTTCGCAGGGATTTGTGAGTGAATCAAATTGTAAGCTAATAAAAGTAAATCTCTTAAACAAGCAATGATGAAAATATAATACTTCAAATGATTAAAACTATACTTGCTTAGACTAATATACTACTTTTTGATAAGCATGATTGTGATAACTCTTGTAAACATGTTGGTTATGATAATTAGTTGGGTGAACTAATCTATTGTTTCTACAAATTAAACCTTCGTCAAGATTTTAGTTCATAAAAACAAGCATTACGTTTAACCAATCAATTCAAGATCAATTCAAGGTTCATAAGTTTGGGGTAACAAACTTAAACACAAAAATAATCTCTTGTTTTATCAAATAAGCTTAGGAAATGGTCAATACAAAAGGTAACCGATTCATAAACAAATAGGTTAAAATTGATTATAAACTACTAATCTTCCGACCCTTGAAATAGTTTACAATCAATCCAATTTGATAGACAAAAGCATTCTTATTACAACCACAATTAACTTTCTTTGTTTAATCAAGAATAATGGGTAAAAACAATCATTCATAGACAAATGATTATAACTAGTTGAATAACAATAACTCTTTCGACCTTTAGTATTACTAACTAGTCAAACTTGATTAACAAATGTCACTACGAAAGTTAATCACAATTGGATCTTAGAATCAACTTGAAATTGAATTAAAACATGTTATCACAATCATACGCTAATCAATAAAAATACACATCATCTAAGCAAGTACACAAAGGCACTAGCCACTCATAGCAAACATGAACATAAACTTAGAACTTTGAACATTAGAAATCATGATTGAAAGTCTTAAAATGATTGGAAATAGATTACAAATGGTAAGGTAATGATACCCAAAGTATTGGTGTTGACTTCTTGATGTTTTGACCTCCAAATGTTGACTTCTTGACCCTCCAAAGTTTCCTAGACTTCTAAGGACGAATTTAGGACTTTGAGAGAGTATTTTGATGAGTGGATAGTTAATTGTCTTGAAAGATTAAGAAAAAGCCTCCTTTAACACTTCACAAATGGTCCTATTTATACTACTCTCAAAGCCTAGGGTCTTTTAATGCTTCACTTGGCCTCCACGAAGAGTATAATTGTATAGAATGCTCAATAGAAGGCTTTGGAATCGTTGGAAGTAAAACAAAATACTTAATGATGAAGTTTGGCAAATCAGACGACATCCAACCGTTCGGCATTGGTTCCAACCGATCGGTTGGCCTTCAAAAATAGCATCCATCCGATTCGGTTGCGGGCTGCATCCGATCGGATGGGGGTTGTTGTGGATATGATTTTTGGACTTTTGGTATTTAGCTTGTTTCTTGTTTGTGGCTCTTGGTTCTTCATCCAAACTTGATCTTTTCTTCGTCTTGGAACTTGTCAACATGAATACTTGGACCTTCATTCTTTGGAATGCCTTTTTGGTGTGGAACTTGACACAAAAATCTTCGTACCATCATAAATATTTCCTTCTTCCTCATTCTTTCATCTTTTTCTTCCTTTTTCCTGTACTTGGCTACATATACTTTGCAAACATACTTTGGTACGATTAAGTAACAAAAGCATATAGATATAACCAAATAACACATATAAAAGTACGAATAACACTACCAAAAACATGCACAATTTGAGCGTTATCAAATTCCCCCACACTTAAACTTTGCTTGCCCTCAAGCAAATCTAGAAGTAAAAACAATAATCCACATGGTACTCAAGTATGTTTAAGAAAAAATGTGATGCAAATCTATCAAGTACAAGTACAAGTTAGATTCATCATTTTTAAGCGTTTATAATTTGAATCATTGAGATGTTTGACAATACCCTAATGATTTTCTTGCTTGATGAACATTACGAAACACGTCACGAAAAAGGAAATGAAATATAATTCACTCAAAACACTCATTTGTATGGTTTGTGGAGTATATAAGGGGAATCACACTCATTTGCTCAGTCATGATTTAAATATTACCATAAGCTTGTACAAGAAACAAAACTTCACCGAAATGGCTTGAGCACCAAGTATACATATCCAAGAGGTCTTTTATTCGGGTTTAAGGCTTCAAGGGTTATATCAGACTTATGTGCAACTATCTTATGCAAGATATAATAGCTCGCTAACAACGAATTCTTGCATCACCAAATAACGGATGGTCACTAAGGATAGCCTTAGATCGCTAGCAACGCTACGTAATTCCTCAAGAAATCGGATGGTCACTACATGTCAATACACTTGATAATTCCACAAAGTCAAAAGGGTAGGATAAGAAATGAGATATGTTTTAGAAAGGGTTGATAATAAAGAATATACAAAACTAATCAAAGTCTACTAACTAATTGTTGCTAGCTGTTTCGAACCACTATCATGCAATCTTGAGAAACTCTATAGTTTATTGATCAATACATTATTCCATAGCTCATTGGCTATTCTTGTCACCTTATAGTTGCGATGATTTTTTTTTCAAATAAACTCATTCACTTGTCATCTTATAGTTGCGATGACTTGTCTTTCACTTCACTTAGATAATTACTCATGGAGTTTGCAACTTTCTTCGAACTTTCATGATTTCCCACATAACATCCATCTTACCAAATAGCTAGCAACCAACCAAGACTTGACTAAGGGTAAGGCTAGGCTAAAAAGTGTAAAATCTTTTTGTATTTTTCTGGATTTATCAAAAGAAAAAGATAGGCTCAGAGGGTGTAACTAAGGGTATCTAGCGTTAAAGGTAAACGCTAACAAAAGGGTTTATATCGGTGGTTAACTAGTCAGTGTAACTAGCTAAATATCAATACGGAAGGCTATTTGGGTTAAATCCTAAGGTTGACTCTTATCACGCATATACACTTATATCACACATGAAATGTGATCTCACAACGGTCTCGTAATGATTTACAGGCACAAGTTCTAGAATAAATAAAATCACCGGCACACTCATAGCAAAAGAATCAAAGCATAAAAGATGTATGCTAGATACGAAACAGGCTTAATTCCTCATAATTTGGTGGAAGGGCTATAATATGTGCTAGCTAATGTTATCGATCCCAGAATGGATTGCAATATTAATCGGGACACATCTCAATTTTTCAAAAATTACATGTTTTACCAGTGGATTGATCCAGTTATTCTAATATTTATTCTTAAAATGACAAATTACTAGATCACAAGGGCAAACAAAATTTAAAATCTAGCTCAAAATTTACAATTTATCCTTATTTTCCTATTCAGCCCCCCCCCCCCCACACTTAAGTTAAGCATTGTCCTCAATGTGATAATTGAATTTCAGGGAATGAAAATAGGGAAATAAGAGAATAAACCATATTTTCTTTGCTCCATATGATTCTTTGATCCAAGCATCCAAGCTTTGTAATCATTACCTGCAGTAATCTTAAAACAAACAAAACAAACACACAACATATTTCTACGTTTTATTCAAAAGACAGTGGTACACCCCCACACTTAAGTTCAATTAAGGGATTAGAGAAACTTTGGGGTGTAATCACATTGAAAATAAATAAGAACTAAAAATAGCAAACACACGGGTTGCCTCTCGAGAAGTGCTTGTTTTATTAACGAGTCATCAGCCTGACTTAAACTTCCTTCTCTCTACATTGGTGCAATTTTTGGTTTCTTCTTTGAGAATTTTGGGACATACACCACGTTTTCTATCACTATTTCCTCTCGAGTTTCATCTATGTTGTACAACTTTGTGTTTTCCCAAACTTTAGGAAGAACATCATAGATAAATTCAGAATTTTCTTTGTAGTCGGTTGGAAAAGGTGTCAGAAATGTGATAACTTCATATTCGGATTCCGGTGCAATTTCTTTGATAGAAATCTTGTTCATTTGCTCCTTATCATAGTACAATTTAATTCGGTGACCATTAACAATGAAACTTCCACCTTGTTTGTCATATAACTCAACATATCCAGATGGAAATCCATGTTTCACTATATATGGTCCGAACCATTTTGGTCTTAGCTTAGGAGATTTAAACTTGTATTTCATATTGAAAAGCAGAACTTTGTCACCACCTTTGAATTCTTTCCGAATTCTAAGCTTTCTGTCATGATACGCTTTGGTTCTTGCTTTGAAAAGCTTGGAATTATCATAAGCTTGGAGTCTTAGTTCATCGAGTTCATGCAATTGCAAAAATCTCTTCTCTCCAGCTATTTTGAGATCAGGGTTACAGTTTCTGAGTGCCCAGTAGGCGCGATGTTCAATTTCGAATGGAAAATGACAGGTTTTTTCATACAAAAGTCTGTATGGTTTTGTACCAATTGGCGTTTTATAAGCCGTACGAAATGCCCATAGAGCATCATCTAGTTTTCTCGACCAAACGGCAGGATTATCTTTGACCATTTTTTCGAGTATCCTCTTTAAAGCTCTGTTGGTATTTTCGACTTGACCACTGGTTTGTGGGTGATAAGCTGTAGCAAAACGATGATGAACTCCATATCGTTTCATAATTTTCTCCATTTGTTTGTTACAGAAATGGGTTCCTCGATCACTTATTAAAGCTTTAAGAATTCCATAACGAGCGAAAAGCTTTTTGAGAAAATTAACAACAACTCGTGCATCATTTGTGGGTAGAGCTTCGGCTTCAGCCCATTTGGAAACATAATCAATAGCAACAAGAATGTATTCGTATTTGTGCGATTTAGGAAATGGTCCCATGAAATCGATTCCCCAAATATCGAATATTTCGCAGACTTGAATGCTCTTTTGAGGCATTTCATCTCTACGAGAAAGACTACCGGATCTTTGGCAAGCATCGCAGTTTTGAACAAGAGTATGAGCTTCTTTGAAAATTGTTGGCCAATAGAATCCAGCATCAAAAACTTTTTTAGCTGTGGTGGAAGGACCATAGTGTCCCCCAGTCGGGCCATGATGGCATTCATCAAGAATTCTTCTTGTTTCGGAACCAGAAACACATCTTCTGATCATCCCATCGAGACAAATCTTGAAAAGATAAGGCTCTTCCCAATAATAGTGTTTTAGTTCTGAAAAGAATTTACTTCGTTGGGCATGAGTTAATCCTTTCCTGAGAATTCCTCCAACGAGATAATTTGCATAATCAGCAAACCACGGAATTCCTTTTTCATCATTTGTGTCAACCGTCATGAGAGTTTCATCAGGGTAATAATCATCAATTTCATCTTCCTTTAACTCTTTCAAATTTGGATTTTCGAGACGAGACAAATGATCAGCAGCTAGATTTTCTGCTCCTTTCTTATCTTTGATTTCTATGTCGAATTCTTGGAGTAGCAAAATCCATCGGATAAGACGCGGTTTTGTATCTTGTTTGGTAAACAAATATTTGAGCACTGAGTGATCAGTAAACACGATTATTTTTGAAAGCACAAGATAAGATCTGAATTTGTCGAAAGCAAAAACAACGGCTAACAATTCCTTCTTCGTAACCGTGTAATTTTGTTGAGCATTGTTGAGTGTTTTGCTAGCGAAGTATATAGGACGGAAATGTTTTCCTTCACGTTGTCCTAACACAGCTCCAACAGCAAAATTACTAGCATCGCACATGAGCTCGAATGGTAGTGACCAATTAGGTGAAACTATAATGGGTGCACTAGTCAGCTGGTTTTTCAATGTTTCGAATGCCTTCATGCAATCTGCATTGAAGTAAAAAACAGATTCTTTTTCAAGAAGTTTCGTCATAGGACGAGATATCTTGGAAAAATCTTTAATGAAACGACGGTAGAAATCGGCATGTCCTAGAAAACTTCTAACGGCTTTAACGTTTGTTGGAGGTGGTAATTTGGTGATAACATCAATTTTTGCTTTATCAACCTCCATTCCTGCACTGGAAATTTTGTGTCCAAGCACAATTCCTTCAGTCACCATAAAATGACATTTTTCCCAGTTGAGAACAAGATGTGCAGCTTCACATCTTTCGAGCATTTTACCGAGATTAGAAAGACAAGCTTCAAATGAGCTTCCAAAAACTGAAAAGTCATCCATGAAAACTTCCATAGATGTTTCAAGCATGTCTTGGAATATTGCAATC
Source organism: Artemisia tridentata subsp. tridentata (assembly GCA_021014915.2). NCBI lineage: Eukaryota > Viridiplantae > Streptophyta > Magnoliopsida > Asterales > Asteraceae > Artemisia > Artemisia tridentata. Next base: position 77,280,311 of record CP139502.1, read on the forward strand.
ATACACCTTTGAAAAGTCGCAGGTGCATTACAAAGAACAAAAGGCATACGCCGGTAAGCGTAGGTTCCAAAGGGACATGTGAACGTAGTCTTTTCTTAATCGGCAGGATCGATAGGAATTTGGAAATATCCTGAAAAACCATCAAGGAAACAAAAGTACTCGTTCCCTGCTAATCTCTCAAGCATTTGATCCATGAAGGGTAGAGGAAAGTGATCTTTTCGGGTGGCTTTGTTTAATTTCCTGTAATCAATACATACTCGCCATCTAGTGACAGTTCTAGTAGGAACTAATTCATTCCGTTCGTTGGTCACAACAGTCATTCCTCCTTTTTTTTGGAACACAATGAACTGGACTCACCCAAGGACTATCCTCGATGGGGTAAATGATACCGGCATCAAGAAGTTTGATGATTTCTTTCTTAACAATTTCTTTCATATGGGGATTGAGTCGACGTTGTCTTTCTACAACGGGTTTAACACCTTCTTCGAAATTGATTTTATGTTTACAGAAATCAGGCCTAATTCCTGGAATATCAGAAGTTTTCCACGCAAAAGCTCTTTTATGCCTCTTGAGAACAGAGATGAGACATTCTTTTTCATTATCATTGAGCAATGACGATATGACTATTAGAAGAAGTGAATTATCTTCCAAGTAAGCATATTCAAGATGATCGAGAAGTAGTTTTAGCTCAAGATCAGTTGGTGGTTCTTGAATAGATGTTTTGATCCTCAATTGATCATTAAAAGTAATTTCCTCAAAATTCTCTTCTACTATTTCTCCTTCTTCTACTTCTTCTTCTTTTTCAAACTTTACTTCCATAAAATCAGTGAATTCTTTATCAAGATCTGTTTCACTAATTTTCTTCGAAGTAGTCATGAATGTATCAGAATCGTCAAGTAATGCATCAAATTCTTCCTCAGTGACTTCATCGATTACGTCAATGTTAAAACAAGTGTCATCACTGGAATATGGATACTGCATTGCTTTATCGATTAAAAAGGTAATTCTATCTTCTCCAACTCCAAGATTGCGTTCTTTACTTTTTACTTTGATGATAGCATCAGCTGTGTTTAGGAAATGTCTTCCTAAAATAAGAGGTACTCTACTATCTTCCTCCATTTCTAAGATCACAAAATCCAAGGGAAAAACAAATTTACCAACTTGGACAAGCATATTCTCAGCTATCCCAACAGGATATTGGTAAGAATGATTGGCTAATCGAATACTCATCCTTGTAGGTTTCAAGTTATTGATTGAAAGTTTAGAATACAACGAATAGGGCATCAAATTGATACTTGCACCTAGATCGGCTAAAGCATCGCATGTGATGTTGTTTCCTAACGTGCATGGAATCAGAAAACTTCCGGGATGTCCGAGTTTTGGTGGAATTTTGTTTTGAAAAATGGCTGAGCATTCTTCATTGAGAAAAGTAGCGGATATTTGCTCCAACTTGTTTTTGTTATTCAGAAGTTCTTTTAAAAATTTCCAATAATTGGGCATTCCAGCTAGAACATCAACGAGGGGTACATTGAGTCTAACCTCTTTGATCATTTCAACAAACTTCTTATAACACTCTTCCATCTTTTCTTTCTTAAGGCTCTGAGGATATGGAATCTTTGGTGTGTACGCCTTAATTGGCGGGATGGGTTTTTCTTTGGTGGGTATATTTGGAGTATTTTCCTTCTCTCCTTCTTCAGCTTCATCCTCACTTTCATCATGGATGATCGTGGTATTATTCGGATTGGGTGGTGGATCATAAGAGAGACCACTTCTTGTGAATACAACATTGATATGCTCATTTCTAGTCTATGGTGGACGATAAGTTTTATCATTTGATCCAGATGATGTTGGTTTAGGGTTGGATTGGGTATTACTTGGTAACGAACCAGATGGTCGAGACGCAAATTGATTAGAAAGTCTACCGAATTTGTTTTCGAGATCTTGAATAGATGCTTGATGATTTTTCTGTCCCTGCTCAACTTTGGTTTTGAGATTGAAAAATTGGTTCTTGACGAACTCATTGGTTGATTTTTGAGCAGTCACGAATTCTCTCATCATTTTTTCAAAATCGGATTCTTCCGGCTTTTTATCAGAGGTCTGTGGAGTTTGATTGTCCACTGTGGTTGAGAATCACGGTTGTTATCCCTTTGTTGGCGATCTTGCCAATTTACAGAATTTCTTCCGTAATAATTTCCACGATAACCACCTCCATGGTATCCTCCTTGGACATAATTAGCTTCTCCTTCTTTGGGTTTATCCATTGGTTGATCGTCACATTTTGATGATGTGTGATTACCTCCACAGTTGTTACATCTGTCTCGCATTTCTTTCATTTCTCCTTTAAGATCTTTGTATTGCGAGTCAATTTTGGAAGTCAAGGCTTCCATTTTCTCCATGAGTTTAGAGGTTTCGGAACTTTCAGCAAAAGCAACTGTTTTTCGTAAAGGTTTGGTTTTGGAATCTTTTGACCAATCGAGTTTGAGAAGTACTCGGTCTTCAAGCAATTGATATGCTTGGTTAGGAGTCTTATAAAGAAAAATTCCTTCAGCATCAAGAATTCCTTGAGATGTTTCATCAAGTCCATGGTAGAAGATTTGGATAATGGTTCCTCGTCCTAAACCATGTCCATGACAACTACGAAGCAAATCTTTCATACGAAGCCAAGCTTCGACAAGTGATTCGTTAAGATTTTGTGTGAAAGCACGAATTTCTCCCATGAGTCGGTTAAACATGGCAGGTGGAAAGAATCGACTTACAAAAGCTTGCCTCATCTCCTCCCAAGTATTGATAATTCCTGGGGTTAATTCATTATACCACCCTTTTGCATCTCCAGCAAGTGATGATGGAAAAAGTTTGAGTTTAATGGTGTCGACATCGGTTTCGCTATATCGGAACATGCCACAAATTTTGAGGAATTTGGCAATGTGTTTGTGCGGATCGGCCCTCGAACGGCCATCAAATTGACGGTCTTTAATCATAGAAAGATGGTGACCTTTTACGGTGAAATTGTTACCAAGGGTAACAGGAACAATAGCAGATCCAGGAGTAGGTGCTACGGCTCAGTTGGCGGCCCACATGGGTTGATCGTCAGCCATGGGAAAAGGATGATCAGTGAATGGGTTATAAACGACTTTGGCTTCGAAAAGGTTATCAAACGGTGGGTTTGGTATTCTTGGTACACGGTTGGCTAATGAAACAAAGGGTGTTCTTCTTCTTCTAGTTCGAATTAAACTTTCGGGATTGGAAAGCGGTAAAATTGGTTCTAAACCAGTTGAACGAGTGTTCATACAATTCCCAAGAGAATCGACGCAATGTCTAAACACACGAGCGAAGAATGAAAACAGTTTTCAAAATCAGTATTGGTGATCCGATCAGATAAATGTAATACCGATCGGATAGGAGTCTCGGTAAAATTGGTTATGAAGGGATCCGATCGGATGGATGTGATACCGATCGGATGGGAGTCTCGGTAAAATTGAAAAATGGGCAACCGATCGGATGAATGTGAAACCGATCGGATGGACAGATCGGATTTTTTTTTATGAAAACGAACTTGGTGAGAAATGGACTTCTAAAACTTACGGAAACACAATCAAAATCCCCGGCAGCGGCGCCAAAAACTTGATGTGTTACGTGTGTGTACAAGTTTTAAATTTATAAAGGTCGAATTACCGAATCTAGAAATAACACATACGAGCAAGTGAACTCGTCCGTTATAGCAAGATTATGATGGTAAGTCGAGATCGTTCGCAGGGATTTGTGAGTGAATCGAATGTAAGCTAATAAAAGTAAATCTCTTAAACAAGCAATGATGAAAATATAATACTTCAAATGATTAAAACTACACTTGCTTAGACTAATATACTACTTTTTATAAGCATGATTGTGATAACTCTTGTAAACATGTTGGTTATGATAATTAGTTGGGTGAACTAATCTATTGTTTCTACAAATTAAACCTTCGTCAAGATTTTAGTTCATAAAAACAAGCATTACGTTTAACCAATCAATTCAAGATCAATTCAAGGTTCATAAGTTTGGGGTAACAAACTTAAACACAAATAATCTCTTGTTTTATCAAATACGCTTAGGAAATGGTCAATATAAAAGGTAACCGATTCATAGACAAATAGGTTACAATTGATTATAAACTACTAATCTTCCGACCCTTGAAATAGTTTACAATCAATCCAATTTGATAGACAAAAGCATTCTTATTACAACCACAATTAACTTTCTTTGTTTAATCAAGAATAATGGGTAACCTTCGCGCTGACCGTTCGCTTTCTCAGTAGCAAAAGCGCTTCTCTTTGCCCCTTAAGTAGAAGGACAAGAAAGAGATTCTTGGTTTTCTTGCTCCCGCTTCCTCATCTAAAAACAATCATTCATAGACAAATGATTATAACTAGTTGAATAACAATAACTCTTTCGACCTTTAGTATTACTAACTAGTCAAACTTGATTAACAAATGTCACTACGAAACTTAATCACAATTGCATCTTAGAATCAACTTGAAATTGAATTAAAACATGTTATCACAATCATACGCTAATCAATAAACAATACACATCATCTAAGCAAGTGCACAAAGGCACTAGCCACTCATAGCAAACATGAATATAAACTTAGAACTTTGAACATTAGAGATCATGATTGAAAGTCTTATAATGATTGAAAATAGATTAAAAATGGTAAGGTAATGATACCCAAAGTATTCGTGTTGACTCCTTGATGTTTTGACCTCCAAATGTTGACTTCTTGACCCTCCAAAGTTTCCTGGACTTCTAAGGGCGAATTTAGGACTTTGAGAGAGTATTTTGATGAGTGGATAGTTAATTTTCTTGAAAGATTAAGAAAAAGCCTCCTTTAACACTTCACAAATGGTCCTATTTATACTACTCTCAAAGCCTAGGGTCTTTTAATGCTTCACTTGGCCTCCAAGAAGAGTATAATTGTATAGAATGCTCAATAGAAGGCTTTGGAATCGTTGGAAATAAAACACAATACTTAATGATGAAGTTTGGCAAATCAGACGACATCCAACCGATCGGCATTGGTTCCAACCGATCGGTTGGCCTTCAAAAATAGCCTCCATCCGATTCGGTTGCGGGCTGCATCCGATCGGATGGGGGTTGCTGTGGATATGATTTTTGGACTTTTGGTATTTAGCTTGTTTCTTGCTTGTGGCTCTTGGTTCTTCATCCAAACTTGATCTTTTCTTCGTCTTGGAACTTGTCAACATGAATACTTGGACCTTCATTCTTCGGAATGCCTTTTTGGTGTGGAACTTGACACAAAAATCTTCGTACCATCATAAATATTTCCTTCTTCCTCATTCTTTCATCTTTCTCTTCCTTTTTCCTGTACTTGGCTACATATACTTTCCAAACATACTTTGGTACGATTAAGTAACAAAAGCATATAAATATAACCAAATAACACATATAAAAGTACGAATAACGCTACCAAAAACATGCACAATTTGAGCGTTATCATAGACCGATTGCTTAAGTTCCTTTTCTAGGTTTGGCATCAGACGAAATTGTTCAATCTTATATGGCATTTGGTAGGCAATCTCGTCGGTTTCATCTGTAAACATAACTATCCCTAACGATGGGTCATAAGTCATTCTAGAAACCTCCACGAATGGCTTTCCTAATACAACATGGGATAAACAATTATTAATCACCAGACGAATATCTTCTACAATCAAGAAATCCGTAATATATGTGAAGTTTCCTACATATACGTGCATCCCCTTAACTCTCCCCACAAAATTATTCTCCCTACCCGTGTCGGGATCTTTCCCAGGCCCGAGTTGCATTTTCATTACCCAACTGTGAAGGATCCTAGTCATAATGTTTATGGGGGATCTAAGGTCAATGTACGCCTTCCACACATGCACGTGCTCGATTTTACATGGTATGTTTGTGTTAGATGGGTCACCCGTTTTTATGATTGGTGAACTTAAGCAATACGGTATCTTAGGATCATCTAATAAATACTTATGGTATGCACGTTCATCCTTTTTTGGGAACTTGTTGAAGTAATCACTATCTACTTCTTCCATTTCCTCCTCATCATCATTCTTAATTTCCTCCTCAGGATCACCTTTGTTCTCAATTACGTTTTCTTTATCTTCTTCCTCACTACTCCTATTTGGTGGTTTTAGAGTAATGACATTGACAAAGTGAACATGTTTATATGATGAAGGATCCTTACCCTCGCTACCTCCACTTGTGTTTCTAGCAATTCTACCTGACGGGGTTATCACTTGGTTGTTGAGTGCCTTCAACAAATTGTCAATCTTATTGGTCATCTCGCTTTGTTGTTGTTTGAAATCAGCTTCAAACTTTGTTAAATGAGCTTCTTGAGATGCCATAAAATTAGACATTAATCCTTCAAAATTATTGGAATTGTTGGAAGGATTATTGTTGAAGGTACGGTTCGAGGATGAACCATTTGATTGGAAACGATTAGGTGGATTTGAAAAATTATTTGAAGAATTTTGGTTTTGTTTCCACCTAAAGTTTGGATGATTCTTCCAAGATGGGTTGTATGAATCACCATAAGTGTTTTGCTCGGGTTTGAAAGTGAACCACTTGTCTCCCGCTCCGTCGGTATGTGAGGATGCATAATCCGCAAAAGCATGTTTGGGGAGTTCCATGCAATCACGAGTGTCATGGGGACCACTAAATAACTTACATGAAGAAGTGATTTTGTTCACTTGACTTGAAGGTTTAGGAGCTTCGTAGGATTTCATAAGAAACTTGACTTGGTCTTCAAGTTCCATGATCCTACGGTTGGGAATGCTTGAGTTATTCGAAGGCAAGGATATTGCCTTGACCGTTTTGCTCAACTCGCGGGGGGTCATTCCAACATTCGTTGTCATATAGAGCAAGATCTTCTATGATTCCCCACGATTCTTTCGCATTCTTATTACGTAGCTTACCACCGGCCGCTTGGTCAATGGTTTGCCTTGTGGATTGATTGACATGATCGTAGAAGATTCGGACTTGAAGCCAAAGATCTATGCCATGACGAGGGACTTTTTGGAGCAAGTCCTTGAAACGAGTCCACACCTCATAAAGAGTTTCACCTTGATGTTGTTGGAACATCAAGATGTCATTCCTTAGCTTGGTAGTTCTCCCCGGCGGGAAAAATTGAGCGAGGAAACGAGAAGTGAGATCATCCCAAGATGTGATGGATCCCGCGGTTAAATGCTCAAGCCATTAACTAGCTTGGTCATGTAGAGAGAATTGGAAGAGACGCAATCGCGTTTTTTCTTGAGTGTCCACATCAAGGTCTATGGAATCTACGATATTAAGAAAATCCTTGAGATGTTTATTTGAAGTCCATGGAATGCACATCCGCTTTGCACCAACCGGATGGTGTCGGATCACAAGGGAGACACATTGGCTCTTTAGGGAAGCTCAATGGTGTTTCGATAACCTTGGTGGCTTGGTTTGGAGTACTCACCTAGAGTACGGGCTCGAGGTGGGTCTTGGTTAATTGGTGGGTTTTGGTGTGGTTGTTCTTGGTGATTTGGTGGAGCTTGGTGTTGTTGTGGTTGTAACACCCCCAAAATCATAATATTGCGGAAGCATACACTTTGGGTGCTACTAAATCGATAATCACAACACAAGATATAGAGAACGGATTAAAAATCCATTTTAAAATACATTACAAGTTCAAAGTCATGTTGTCTTACATAAATTCCATTTCAAATGAAAATGTAGCCCATTAAACAAAGCGGTCCAAATTTCAGAGTTAACGCAATAGTAAAAACATTTCCAACAAATATTATGACCATCGCCATGCCCTGCCTTCAGTAAAACCCACCTTAGTTTCTTGAGAAAAACATGTTAAAAGTCAGCTAACGTTGGTGGGTTCATAGGCTTAAAGTAAATAACACATATGGACCATAGCAATATTCAGCAACAATTCAGCAATAACACACTATCCTGCTATGCAAACACTAAGCCTCATCTAACTGGACTATGACATCGCAGCATGTCAGGCTGGCATTAGCTAGAAATGGGTGCCCGCGAGTGTTAATCCCTAGACACTTTGCCTAATTTCATATGGTATACGTTCGCTTTGACTATGCCGAGCCAACCGAACGGGGGTGTCATCGCCAATAGATCTATTTATATCACACGGTTTCCTAGACAGGAATTGACGGTTGATGATAGTGGGCGCAATGGGATTCAGCTAAACTTAGGTTTCTGCATACAAGTGTGTATAAAAATAAAATCCATTTTTGGTCCATGAAAACAGTTTTGCATGTTTCTCACCCCAAGCTTATAAAACAAATCGTATAAAAATATGGGGCTATAAACTCACCTTAAAATAATAGCAACCTGCTAATCAATCAACAAAATAGTGCAACCGCCCCGACACGCAACCTAAATCAGTACGGTAAGTCTTAGCGATATATTCGTGTCTCATATGTCTTTACTTTATTTGAAAAGTTTACGCGTGAACAGTGCTCGTGTATTTCTTGCTTGCTGTGCGGTAAAATATATTTCAAAATGATTTATCGTATATATCTCTTGGTGGTGGCTCGTGGTGAAAGTGTACGGTGGGAACACGTGCGACGGAACATCCGTACTAGTATTCATCGTTAAATTCTGCAAGTACTATATATATATATATATATATATATATATATATATATATATATATATATATATATATATATATATATATATATATATATTAGGTTAAGTTTAATGATCATGTATTTAATTAATTAAGGTTATAATTAATTAAATACGTTTTGAGAAATAAATAAAATAATAGTGTTAGTGGAGGAATATTATATTATAAATATTGTTTATTATTTATAATATAATTTTAATTATAAGAAATTTAGAAACATTGTTAAGCATTTTAGTAAAATTTAAATAAATTAAGTATTTTTATCAAAATACTCTAAGTGTTAGAATTTTAGAAAATTTGGGCATGACCCATTCGTTTATTTAATCGTTTCCATTTTCTCATGTGTTGCAATTTTCCAAATAATTCGCGTTGTTAACTATATGTGCAAAATTTGTCCGTAATACATATATTGGTCGTTTTAAGTATTTTTATCATTATAATTATCGTTATCGTCACGTTTAATTATTAATAATAGATTTCGACACAAAGTCAATATTTAGTCAAAAGTCAATTTTTATAAGGATTTGGTCAAAATTTCATTTTTCACCCTTTTGGAGACTAACGCGTCTTAAAACAAATCCAAACTAGTTTTAGTTATATATACCGTATCGTTAAGTAATAATATTCATAGTGAGTCGGAAAATATTTCAAAAGTCATTTTCGTCACCCGACATACTTATTGGGCCGAAATTTATTAAATGAGCCCAATAGTTCATATTTAGTCCAAAACCATTTAGCCTTTTTAATTTACGATATATATATATCGTTAGTTTGCTAAAAATAGATTTAACACATTCGTTACCACATTTGGTCAACTAAAGTCAACTGTGACTAGTTGGGTTGGGCTTGGCCCAACTGCCACCGAAAGCCCATAAGTTCAAAATTATTAATTTTAGTCTAAGGCCCTTTTTAGTTAAATTATATATATTGTCGCGTTTCTAAAAATCATTTAACAAGTTCATTAATTAGTTTGGTCAAAAAGACAAAAGTGGTCATCTCCTTGTTGGGCTCGGCCCAACAGTCCACACACAACATTTTAGCCCAAAATTTATATTTTGTCCATTTTTGATAATTAGTAAATATTAGAGTTAACTACATTTTTGGTCCTCGTGGTTTACCGGGTGTAACGATTTTTATCCAATAGTTTCAAAAGTAACGGATCTTGTCCTATTTTCGCTGACCCGTAACGGGTTTGGTCCATTTTTCGTATCACCGTTAGTCAAACTTAGTTTGACCATTAAAATAAAGGGTATTTTGCTCATTTCACTCAAAATCATATCATTCTTTCTTTCTTTAAACCAAAACATATACACACTCACTCACAGATCTAACACAAAAGAGTTAAGTCTTCTTCAGACACACACAAACAAGTACTCTCATATCTAACACATCAAATAAAATATATATATATATATATATATATATATATATATATATATATATATATATATATAATCGATTCATCATCATCATAGAATCACCATAACCCAAAATCCAACACACATCACTACGATCTACACAAACATGAAACCCAGATCGAGAACCACAAAAACAAATCATCACTCTCACAAAAAACCGACATACATAGCCGGAAAAACCATTACTCTAAACTCACACTTTCATCACTAAACCCTTTCGATTTTTTGTTCATGGGGTTTTTGTTCATGTATTTTTTGATTTTTTGTTCATGGGGAATGGGGTTTTTGGTGAGAGGTTGGATAAAGTGTTGGAGTTTGTGGAGAAGACGGGTATGTGGTGATGTTGGTGTTCGGTTTGGGTTAAAGAAGAAGAAAGAAGGTATCTACCATATGCAATGTTTGTACGTTGTGGTGGTGGTGATGTTGGTGATAAAGGTGATGGTGAGGTTGATGATGAGGTGGTCTAGTGGGGACGGTTAAAGGTGATGGTGATGTTGGTGATACGTGGGGACGGTTAAAGTCAAGAAAATGAGGTGGTCTAGTGGTGGTGGTTATGGTGGTTGTGGTGGTGGTGGATGTGGGGTGTCTGATAAGATTGTTGTGGATAAGGTTTGAAGCTGCTGAGATAAAGATGGGTTTTGTTTCTTGAGTTCATCTCATAAGTCTGGTTTTGTTTCTTGAGTTCATCTCATAAGTCTGGAAAACTTGGGTGGATTAAATATGGGGAAATAGAAATTTTGGGTATTCTCAGCTTGATTCGAATGGGTCTTTTTTATGTGTTTGTTTTTTGAAGAGTGATATTAAGCCAATTATGGAGATAACTGGAAATGTGGTGTTTGTGGATTCATCTTTGATGGCTTTGGATTGTATCTTTAAGAAGAAGTTTATGGAAGAAGGGGGTTTTGTGAAGGATTTTGAAAGAGTGAATGAGAGTGTGCGTTCGATTGTTTCTAGTGGAATAGGTGATTCGGATGGTGCAATGGAATTAAAGAGAAGATTGGAGGTGGTTGGGAATGGATTAAAGGGTTTAAAGGATGAAGAAGAATTTCTTTTTGGCAATGTAATGTCGGCCAGAAATGAAGTGCTTGAGATACTTAGAAGAAGTCATAATTAAGTAGTTTGTGATATAAGTAGTTTGTAATTAGTTTAGTTTGATTGATCTTGTAAATCTGGTTTAAAGAGTTATATGATTTGGGTGTTTTTTATGTTAGAAGAACTTTGGAAATATAGATGTTGTGGTGGCCGGAATTTAAGGGAGGTGGCCAGAAGTAGTTTTGAAGGAGATGGTGGTGCCGGTGGGGTTCTATGGTGATGGTGATGGTGTTGGCCGGAATTTGAGGGAGGTGGCCAGAAGTTGTTTTAGAAATAATAGAAAAATAAATAATAATAAAAAAAATAAAAAATAATAAATAATAATAATAATAATAATAATAATAATAATAATAATAATAATAATAATAATAATAATAATAATAATAATAATAATAATAATAATAATAATAATAATAATAATAATAATAATAATAATAAAGAAAAGGGCTTTTTAGTCATTGGACATCATCATCCGAGGGTATTTAAGTCATTTCACGGTTTTTTAACTAGTCAAACTAACAGTCAACAAAAAATGGACCAAAAGTGTTACGGGTTAGCGAAAATAGGACAAGATACGTTACTTTTGAAACTATTTGACTAAAATCGTTACACCCGGTAAACCACGAGGACAAAAAATGTAGTTAACTCTAAATATTAGTTATGTAAGTATTTTACTTATATCAATTAAGCTCTTATAAATAAGCTATTAAGTCAAAAAGTCAAACATGACCAAATTCAATTGTATTCGACCCATATATCACTATTCGACCCATTTTCATATTTTTATAAGCTGTTGGGAATTATATTTTCATAGATTTGATGATCACAAAACAAGAAGAATGAAAAATTAATTCTGGTTGCAGGAGTGGTTAATTCTGGTGATTACCCAGTTAAGTCTGGTGGTTAAGTCTCCTGGTTAAGTCTCCCAGTTAAGTCTTCCAGTTAAGTCTTCTAGTTAAGTATGGCAGTTAAGTCTGGTGATTACACAGTTAAGTCTTCTAGTGTATTAGGTGCTGCTATGAGTCATACTACTGCTGGATGGATAAGGATGAAGAAGATAATATTTATATGAATCGCTTATATACCATAGATAATATCTAGATATTTGTTCAGTCAACAAAGTTGTAAACAAAGATACAAGTTGTATCTTAATGATTGACATACACAAGCAAGTAGTAGACAAGAGTTAACAACTTTGTAATGATCTCCTTTGTTCTATAAAAAGGAGATCATAGCTTAGATACTTAGTATGTTTTATGTAGTGTTCTAGTGTGCTTAGAATTTAAACACCAAAGGGTGTCAATATGTAAAACATCAAAAGAGTGTGTGTGGGAACATCAGACGAGGGGTCTGATGTTGATTAGGTTTGTTTAGCCTCAAGGTAATCAAGGTTTTCCTTGATCCCTGTTATTGTTGTAGAGTAACCGTGCTATATTTGATCACATAGCATTGGGGCTGAGTTTAATAACAAAGAGAAAGTTTGGTAAAACCTTGTTGTGATAGTATTGTATTCTTTCATTTGAATATTCCGCCAATATTATCATCGTACTTATCATAGTTTACCCTAGATCAAGGTTTAACAGCCTTGAGCCCAAAAACATCAGAAAACTTATAAGTAGTCGGTGTTCATAAGCTCTATTAAAGTTTTCACAAATGGTATCAGAGCGGGGGGCTCTCGATCTAGGAAGTTACCAGGTTTTTGTAAATAGAAGAAAGAAGAAAAATTCATTTTTGCTAAAATTTTCAAAACTGTTGCTGAAACTGTTGAGGTATGAATTTTTGGTTTTGTTTCAAGGTTCACACACAAAGGGGAAGAATCACACACAAAAGAGAGTTGGTTCTTAAAAGATAAAAGGCTTGTTTCTATTTTCATTGGCGAAGAAGGTTAGTTGCTGCTTATTTGAAGATGAAGTAGAATTTTTCAAGGTTGTGTTCTTATTATATCTTAAGGTGATTACTACATTTTAAAGATAACTTGTTCGTTCGTTCAAGTGACTATGAATTGATAAACACTTAAAGGAGTTAAATTGTAGTGCTCAGTGTCTCATTGGAGATGAGTTTATTGTCAAGAGACTGAGGTCTCCTTATACATGGGTATACGTTCGAAGTCAGTTTTAGTACAAGACATAAGACACAAGGTTGGTTTCTTTCACTTCAGCATCAAGTTAGTAATGGTTGGTTTTTCTTCATCAATCATAAAAGCCTGCAGAATTGGAGATTCGAATGGTTAACATATGGGTTTCAGGGGAAGCTTAAATGTTCTGATGTATAACCATTTATTATATTTGTGCATCTCCACAGGGAAAGTTATTGATTCTTACTACTGTTGATTAGTATTACTACTAATGGTTTAGATTTTTCCTGTCTCAAGTTCATTTTTAGTGCGGAAAACTTAATGGAGGGTAATTTGAGACATTAGAAGGATGAATTAGATGTGTAGTATTAGTTCGAAGTTGAAAAGATCATATTTGTAATATTCTCTATTTGTTGATAACAAAAAGGGGAAGAGATGTGGTGGATAGCATAGATTAAGGGGAAGACAGTATGGTTTCATTCAGGGTGAGATTTAGTTATCTCAATTTCTCTACTTCGTCTAGGGAAATTCGTACAAGAACGTGTTTGTTTTGTAATCATCAAATAGGGAAAGATTGTTGGGAATTATATTTTCATAAATTTGATGATCACAGAACAAGAAGAATGAAACATTAATTCTGGTTGCAAGAGTGGTTAATTCTGGTGATTACCCAGTTAAGTCTGGTGGTTAAGTCTCCTGGTTAAGTCTCCCAGTTAAGTCTTCCAGTTAAGTCTTCTAGTTAAGTCTGGCATTTAAGTCTGGTGATTACACAGTTAAGTCTTCTAGTGTATCAGGTGCTGCTATGAGTCATACTACTGCTGGATGGATAAGGATGAAGAAGATATTATTTATATGAATCGCTTATATACCATAGATAATATCTAGATATTTGTTCAGTCAACAAAGTTGTAAACAAAGATACAAGTTGTATCTCAATGATTGACATACACAAGCAAGTAGTAGACAAGAGTTAACAACTTTGTAATGATCTCCTTTGTTCTATAAAAAGGAGATCATAGCTTAGATACTTAGTATGTTTTATGTAGTGTTCTAGTGTGCTTAGAATTTAAACACCAAAGGGTGTTAATATGTAAAACATCAAAAGAGTGTGTGTGGGAACATCAGACGAGGGGTCTGATGTTGATTAGGTTTGTTTTGCCTCAAGGTAATCAAGGTTTTCCTTGATCCCTGTTATTATTGTAGAGTAACCATGCTATATTTGATCACATAGCATTGGGGCTGAGTTTAATAACAAAGAGAAAGTTTGGAAAAACCTTGTTGTGAAAGTATTGTATTCTTTCATTTGAATATTCCGCCAATATTATCATCGTACTTATCATAGTTTACCCTAGATCAAGGTTTAACAGCCTTGAGCCCAAAACGATCAGAAACCTTATAAGTAGTCAGTGTTCATAAGCTCTATTAAAGTTTTCACATAAGTTAAACTCAATTAGTTATGGCTTATTCAATAAACTACTCAAAATAATATTTTAAGCATTAATTCCACCATTTCACCACTTGAGCCAAAATTTTATGTTTTTCAAAACCCCAATAGTTTTATAATTTTATTCTAGCCGATTTATGTGTATAACCATAAAAATGTATATATTGCCTTAATATCGCGTAATTAACATTAATCACATTAGTATCATCAAACTAGCACCATATGTAATAAGATTTACCACACAAGCAAGAAATACTCTAATTTGTTCAAAAACTTCATCTAGGTCGAGCACTATTTAATAAATACAAGCCCTAGCTTTTTCCATTTTAACAAAATATATACATTTAACAATTTATAACATCAATAGACATCAAATGTACATGAATTTAACAAGATTTGAAAAGTTGTGATGAGTCCTTACAAAGATTGTATATTAACGTGAGGTAGAAAGGACCAAGAACAACCTAAGTTTCACCAAATTTACCCAACCCACGTTCCAAATAACCCGAAACTCTTGAATATACACTCTAATTTACTTGAACTTCAAAGAAAAATGATGGATCTTGGAGATTTAGTTTGAGCCATTTGTTTTTTCATGGAGAATGATCTAGGAATGTAGGTGAGTGTAATATGGATAAGTTGTATTTCTTTTGATATCATTTAGAGTAAGTATGGCTAATATATATAAGATTAATTGAGTTGGTGGGTGGATTTTGGCATGTAGTGGGGAAGTAACATCTAAGGGGCCGGATAAGGTTAAATTAGGGGAAGGGGAAAATTATTTTTACCTCTCGTTGGTGTATCGTGTGTCGGTTTGAGCTTAAACGCGACCGTAAAGTCCCGGTTAGACCTTTTTGGACACGTATACGTAAAAATAAAGTTTTTATCCACGTTTTTGTCAGAAATGTAATAAAATATTATTACTGACTCAAAAACATATTTATTTGACTGCTACCATGTGTACTGTGCTGTCGGTACGCGTGTGCGGTTGCTTTTCAGAAAAATGTGAGAAAGCTCTCAGTTAATTACGAAACTTGTCAGTAATTATCAGAAATAGAATAATTTATGCTTACTGACAAAAATATACTTTTTCTGCAGTGACTGTAAGCTACAGTATGCGGGACAGGTCTCAAAAATGCTCAAAAATACTCAGAAACATGCAAACGCGCATAGAAATGCTCAGATTAAAATTACCATTTGTCACAGTCTCCCCAGCGAATCGGGAAATCCGTCCCGGATTTCAATTTACGTTACTCGTTGGGTTCGAAAAGAGATGAGGATATTTTCGCTTGATTTCATCCTCTCGCTCCCATGTATACTCGGGGCCTCTGCGAGAGTTCCAACGGACCTTCACAATTGGGATACGACTCTGCTTTAGCCGTTTCACTTCCCGGTCCATGATTTCAATCGGCTCCTCGATGAAATTTAGTTTCTCGTCAAGCTGAATTTCATCCAAAGGAATGACGGCGTTATCATCAGATAAGCACTTTTTTAGGTTGCTGACATGAAAAACGTCATGCACAGCGCTGAGCTCGGATGGGAGTTCGAGTCAATAGGCTACCGGCCCGATCCTAGCAAGAATTTCAAAAGGTCCAATATAGCGAGGGTTCAACTTACCACGCTTGCCGAATCTTATCACGCCTTTCTATGGCGATACCTTTAACATCACTTTGTCACCCACTTGGAACTCAAGGGGTTTTCGCCTCTAGTCGGCATAACTCTTTTGACGGTCTTGAGCCACTTGCATTCGGCTCTTAATCTGCACAATCTTCTCAGTAGTCTCGTGGACTAGGTCTGGTCCAGTAAGTTGGCTTTCTCCGACCTCAGCCTAACAAATTGGCGATCTGCACTTTCGACCATAAAGTGCCTCATACGGTGCAGCCTTAGTGCTGTTGTGATAGCTGTTTTTATAGGAAAACTCAGCTAAAGGAAAATGCCTATCCCAGCCGTTCCCGAAGTCAATCACACAGGCTCTCAGCATATCCTCTAATGTCTAAATGGTCCTCTCACTCTGACCATCAGTCTGAGGATGATAAGTTGTACTCATGTCAAGGTCGGTTCCTAATGCATCCTGAAGCAACCTCCAAAAATTTGACGTGAATCGGCTGTCTCGATCAGAGATAATAGAAACAGGCACACCATGTCTTGCGATAATTTCCTTTAGATACAGTCGCGCGAGTTTGTCCATGTTGTCATTCTCCTTTATAGGAAGGAAATGTGCTGATTTAGTGAGACGGTCAACGATTACCCAAATCGTGTCATAACCGCTCGACGTCTTAGGCAGCTTGGTGATAAAATCCATAGTGATACGCTCCCATTTCCATTCTGGGATCTCAGGTTAAACAAGCAGACCGGATGGTCTTTGGTGTTCAGCCTTGACCTTCGAGCATGTTAAACATTTACTGACGTACTCAGCTATATCGGCCTTCATGTTTGGCCACCAATACAAAATTTTCAGATCTAAATACATCTTGTCGGATCCTGGATGGATGGAGTACTTGGATTTGTGGGATTCGTGCATGATCAAATCACAAATTCCTCCATATAGCGGGATCTAACACCTGTTCCCCAAACACAAAACTCCATCGGATCTCTTTACGAAGCCATTCTCACTCTCTGGCATTCCGTAAATTTTCTCACGTGGTCGGTTTTCATCATTGAGTGCCTCACCCTGAGCCTCAAGAATTTTCGCTGGAAGCGGTGAACTGATCGTCATCCCTAACGATCTGACTCTGAGGGGTTTGATCCGCTCTTTTCTGCTGAGGGCGTCGGCAACTACATTTGCCTTGCCTAGGTGGTAACGGATCTCACAATCATAGTCGCTAAGCAATTCCAACCATCGGCGCTGTCTCATGTTCAGCACCTTCTAGTTCAAGATATGCTGTAGACTCTTGTGGTCAGTATATACCACGCACTTAGTACCATAAAGATATTGCCTCCAAATTCTCAGTGCAAACACGACTGATCCTAACTCTAGGTCATGGGTTGTGTAGTTTTTCTCCTGGGTTTTCAGCTGTCGAGAAGAGTATGCTATCACCTTCTTTCTCTGCATCAGCACAGCTCCCAAACCCTTGTGTGATGCGTCACAATACACAATGAAATCTTCACTACCCTCGGGTAAAGCCAAAATAGGTGCACTACACAATCTTTCCTTAAGGAGTTGAAAAGCTTCTTCCTCCTTATCTCCCTAGTCGTATCTCACATTCTTTTTTGTCAGTTTCATCAACGGCTTAGCTATGTTAGAAAAACCCTCAATAAACCTTCGGTAATAACCGGCAAGTCCTAAAAATTGTCGTATTTCAGTAGGCGTTGTGGGTGTTGCCCAATCCTTTATTGCCTCAATCTTGGCGGGATCCACGTGAATGCCCTGTCTAACTATCACGTGACACAGAAACTGCACAGTCGATATCCAGAATTCACACTTCAAAAACTTGGCGTATAACTCCTCCTTTTTCAATAATTCCAGAATTAGCTTGAGGTGTTCCCCATGCTCTTTCTCATTCTTGGAATATATTAGGATATCATCAATGAATACTATCACGAATTTATCCAAATACGGCTTACACACTCGATTCATGAGGTCCATGAATATAGCTGGTGCGTTTGTCAAGCCGAAAGGCATAACTTGGAATTCGTAATGGCCATATCAGGATCGGAATGCGATCTTCAGGATATCCTCTTCCCGGACTCGAAGTTGGTGATAACCCGATCTCAGGTCTATCTTCGAATAAACCGATGAACCTTGCAACTGATCAAATAAATCATCGATTCTTGGGAGTGGGTACCTATTCTTAATGGTTAGCTTATTCAGCTCCCGATAGTCGATACACATCCTGAAGGATCCATCCTTTTCCTTAACAAACAAGACAGGAGCTCCCCAAGGCGAAGAACTCGGTCTGATAAAACCTTTTCCAGACAGTTCAGCTAACTGATCAGACAACTCCTGTAACTCTGTAGGTGCTAACCGATAGGGTGCTCGCGCTATAGGCGCGGCTCCTGGCACCAAATCGATTTGAAATTCAATTTTTCTGGCCGGTGGGAGTCCAGGTAGGTCTTTTGGAAAAACTTCTGGGAAATCCCTTACGACTGGCACGTCTTCTAACCTTTTCTCTCCGGGCTCCTTTTCCTTCCTTTCAGTAACATGAGCTAGAAAGAGGTGGCATCCTTTCTCAATGTACTTCTGCACCTTCGTACACGAGATGATGCTCAATCTCAACGAACGCGCACGATCACTCCGATCTCCTTCAATTATCAGAACTTCATTCCCGTAGGGGAAACTGATGATCTTTTCATCACAAATGATGACGGCATGATATTTCGATAGCCAATCCATCCCTATGATGACGTCAAAACTACCCAACTCTACTGGCATAAGGTCAATGTTGAATGGGCGGTTCAATAAGTTCAGAGTGCAACCCCTTATAATGGTACCTACCCTTTCTAGGTTTCCATTTGCTAATTCTACGTCGAAGACATTATCTAAGGCGGTTGGGGCTATATCAATTAAAGGACTAAAAGCGGTCGACAAAAAACTTCTATCTGCTCCCGTATCGAATAGTGCTGAAGCATAGCGATTATTTAAAAGAAACGTACCCATCACCACGTTCGGGTCGTCCTGGGCTTCCCTTCTGCCCACAGCATAAACTCTTCCACGGGCTCCTCCTCCATTTCCCTGATTTCCATTGTTGACCACTGCTACTTGGTTGCCTGGTCCACCACCATTTCCTTGGTTCCGGGGCTTGTTGCACTCATTCCGGTAATGACCCTTTTCACCGCACCCAAAGCAGGTAACTTCCGCCCTACGGTTGTGGGGTGGTGCTGCTTGAGCGGTGGCTAGGGGTCTTGCCCTACAGTTCTTTGCCATGTGTCCTATTCTCTGACAGTTGTGACATTTCACTGTGCACTGTCCCTTGTGATGTAGCTTGCAGCGGTTACAAAAAGGTGCGTTCTTGTCATACCCATTCTTATCACTTGAACCAGCTGCATAAGCTTTGGCTACATTCTGCTTTTTTTTTCTGAGAGCTGATGTTACTACCCTTCGAGTGATCTTCCCACTTCCTTTTATGGTCAGTACTCTTTACTGGAACATCCTCCAGTTCCTGATCCATCAACTTGTTTGATATCTCCATGGTCTCATGAAGATCTGCAGCTCTCGAGGTAGTCACATCACCTCTTATGGACTTTGATAAACCACCGATATACCTTTCAATCAATCTTGCCTCAGTCTGAACCATTTCAGGACATAGCAAAGCCAACTCCTGAAATCTCTGGTTGTAAGCAGCCATATTGTTGTTTTGCACCTTCAAATTCTAAAACTCTATCTCCAACTTCTTGACCTAATTTCGTGGGCAATATTTCCTAAGCACTAGTTCCTTAAAGTCTTCCCACGGTATGGCATAAGCAACATCCATGTTAGCAGATTTCATGTAGTTGTTCCACCAGGTCAGAGCGGCATCCATGAAAGTGAAAGATGCATACTTGACCCTGTCGTCATCGTTACAACCACTGATGTGAAACACGGTTTCTAGCTTCTCAATCCATCTAGTCAAGCCAACGGCTCCCTCTGTTCCTCCGAATCCTCCAACCATGATCTTTCGGAACTCAGAGTAAGTACAACCACGGCTGTTGGTCACTGGCCTAGACGTTTAGGTGTTGGTGGTTGAATTGTTTGCAACTGCGAGAGCGGCGGCCACATGATCAGCAACAAGCTGATCCAGAGTTGCTTGATTCACCACTGGCGTATTTTCCGCGGCCATGGTTGGGGCGGTGTTCTCAGCAACTTGGCCTTGTGCGGCTCTTTTCGGGGCGACATTCTCAGCAGTCCTTCCCCTTACTGACCTTGTTGGGGTGGGTGTGTTGGCGGTTTGTCCTCGTGTGACTCTGGTTGACTTTCATTTGGGTGCCATTTATCTGCATCACAAAAAGATGGCGATAAATGAGATTTTGTTTATGGAAGGAAAAAATCATATGAATATATGGATAGAGCAAATAGAATGCAAGAATAAAGTCAACCACAGAGGAAAAACGAATAATCAGATAGGAAAACCAAGCTTGTTATACATATATCAAAAGGATAAGGTTTACAAAATTACAAGCATGGTTAAAAGTTTGTCCTGGAATACTAAAGAAAAACTAGTCAACCTAACGAATACATCATCCACTACAATTATTCTAAGCTCGGTCACTATCTAGGCGTAACTGCTCAAAAGCTAAAGTCAACCCTCCAATGGTAGTCTCCAACTGGCCAATACGATCTCTCAATTCTTGATTCTCTTTCATCACTGCTCCAATAGTGTACTCTGCAGTCATAATCCTCTGCCACTGAGTACGATCAACACCTCTTGCTCGTCTCAACATTCCCTGAATCCTGCTCTGGCCTCTACCTAAGCCAATAGCCCTAAAATCCAAATTCCTAAGCTCTCTACCATGCAACCTCTCCAAAGCATCCAACCTAGCTCTCAATCCAATCATCACCCGCCGATCTGAGTACATCTCCTCAAATAACACACAAGCAGCTGTAACATCCCCAAATTCGGGTCCAGCGGAAGCATCCATGTCGCTAGGGTGCTACTAAATTGGTATCACAACACAAGTATAAAGAATGGTTTTATCTCAATCATTTAAAATAGATTTCATATTGAAAAGTGATTCGATTACAACATTTCAAAAATGGTGCGGAAATATAAGCCCATAAAAGATTTCAAGTGGTCCCGAATATATTAGAGTCTTCTATGACCATGACATGCCCTGCCAAAAGCCTCCAAAAACGTGCTATTGCTTTATACCTGAAAATACATGCTAAAGCGTCAACACGAGGTTGGTGAGTTCATAGAGTTTAGTGTAAAGTGTAAAGCATTTGAATAACGATATCCCAGCAAAGGCATTGTAAATCCACCCAGTCCCAAGTCCCGCCCATACATGACTTGCAACCTGTGTGTTCACAGCCCACTGCCAAATAAGATTTGGTTTTGGTAAACAAATGTAATATATGGACCAAGATTTAAAATAAATTTAGTTCGACCAGTACATTCGGTTATGTGATCAGTTCATTCTGTCATGTGACCCGTTCATTCTGTCATGTGACCCTTTCATTCTGTCATGTGACCCGTACATTCGGTTATGTGACCCGTTCATTTTGTCATGTATGTACATAGTAGTGGAGCCGGTTCATTCAGTTAAGCATGCATAATCGTTTAAAGTGCTTGTGTCCATGAGTAATAGGAATTAAGTATGTAACAAGTGAATATGCAACGCATTCGGGTGAATAACAAAGTCATAAATGGAACAATTAATGGTTTGACTAAACAAGTAGCATATTCGAGTAAATCAAGTATAGCATTTAACTGAAAATGAGCATGTATTCTTCCCCAAAAGTAATTCGAAACGTATAAGAGTAGGGACTTTGAAAACTCACCTGATGCTATATTAATGATGACAAAAGTGGATACACTGAAATGAGTCACGATCTCTAACCGCAACCTAATATGAATGATATGGTCTAATGTAAGTCATGAAATGATGCTACACATGCAAATACGTACGTTATCGATACCACTCGTGAAATTTGGAAATAACGTATATCGTCGAAAAATATATTTTTGACATCTCGTTAAGTTATAAAATAGTTTACATGTAAATATGTTGTAACGATACCCCACGATCGTCATTTGGTGATCTATCGATAAATATAGAGTTTTTCCGTCATAAATTAGCATTTTTCACAACTTATAAAAATGACTAAATGGCCTCGCAAAACTAGTCATAAAATGGTGTACGTTGATCGTTAGAAAATAAGCTTAGCGTTTTTAGAAACCTTGTAACAACATATTAAATTCGTATCATCGAAATTTTGTCCATATGAGTCTCGATCAACGAGAAAAATGGCTCTCAACATGGTCACCCGCAAAAATAGTTTTTATACATAGAAATATTTCTATTAAAAGCTGATAAAAATATGTGGTGATCATCGGTTTTCAAACGCTTGTATCTTGGTCGTTATAAGCTCGTTTTCTACGTTCTTTATGTCCTCGGCTTCGTCTTACAGCGAACTAATATATTTTTGATATGTCGGCCCGTCTAGATCGCGTCCAACGCCTCGTTTTACCCATTGAAATTCGTGCAACAGCACGCTATTTTTCAGAAAAATCGTTTTCGTCGCAAAAATTGAAATTAACGTATCTTTCTCGTCGTAAACTCGTTTTTACTCATTCCAGCGGCCACGGCTTCGTTTTAAAGTGTATTTTCTAAAAATATAAACCAAAATGATCCATGGTCTACTGATTTTTCCATAATTCACAAAAATGGACAGAACCTCCATTATAACTTGTAAAAATCAATTTTTCTAGTTCAAGGCTTGTTCAAATCACTTCCAATCAACACCAAAACTATTCTAAGCCTACCATACACCTTCTTAGGGTGTCATGGGTTCCTAATCTTCACCAAAAATGTTGGATCTCATAAGATTACTCATAAAATTCATTAAACTCATTTTAGTGAGAAAATAAATATTAAGTGGTATATAACATATGTACATTTGTATGATTTGCTACAAGAACATCAAAATAGATTAAATGAAAGTATGTAAGAGTAGAAAAGTTTACTTGGACACTTGATGTTTGATAAGTTTTTGAAGCAAAATACTTTATTATCCTTTGAGGTTTTTATCTCAAAACCTTAACTAGGATACTAATTGGACTTGTAATACCAAATCCTGAAATTTTTGGTGAACTCTTTCTCTTGTTTTGTTCTTGGCCGATCCACAAAGGGTGTGGGAGCGTGATGATATCTTTTTCTTTTGATCTTGTATCTATGTATAATGTATAAGTATATAAGTATAATAGATATTGATTTTTAGAGACAAAAGGTACTACTAATTAATGAGTTGGTAAATTTTTTTCAAAGTGGATAAAGAAAGGGTATTGGGGGGGGGGGGGGGGGGGCAAAGGGTAAGGGGTAGAAGATTTTGTAAGAGTTACTTGACTTTTGGTGTTATTTTAGGTAGGTTTTAGCTAGTATATTGTGTTATCAGGTACCGAGTTAGCTAAAAATAAATTTTAACGGAATAAAATAAAGTATGACGAAGTTGTAAAAATTATGAAATCCCATTTCTTGCAAGTATCGAGTGTTAAAATAATTATCGGATTGAAATTTCGTAAACCGTCGTAGTTATAAACTTTTAATGGTATATATATAGTAAATAATTTTAAAACACCGGGTAAACTAATAATATAATTTTTATATCATTATAATGATTGTAAAATTATATTAAGACTATAGTCGGGAGTGTCGGGTATATTATTCGTAGTAATTGATTGAGTGATAGCGTTTATTTAATAAATAAATATACGTGAATAGAAGTTATGCAAACCCGTGCATGACCTAATATGCAGATGATGTTACTGATGATATGTAGACTACTCTAATCTATATGGCGTGTCCTTAATGATATATCATGAATACGCAGCTAAACCATAAAGGTTACGCGAATTTTGAATACCCGTAAACCTAGTTTACGAAATGATGAATGATGACCATGAATAGTGATTTCCCTCCGGGAATGAATAGTGTTTCGTGAATAGTAAATTTTTTGAAAGCATCTCAAAGTCGCAAACTGACTTCAAAAATGATGAATAGTAATTTATGAATAGTAAATGTCGAAGTTTGGAAAATGACCTGGAATTACGATTTGTCACAGCAGCCCTATCAATAGTCCCAATCCTCCTCTCCACACTCTGAATACGATCAGACTGCTCCAACATCCGGATCTGGTCTGAGTGCACATCAAGTAAACTGGCCTGATTTGCCAGCTGAATCCATATCTCCTCCATCTCAGTGGGTTCCTCGAGATCTGCAAGTGGAGAAACCACTGGTGATGAAAGTGGAGTGGGCATCAGAGATAGAGGCATGAACGAAGGAGATGACGGTGTGTACTCTGGGCTAGTTGCACGTACACCCGTACTGACATCACAAGCAATATCCATCCACTGACCATCACTCAAACCCTGGATCTATGCATCCCTAGAACTCTGTCCAACCTCAAATATACCCTGCGCATCTTCTATGATGCCCTTACCATCCCGCGGCATCATAACCTGATCCAAATCCATAGGTGCATCTCTGTCCCTATCATCATCTGCACCAATAGGAGTATGCTCAGTAGGTGTAGTCATAGCTGGAGTAGGCTCATCCTGAACCTGCTCTGGATCCTCCACTGGATCCTTATCCTCCTCTGAATAAGTCTCAACCGATCTCCTAAGTCTCTGGCTAGGGGGGGAATGGTCTGGCGATGATATGGGTTACTGAGAGGGTGATTCAGTAGGGGTACCCATGTAATCCGATCTGGTCCTCCTCCTAGGTGATAAAACTGAAAAATCTGAGAGTCGCAGACAGTGCCCAGAATATACCGACATACGAGCAGTGCTTCGGCTGATGGGTGGGGTATCCTGAACATGCTGGGTGAAAATGTATAGCTGGGCTGGGGATGAGTGGTGTGTTGTGGTGTATCTGGGTAAATATGGTGAGGTAGACACTGGAGTGGTGTGTACATGCTAAGCCGGAATGGGTGGCTGAGCAGTGGCTCGGACAACCTCCATAAATGGGTCATCCGCAAATGGAACTGGCTGTCGCATCGGAGAAGTGTGTCCAGCAGCAGCTACCTCGGAGTGTGTACCGAAAGAGAGAGAGACATAGTCTGTGACAAATATGGTGCGACATGTGTAAGTATATAGAAAATACTTATATCATATATGCTTAATAAAATACTCAAATAACATATCATAACACTTAATCAAATAAAGCAAATAATGCTCAAATCATAGCAAGCTAAACTGGCAGGCATCTGGCGGTCATCAGGAAAAGTTTTTCATAAATCGGTTATAGTTTAAGGTTTTTATAAACCTCGTTCTCTATAACCTAGGCTCTGATACCAATCTGTAACACCCCCAAAATCATAATATTGCGGAAGCATACACTTTGGGTGCTACTAAATCGATAATCACAACACAAGATATAGAGAATGGATTAAAAATTCGTTTTAAAATACATTACATGTTCAAAGTCATGTTGTCTTACATAAATTCCATTTCAAATGAAAATGTAGCCCATTAAATAAAGCGGTCCAAATTTCAAAGTTAACGCAATAGTAAAAATATTTCCAACAAATATTATGACCATCGCCATGCCCTGCCTTCAGTAAAACCCACCTCAGTTTCCTGAGAAAAACATGCTAAAAGTCAGCTAACGCTGGTGGGTTCATAGGCTTAAAGTAAATAACACATATGGACCATAGCAATATTCAGCAACAATTCAGCAATAACACACTATCCTGCTATGCAAACACTAAGCCTCATCTAACCAGACTATGACATCGCAGTATGCCAAGCTGGCATTAGCTAGAAATGGGTGCCCGCGAGTGTTAATCCCGAGACAATCGGCCTAATTTCATATGGTATACGTTCGCTTTGACTATGCCGAGCCAACCGAACGGGGGTGTCATCCCCAATAGATCTATTTATATCACACGGTTTCCTAGACAGGAATTGACGGTTGATGATAGTGGGCGCAATGGGATTCAGCTAAACTTAGGTTTCTGCATACAAGTGTGTATAAAAACAAAATCCATTTTTGGTCCATGAAAACAGTTTTGCATGTTTCTCACCCCAAGCTTATAAAACAAATCGTATAAAAATATGGGGCTATAAACTCACCTTAAAATAATAGCAACCTGCTAATCAATCAACAAAATAGTGCAACCGCCCCGACACGCAACCTAAATCAGTACGGTAAGTCTTAGCGATATATTCGTGTCTCATATGTCTTTACTTTATTTGAAAAGTTTACGCGTGAACAGTGCTCGTGTATTTCTTGCTTGCTGTGCGGTAAAATATATTTCAAAATGATTTATCGTATATATCTCTTGGTGGTGGCTCATGGTGAAAGTGTACAGTGGGAACACGTGCGACGAAACATCCGTACTAGTATTCATCGTTAAATTCTGCAAGTACTATATATATATATATATA
Source organism: Artemisia tridentata subsp. tridentata (assembly GCA_021014915.2). Classification (NCBI taxonomy): domain Eukaryota; kingdom Viridiplantae; phylum Streptophyta; class Magnoliopsida; order Asterales; family Asteraceae; genus Artemisia; species Artemisia tridentata. The sequence goes on from CP139502.1 coordinate 77,307,024, forward strand.
TATATATATATATATATATATATATATATATATATATATATATATATATATATATATATATATATATATATATAGGGGTGGGTTAATGTGAGATCAAGCTTAAAGTTGTAAAAGTAAGACCCAATATGGACCGTTGGATCATTATATTTGTGTTAGATGAGATTAACATTAAATAAGTGACATTATTGTAATTAAATAAGGTTTCAAGGGTATTTTGGAGAATTCAAATCTAAATGTGGTTAATATTTTTTTTAAATTTTCGTCTTTTTTTTTTACCAAAATCTGGTCAACATTTTTTATACATTAAACTGTTACACAACCTATCCAAACCGAACACCAGCAGATTCCCGTACACCAGGATCTGTGCGTTTTACCCAGAATCCAATAAATAAACACATCAGATACATATACATATATGTGTATCAAAAAGCGACTGGAGTCCAGATTCGTTTCATATACAGAATCCAATACATAAACACATCTATGTAAACACATCAGATACATCAAAAACCTATCGAAACCGAACAGATACATAAACACATCAATGTATCAAGAACCTATGGAAACCTAACAATAGCATATTCCGGTACACCGGAATCCTGCATTTTAACTGATACAACCCAATTGATAAACACAACCCAACAAATACACAAACACAAAATCTAGAATGCTGTATCAGTTTACTTGAGTACCTAAACATGTTACACAAACGCAACAACCGACCTGATAATCATATGTATCAATCTTGGGTACCAAAACACTTGCACCAGATAATCCTGTATCAAAACACTTACACCAAAACACATACCATGATGTATCCGATGTACCAACGACACATACCATGATGTACCCATCAATTTTCCATTCGGCCATCGAAACCCCACAAACATACCTGCTACTACAGTAGCGGAACCAGCTCACCACCATCACATATCTGCTACCTCGTACATATCGCGGTTTTGTGCATCACACACCACGATGTATCCAGTGTACCGACGAGAGCAGCGGCACAACGGCAAGTGGCAGCGTGGCAAACTCCGGCGAGAATAGCGACACAACAACAACAACATCAGATCTAAACACAACCATGTTCAACGAATCTACCTCGCCTGCGGGATAACGGTTCATGGTTAGATTCGACATGAGTGTATCATCTTTGCAGCGGGTGTTATGCCTTGTCGAACAATAAAACCAGTTATATCACTAAACAAACAAACGACCGGTTCATTACAGGATGGTGAGTGGGTCGCCGGTCAAATGGGGTGTCGGGTGGTTTTCAGATCGAGGGAAAATAAAATTAGAGATGGTGGAAGGTTGTAGATATATTTATGTAACTTGTTCAATGGTATTCAAATCGAGTGTTTTTGTCTAACTTTATGATTCATGTGATGGGATATGTTGCTAGCCGGATTTCATGGATCTGAGATGAGGTTAGGGAATTGAATGTGAGGAAGAGAAAAAAGAAAGTGGCGGCATATATTGTGTATGAGGGAGAGATATGAGGGTATTTAGAGTTATTAGAAAAGAAGAGATTGCAAAATACCTTTAATGCCCTTTTTATTTAAATGACAATTTTGCTTAAGTTAAAAACTTAAATGCCACTTGCCCTACTCCTATTGGTTTTCTTATGGATCTTATTCTTTCAACTTTAAGGTTGATCTTATTTGATCTCAATTATATATATATATATATTAGGTTAGGTTTAATGATCATGTATTTAATTAATTAGGGTTATAATTAATTAAATAGGTTTTGAGAAATAAATAAAATAATAGTGTTAGTGGAGGAATATTATATTATAAATATTGTTTATTATTTATAATATAATTTTAATTATAAGAAATTTAGAAATATTGTTAAGCATTTTAGTAAAATTTAAATAAGTTAAGTATTTTTATCAAAATACTCTAAGTGTTAGAATTTTAGAAAATTTGGGCATGACCCATTCGTTTATTTAATCGTTTTCATTTTCTCATGTGTTGCAATTTCCCAAATAATTCGCGTTGTTAACTATATGTGCAAAATTTGTCCGTAATATATATTTGGTCGTTTTAAGTATTTTTATCATTATAATTATCGTTATCGTCACGTTTAATTATTAATAATAGATTTCGACACAAAGTCAATATATAGTCAAAGGACAACAAAAGTCAATTTTTTTAAGGATTTGGTCAAAATTTCATTTTTCACCCTTTTGGAGACTAACGCGTCTCAAAACAAGTCCAAACTAGTTTTAGTTATATATACTGTATCGTTAAGTAATAATATTCATAGTGAGTCGGAAAATATTTCAAAAGTCATTTTCGTCAACCGATATACTTATTGGGCCGAAATTTAATAAATGAGCCCAATAGTTCATATTTAGTCCAAAACCATTTAGCCTTTTTAATTTACGATATATATATATATATATATAGTTTGCTATATATATATATATATATATATATATATATATATATATATATCGTTAGTTTGCTAAAAATAGATTTAACACATTCGTTACCACATTTGGTCAACAAAAGTCAACTATGACTAGTTGGGTTGGGCTTGGCCCAACTGCCACCGAAAGCCCATAAGTTCAAAATTATTAATTTTAGTCCAAGGCCCTTTTTAGTTAAATTATATATATCGTCGCGTTTCTAAAAATCATTTAACACGTTCGTTAATCCGTTTGGTCAAAAATTCAAAAGTGGTCATCTCCTTGTTGGGCTCGGCCCAACAGTCCACGCACAACATTTTAGCCCAAAATTTATATTTAGTCCATTTTTGATAATTAGTAAATATTAGTTACGTAAGTATTTTACTTATATCAATTAAGCTCTTATAAATAAGCTATTAAGTCAAAAAGTCAAACATGACCAAATTTAATTGTATTCGACCCATATATCACTATTCGACCCATGTTCATATTTTTATAAGCTAAGCTCAATTATTTATGGCTTTTTCAATAAGCTACTCAAAATAAACTTTTAAACATTAATTCCACCATTTCACCACTTGACCCAAAATTTTATGTTTTTCAAAACCCCAATAGTTTTGTAATTTTATTCTAGCCGATTTATGTGTATAACCATAAAAAGGTATATATTGCCTTAATCTCGCGTAATTAACATTAATCACATTAGTATCATCAAACTAGCACCATATGTAACAAGATTTACCACACAAGCAATAAATACTCTAATTTGTTCAAAAACTTCATCTAGGTCGAGCACTATTTAATAAATACAAGCCCTAGCTTTTTCCATTTTAACAAAATATATACATTTAACAATTTATAACATCATTAGACATCAAATGTACATGAATTTAACAAGATTTGAAAAGTTGTGATGATTCCTTACAAAGATTGTATGTTAACGTGAGGTAGAGAGGACCAAGAACAACCCAAGTTTCACCAAATTTACCCAAACCACGTTCCAAATAACCCGAAACTCTTGAATATACACTCTAATTTACTTGAACTTCAAAGAAAAATGATGGATCTTGGAGATTTAGTTTGAGCCGTGTGTTTTTGCATGGAGAATGATCTAGGAATGTAGTTGAGTGTAATATGGATAAGTTGTATTCGTTTTGATATCATTTAGAGTAAGTATGGCTAATATATATAAGATTAATTAAGTTAGTGGGTGGATTTTGGCATGTAGTGGGGAAGTAACATCTAAGGGGCCGGATAAGGTTAAATTAGGGGAGGGGGAAAATTATTTTTACCTCTCGTTGGTGTATCGTGTGTCGGTTTGAGCTTAAACGTGACCGTAAAGTCCCGGTTAGACGTTTTTGGACACGTATACGTAAAAATAAAGTTTTTATCCACTTTTTTGTCAGAAATGTAATAAAATATTATTACTGACTCAAAAACATATTTATTTGACTGCTACCAGGTGTACTATGCTGTCGGTACGTGTGTGCGGTTGCTTTTCAAAAAATGTGAGAAAGCTCTCAGTTAATTACGAAACTTGTCAGTAATTATCAGAAATAGAATAATTTATGCTTACTGACAAAAATATACTTTTTCTGCAGTGACTGTAAGCTACAGTATGCGGGACAGCTCCAAAAAATGCTCAAAAATACTCAGAAACATGCAAACGCGCATAGAAATGCTCAGCTTAAAAATAATAAATAACCATTTAATATTAATTAACAACGTGAAAATTACCATTTGTCACAGTGGTGGTGCTTGGTGTTGTTGTGGTGATGCTTGGTGTGCTTGGTGTAGGTCAAAGATGTCTTCATTCACCATGATGGCAAATGAAGATATTTATCAACAAAGGGAACGAAGAAAAGATAGACTACAAGAAAGCTTCGGAAAAGAAAATAAAAATCTCACTTGATAGGAATCTAATGAGTAGACCTAAACGAAATAGAAAGTGAACCTAAACTATTAACTATTCCCCGGTAGTGGCGCCAAAAACTTGATGCGGCGGTTGTAACCCTCACCAAAAGTTTTACAATCCTCCTAGGCAGTGTACCTTACCGTTGTAGTGTAGTATAGGTAAGTCCGGGGGATTGATCGTTCTCTAGGGGAATAGTCTCGCAATAGTTGTGGAAAGGTCAAGATGTATGACGAGATAGGTCTAGAGGTGAGGGATGATTCTTTTTGTATATTTATATTTTATGAAAAGCAATTAAAAATCTCGTTTTTGAAGGAGTGGGCGGAATTAGTTGTTAATCAACTAAACCAATAACTAATTATAAAACTAAATTAAAACTAATTAAGACAGAAAAGTAAATTGGTTGTAACTCTTATGATAGGAAAAACGTGTTCACTTAGAGTTAATTACTCCCTAGTTATCTCCTACTGATTTGTTGAATTGTCACGTCCTTGTTTTATTTGAAGCGCTGTATTATTGGTCGTGGGGTGGTGCGGAAGTCCCCAACTCTATGAATCTTAGTCTCCCCTAAATCACTTAAAGTCTATTAAGTTTTCTAGGATCTACAGGCCGCAATTCACGCAATAAATACAACGAGAAAAACCAATAGTGCACTCTACGGTTGCGTTTTCTAAGATGTTCAAGCTAGTTACACATAAGAGGTCAGCCAGTTTTCTTAGCCTAACGCGAGGCAATCAACTAAACAAGAGACAACAAATCAATATTCAATAACTAGGTTTCACTAGATCTAAGCAAACACAGATAAACTTAAGCTAGCATGTTAGATAGAAGAAAAGATAAACAAGTAATCAAACAACACATAGACATATTGAATGATTAAATGAATAACTTATCTTCAATTGAACATGGAAGAAAAATGCTAAAAAAGCCCTACAAAAGCTCTGAAAATCGTCTAGGGTTTTGTCCTCCCAAGTGTTACACATTACAATGAAAAATTGGGAAAGTATATATAGTTTTACAACTCTGACGGGGTCACCTTATAGGTCGTGACGCAGTTAGCTCACTGTGTTTAGGGTTTCGTCTTATGCAAGTCGCCGTTATGACGGCGTCAGGAATATCTTGAGGCCGTCACTTGTTAATTCTTCTGGGCCGTCTCTTTCTAGCTTAAAACGTGACTCCCATCTCCAAAATGTACCTGACGACGTCAGGTTTGAAAATCTTCAAATTCCTCCAAAGCTTCACTTGATAAACTTGAACCAAAAATCCAGCTTCATAAACAAGGGACGGCGTCACGTTGTAGCTTGTGACGCCCTCATATCTCCAAGTTTGACAGGTTTTTCGCGACTTCGTCGTTTTCTTCACTTTTTCGTCCAAATACGTCCAAAAAGTGCCAAATTCCAGAATTCTCGTCCCAAGTACCTAATATACAAAAGAAACGATTTGAGGAAATATTTGATCATATTTATACGATTTTGGGCTTAAATGACCCCTTAAAAATGTACCAAATAAATCCTTATCACTATCTATAGTCGAAGAGATAATAAAGCGAGTGTTGTAAAAGGTAAATTCACATACGATAACAGATATGTGGTCCCTCACAATCGTTATCTTCTCCTGGAATACCAGGCAAACATTAATGTTGAATAGTGTAACAGATCATAGGCAATCAATTACTTATTTAAGTACTTAAACAAAGGTCCAGATAGAGCTACAGTTGTTATACAAGAAAATGTTGCCAACAATGGTGATGTGAAGACTGCCAAGGTTTTGGAGGTGGATGAAATAAAAAAAAAAGGAATTGTAGGTTTTTAGCTCCATGTGAGGCAGTGTGGCGTATGTTTTCTTTTGACATCCATTACTCATACCCATTAGTCAAAATGCAATCACGTTGCGTGACTTGGAAAATTTACCAGCATTGCTCCATAAGGAAGGTATCAAGATAACCATGTTCACTGAGTGGTTTGAGTTAAACAAGCGCGATACGGCAGCAAGAAAACTTACCTATGCTGAAATACCTAAAAACTATGTCTGGCATGAAAAAGAAAAGGTTTGGAAACTCAGGAAACAAAAAAAAAAGTATCGGGAGAATTGTTTATTCACACCCGGCTTCCAGTGAATGCTATTTTCTTAGAATGCTGTTGAATGTTGTCAGAGGGCCTGAATCTTTTCTAAAACTAATGACTGTTAACAAAAGGCTATGTGCAACATTCAAGGAGGCCTGTTTTGAATATGGTCTTCTGAACGATGACACGGAATGGACACATGCTATATCTGATGAAAGTGTGTGGGCATTTGGACCACAACTATGTGACATATTTGTCACAATTTTGTTGTTTTGTGATGTCACAAGGCCTGTAAAACTATGAGAAGAAAGCTGGCAGGCTTTATCGGAGGATATCCTATATAAAAAAAAGAAACCTTTTTAAATATCCTGACTTGCAGCTCACTGATGAACAACTTCATAACTATTGTCTGCTAGAAATACAAGAGCTGTTAAATAGAAACGGAAGATCTTTAGCAGAGTTCTAGGATCTGCCACGGCCTGACCCAAAGTTGCTAACAAACATGGAAAATCGTCTAATCAGAGAAGCGCTCGCCTTTGATATTAACAAGAGTAAGATTGAACATCAACAATTTCATTCGTTGTTAAATCCCGAACAACGTTTAATCTATGAAGATGTGATTGATTCTATCTATAATCAAAAAGGTCGCTTTTACTTTGTTTATGGGCCCGGAGGAACAGGGAAGACATTTCTATACAAGACTATAATTTCGAGGTTAAGATCAGAACGAAAGATTGTGCTAGTTGTAGCATCATCAGGTATAATTTAATAATACTCAAATTATTCAGTGCAATACTTATATAAAATTAAAAAAATATTCATAACTAAATCATGATCCTTAATTTATCTAGGAATTGCTTCGTTACTCCTACCAGGAGGGAGGACTATTCATAGCAGATTTGTTATACCCCTCGAGTTATTAGAGAATAGCACATGTGGTATAAAACAGAACACACATTTAGCAGAGTTCATTTAGGAAGTACAATTGATTATCTGGGATGAAGCCCCAATGACTCAGAAATACGCTTTTGAGGCCTTGGACAAGACGTTAAGAGATATATTAGGGTACCATAACCCAGAAAAAAAGAGCCAAATCTTTGGAGGTATGACGGTGTTGCTGGGAGGTAACTTTAGACAAGTCTTGCCAGTCATCCCAAAAGCCAAAAGGCCCGAAATAGTTTAGGCTTGCATAGACCGTTCTGACTTGTGGAAATACTGCAAGGTCTTCACACTAACACGCGGTATGATGGTCAATAAGTATACTGAAAATGGTGAGATTGATACTCGAAAGCAGGATTTCAATAAATGGGTTCTGGCTGTGGACGACGGCAAATTGCCAGCAAAAATTAAAGAAGGGGAGGATGAGCCAACATGGATTGACATCCTAGAAGAATTCCTAATTAAATCATGGGATTCTCCTATTGAGCAAATTGTGGCAGAAACGTATCCGGATTTTATTACAAGGCAAACTAACGATGGTTATCTCAAAGAACGAGAAATTCTAACCCCCAGAAATGATGATGCTGATGCCATCAATGAGTATCTATTTAAAAAGTTAGAAGGTACATCTGTTACCTATAATAGTGCAGATGAAATCTGTAAAGCATCGACAGACACCCTAGACCAGCATACCCTATATCCAGTTAAGTTTCTAAATTCCTTAAATTTCCAGGGGATGCCACCGCATGCTCTCTGCTTAAAAAAAGAACTCCACATAATGCTTTTGCGGAATGTTAATCCAAGCAAGGGACTATGCAATGGGACCAGGTTGATCATCACTGAACTAGGCCAGTTTGTTATACGTGCCAAGATACTTAATTATGTGGGCCTTTATTTACCAAATCCCGTGTTCAGTCATGGACAACTCTATGTAGCACTATCTAGAGTCACAAGGCCCGAAGGACTAAAAATTCTAATGATAGAAGACGAAGACCCAGGGCTAAAGCATTGCACCCGCAATATTGTTTTCAGGGAGACTTTTAGCAACCTATCTTAAGACACCTATGTAATGTTTTCATAATGATTAGCCAGCATAGACTGAATTTCAAACATATTAGAACCACAATTTCATTCCAAGTGTTGTAGTAGCTCACATTTCATTCCAAGTGTTGCTATCAGGAATAATCAATGCAAACATACGCAATCTATAGACATAGGTACTCAACATCTTCTAGCCAATCATGATCCATTGGGACGAGCGTTTGCTAGGGATCAATGATTATATTTCTTGACAGAACTATATATTCATGGGTCACCAACGAAGGCTAGCAAAAATGGAAGATGATTGACTTGAAGAAATCTACAAATGTGTAAACTCATTTCTTAATGTGCTCAATTGATGTCACTATAACATGCGACTGATAATGAGTCTATTATCAAGCTTAGTAGTCACTTGCATGTGTTTAAAATTTATGCGAGGTTTTTGTAAATCGATGGACTCATTATCAAAACCATTTCATTACAGCAACTATTAACCCTCACCACTCAAACATATAATCAAAATCAGTTTAAGTAAACATACAGACTAATCAGATACTCACAACCAACACTGATAATCCGATAATCCCTCCAAACAACAAAACACCATAAAGTAATCAACTTTAAACGAATTAACACATTTTGAAACACACCCATTAAACTAATTAAACTAAAATCCAATTCCAACTTACAAAATCCAATGAGCATGTAAATCAAAAAACAATACCTGAATAACTTAAGCATCTCCCAAATCAATATTCAGATTAATGACCAAACAATCAAACCCTGAAAGATTATTGTTTGATTACTTTTATATCACCTGAATTTGAAACCCCTAAAATCGCTAGAGCAATCTATTTCACCAAGATCCATTTATGTGTACGTTTTATGGTTGTGTGTGTGAGAGAAATAGTCAAACACCCAATAAAGACTAAATATGTTACTATTTTAAATAATAAATGTAAAAAATAAATGTAAAATTAAATAAAAAAACACATAATCAAATACAGCATTAGATTAAAAACTAATCATTGATCAGTTATACTTCAATTACTACCATAGAACCATCCAAATAATTACAAACAAAGTTCATAAACAAGAAGCTTCACAATAAAGGGTCTAAGACAAGCATAAACTGATACCAAAACACAAAAGCAACAAATGAAAATGACCTAAGCATCTCCATTTTCATCAAACCCCATCTTAGCCACATGTCCCTCCTTCTCAGTAATTCCTTCACGAGCTTCAACTAGGATTGAAGTCAAAACTCGAAGCCTCTGCTGCTCCCTCTCCTGAGTTTCAACAAGACACTCCCACGCCTTGGTAGCAGCATCGTTGAAAGGCCCAAATGTCTCAGTCTCCTTGATGTTCTCTTCACGTTTCTCTATCTTCGCTCGAAGTTGACTGCATTCTTCCCCAATGCAAATCAAGAAACCCTCATCTTCAGTCATTTCCTGAGAAAACAAGAACATGAAAGCATCACTCAGATCATCTGAACCACAAGCATCTTTCAACTCATCGATATTCGGGGTAGCAGCCATTGATGTGATTATCAAAGGGAAAATGATCAAAAAATGAATGGATGGAAATGAGTTTGAGTTTACCAATTGTAATTAAGCGTATTATATAAGCTTTTAATAAATTGGGTGTTACAAACAAAAAAACAACCGAGAAGGCATCATTATACATAATAACACCCATTTAATTGAATTACACTTCTTCTTCCCCAATGCATAACTATCATTTCAGCATTTACCAAAAAGATTTAAAACTTAACATAAAACCCCTCATATTTAACATTATGACAAATAAGGCCCTTAAAAAATACAATGCATAACATTAACATACTACACCATAATAATAACCATGTCATAGCACAATATTATTTCGTAATTAATCTCAACAACCACTTAAATGTAACATATTACCGAAAAAGGCTAAGTCTAGACATAAAAGTCACCAAATAATTAATTAAACTCATTCATCTTAATAGCATTAGCTTCTTCCTCACGGACACCAACTTTCGCTTGATAAAACAAATCATTTAACTTTTCAAGCAATACCCGATGCCTCTCTTGAGTCTTTCTCAAAGCATCTGGGGAGTCCAAAGCAACACCACGAGCACCTAAAGCTTCCATGTTCGCCATCATGGTATGGTTCTTCCCCATTACCCGCCTCAAATGCTGACAACAAGCAAAAAGAAATTTGGAAAATGCATCATCTTCACCTGCCTGTTACAAAAACCACAAACGCATACAATCATGCAATTTAGAAGAACCAGCCACGATCATTAAGTTCATTAACATCTGGAATTCTGCCATTGCAAAAAAACATATATCAAAGTAGAAATGGTTTTACAACTCGCTATGACAAAGTGCAAAATATATAGCCAAAAAAACAATTTATGTAACTTATTCAAATTAAAATATTACATTTGAAGAGACTCTTTTAATTATAACAACTTGGAAAAAATCTCTTTGCATATACTCTTTTAATGTGAAAAAACTATTTTAAATACTATAATTTTTAATACCGTCACAAACAACTAATATGAAAAGATAACTTGGAAATTGGAACCCGAAAAAATATACAACATCCAAAATCATATCCAAAATGTTCTAATATTACTTCAGATAATAAAATATAGATTCAATAACAAAATGGATGTTTATATTTATTCTCAATATCATAAACACCAAAACAAACAAAACATAAAAAATCCCAAAACCAACAAAATGATTTGTTATAAGATACCCCTCAAATAAACAACCTATTCATTATCATAGCAAAAAACAACAAATATATAAATAGACCAATTCGATAAACATAACGTAAATATTTACGTAACAAGCATTACCTACGACACATCGCCTAATAAAAATTCGGCAATAAATATTCGTAAAAACAAAACTGTGCAGCGCACAGGTCTGAATACCTCGTTTATATAAAAATTGAGTCCCAATATTAAATGTTTAGTCTTAATGATTTATGTCATTGATACGTTTTTATATACTAGAAGGGTACCCGCACAATGCGGTGGCGGGCACTCGGTGACTATTTTTGTGGTGAGCAATTGTTTTTTATTTTCAACCTTTCTTATTTAGCATGTCCCAAATATTTTATAACATAGTAGATATGTTTTTCAAAAATAAAAAGTCTAAATTATTAATATCATAAATAGTTAGCATTTTTATTTTTCAAATTTTAGCATAAATTGGTGGTTATAAGTTTAGTGAGCTTTTCTTATAAATAATTTTATTAAAATATATTATTATTGGAGAGGGTTATTATATGATTTAAATGAGACTTAAATTTTCAAATTTTTACATTAATTTTCTAATTTTCCTTTCATAGTAATGTTTTTTTGTCTTAAAATTTTAAGACTTCCTTTTATAGGAAGTCCCAAATGTTTATAATGTAGTATAGATAAAGTTCATTGTGTGCAAACTTTTGGTCTTGCATCATTCCCATAAGAGCGGAGGGTGCAACTCTTCATGAGCCTCGCCGTGGCTGACATGGACGCTCTTCATGGCTCGCCGCTGCAGCACAGGCCCTCGCCATCCTTCGCCAAACGCGTGCTACTCGTCTGCACAACGAGCAAAAACTCTGAAAAACCAACGTTATTTTCCATTATTTAATTGCAAACGTTATTGTTTCAAACGGATATATGACCGTTTGTTAATGCAAACAGTTCTTTTTTTTATCCTCTATATAAACTACCAACATACACATATATACCAACATATTCAAAGCACACTAAAAACACACACACTGCTATAATCCAAACCAATAAACTGTAACTCAAAATAATCATGTCGCAAAACCCAAACGAACATATGTATTTCATGAACCTCCTCGCCTCGAATCCATACGCGGGTTCGTCAAACCCATCTACCCCCTCATCACAAAACTCTAACTCGCCATCGCCACAAATACCTCCGTATGGGACGCAATTGCCTCCCTAGGCGATTTACCAAAATCAACAATTTGCGTTTCAAGGATTCGTAAATTACCCACAACGTCCAGTTTCCCAATCTCAAACACAGTTCTTTAACCCATCGCAACCTTCATCATTTCCTATACCACAATCCGAAGCACAATTCAAAGTACCTGCGGACCGTGAACCGTCCAAATCACACGGAAAAAAAACAATGGCTCGAAAATAAAATAAAAAAGTCGTGAATTTGGACGATGACGATGTTGATGACCTTGAGGCGGTGGCTCAAGGTTCGAAGAGAAACTGGACCAAAGACGAAGAGAAGCTGCTTGCGGAACTTTGGATTGAAATTTCGCAAGACAAAGATATCGGAAATTACTGTTCCGATGAATTCTTTTGGAACCAGATTCTGGAGATGTTCAACGAGCAAACAAGCCGTGAGCCTCGGACCAAAAATATGCTCACCGGTAAATGGACGCGGCTCAACGGTGATTGCCAAAAATTCAACGCTGTCTACAAACATTTGCAGCGTTGAAGCGGTGAAAACGACAGCGATCATCTGGAGAATGCGAAGGAAAACTTCGAACATCGCTTTGCCGGGAAAAGGTTCACATATGTTCACGTTTGGGATATTTTGAAAAAATACCCCAAATGGGATGCGGAGGATCCGATTGACGTTACATGTCTCGAGGATATTTTTGGTCCTGACGGACGTCCTCGTCCTGAAGGCGCCTACAAAGCGCGGGCTGCAAAGAAACAGAAGTCGACTTCAACGTCGAGCGCGGCGAGCTCGGGTGGGAGTCAAACGAGTTCTTTTTCGGCCAGCTTGTCCGAAAAATATTTTGAAAAAGCGGACGTTCAAATATCCGCGTACGCGATGAGGAGGGAGAAGGATCGGAAGACGTTAGAGATGGAGGAGATGAAGTTTCTGATGATAGATCCCGACCAAACTACACCGGCCAAAGCCGCTATCATTCGTCGGAGACAAAAAGAAATCATGAAAAAATATCAAGTCAACGACAAGGAAGACGAGGATTAAGTTTATGTTTAGTATGTGATATTAGTATTTGTTGTATCGTTATTTCAATTCCCGTATCGTTCTTTTTTTTTCTTTTTTTTTTGTATCGTAACTTTATGTGTAGTATGTGTTTTAATAATATGTTGTAATATATTTTGTTTTTAATTAAATGAATTTAGTTTATTTGGGTATTTGAATAAAAAAAAATAAAAATAGATAGTGGTGGGGCCCAAATGAGTAAGTTGTGGTATGTTATTGGGGAGGGGGTTGTAAGTTGCGGTATGTTATGGTGACGTAGCACCCCGTGGGGCCCGAATAAGTAGTTTGGGTATGTCATTGCACCCTCCGCTCTAAGAGCACTTGGTATGGTGCCCTCGAGTTATGGTTTAACCTCGCGGCACGTCAGCGCCACATCAACTTTAATATTTCAACATTAACTCACAAAAAACACCCCTTATCATAACTCAACCATAACACCACATTTTGGGCCCCACTTTTCTTTAAAAAATAAAATTTACAAATTCAACCCCTAAACTAAAATTAATACTTCATTTAATAAATAACATAACATTAAAACTTAAACATTACAATATGAAAAAAAAAAAAAAAAAAAAAAAAAAAAAAAAAAAAAAAAAAAAAGACATAACGGAAGCTACAACATAAAGAAATTACAAAATACAAATAAATCTACTGGCGTGGTTCCAACTCGTATTTTTGGATGATTCTAACTTTTTCCGGGTTGATCCAAAACGCCACTTTTTCATCCAATTTGGTAGTGTCAATCATTAGAAATTTCATCTCTTCCAACTTTTGAATCGTTTGATCTTTTTTTTAGCCGCCCGATACACCTCTTGGGCCGATTCCCATGTGATACGATACTCGGATGTCATAACGTCCCCAAATTGGCTTGACGAGCTCGTTTCCCCAATACTCGTGGTGGTCTCGGATTTGGCTTTCTTAGAAGTACGTTTTTTGCCCATCGGACGAGGTTAAGAATCATGACCGAATAACGCCTAGTTTGTGTAGCGTGGGACATCTCCGGTTAAATCAACCGTATCCGGCGCGTCCGATTTTTTATGGCTTCGCAAAACTTCTCACGCTTCCTCGTGAGGAAACGGCGCTCCTCTATGCTCGTCACAGTATGTTTGTCTAGCCCGTTTCATGATATCTAACTCATTTTCCCCACTTTTTTCAACCCGTTTTGAACGTTTGTAGATCGCGTTGAACTTTTAGCAATCACGGTTCAACGTTTCCACTTGCTTGTTAGCATATCCTTTTTGCGTGCTTGAAAATTGTGTTTGTTGAACTCGTTCATAACTTGTCTCCAAAACGTGTCGTCCGGATGTGAACGGACAACTTTTGCATCCTCGGTAACGGCAACGTAACACGATGCAAGTAGTTTTTCCTCACTTCCTTGCCAACGTAATGTAGTATCGGTCACGTTAGGATTTTGGTCGGAAATTGGTTCGGGTTCTTTGGTTTTTTTTTTACTTACGTTTACCACGACTTGTGGGTTTTGGAGGAGACGTAGGTGCTTCGGATACATCATTTGTTTCCATATATGTATGTGAAGATTGAGATGGCGGTTGAGATTGTTGTTCAAATTGTAGATTTTGAAAATTGGCATTTAACATTTGTTGGTTTCGGTGCCAATATAGAAATGCTTGATGTTGTTGGTAAAGTTCCTCTCTGTCAAATGGTAAATTTCCCTAATATTTATATTTATGACAACTCATTTTCTGTGACTAGAGCACCTGACTAGACCGTTATATGTTTAACACAGATAACAGACCTGCACATATTGTCACCCGGAAATCTCACCAAAGAACAGTGAAATTTTCACATCTCATAATTTACTCACTATATTGTAATAAGAACGGGAGGTTATCCCAGTTTCACTCAGACTGACACCACACGCAAACCAGAAATAAATCTGAGACTCAAAAATTCTAGTGAATTATTAAAGACTCAAAAAAATACATTCAAGTATTATAAAACGACTCTGAAAATATAATCCCCCATATTTATGTCGGATCCGGGACCCGAGTTTGACTCAGTTTAACGGGACACGGGTATCAAATACCACTCTTTAACTAAATAACACACTAAATACTTAAAATAAAACACTTCCACCCACTCACACCTTTCCCAATATCCTGCTCTAGCTGACCCTTGGTATCCCCATATTTTTGTCCGCCCCTTCTTCTTCCCAAAACCCCATCGAACCATCAATTTCCCACCATCACTATTAATCATTCTCTTTGACCCAGGATCTTTGTCTTCTTCACGGGTCTAGGAATTCACACAAGTCAAACTAGGATAAACTCCCCATTGAGGTAGAAATAAAACACAAATGGTAGGACTATTTCCCCCAAATCCGAAAGTTTCTATGGAACTACTCTCCACGATCCACCATTTAATCCGCTCCTCCAAGGGTTATCGAATCACAACTCACCAAAAACACATCAAGAATCTGAGAAGTTTCTCAAGGAAGGATAAGAGTGGTGGTGCTTGTGATTCGATTTGGAGTGTTGGGTTGTTCAGTATTGGAGCAGTGGGTTACTCGGATTTGAAGTTTCATTCGAGTTTTCATCCCTCAAGAATCATTGTAAGGTTTAGAATTAGATTCGGATTTATTTATATATTTTTTTTAGATCCATTCATGATAAATTAACTAGGTCGAAGGAATGGAAATAATTTAAGTGTTGTTATGTTTAGTTTCGGTCAAATTGATTTCCTAGAATTGATAGATATTGATGGTGAAATTTGTTAAGTGTTGATTGTTGTTAGTGTGACGTAAGAAGTTAGGAAACATAGAACTCGATCAATAGATTTTAAGCTTGCAAACCATTGTGACTGTGTTGTATTCGAAGACTCTAGGAAACATAGGTTCATGATTCGAACCTGGGAATCTTGTAGTAGAAAACAAGAGGCTAGTGTAGGGAAAAGCCATGTAGGATGTGTCCTTGCTATGTTAATGTGAACACCTCACTGTGACAAACCATAGCTGAAAAATGACCACTCAAGCTAGGTGCGTTGGTGGTGGATGCTGGCTGGAAAACCACCTCATGTAGGGGAGGTTTTGATTCAAGTTCATTAGTAGCAATTAGACACAACCCATGAGGGATATATCCTCGGTTCAAAACATATAGAGACTCACTCAAACCTCAAACCCAAAACCTCAAAAGGATAGCATCAATACGCCCCGAAACAAACCCACTAAGGGATTTTAGTAATCGAATGGGATACTAAACCCTTGTGGGAAGTAGTCTTCAAGAAACTAGAAAAAAAAATGATAACGTTTAGGGTCCTAGGAGTTAAGTCCATGTGAGGATAATCACTACCCTTGTCGACATGTAGGTTGAGCCAAAAACCAAGAGCCCTTGTTACCATTTAGACTCTCAAGGCTCGAAGTTGAGTAGTACTCGAACATAGCCAATGAGAGGAATCATAAGACCTCTGCTAGTGACCATTCTCGGCCAAAAAGAGATTCCAGGAACACCACACCAAGTGTTAAACTTGTGTGTCCTGTGTTATTTTTGTGATTACTACCAGGCCGAAAACTCCACAAGTAGAGCTCACTTAGGAGCCCACTCTCAAGCCCAACAAACAACCTTTAAGTCAGCCCACGCTATGGGCCTGTGAACAAACCCATCCGGCCCACCAGAACTGTGTAGATATTAAAAATAAAGCCCAACCCAATTAGTGACTTTGTTTTCCCCCCCTCCTCTAATTTCAGTGGGCCGCAGCCCAATTAGTGATAAATATACAAAGATGTGATTAACACATATAAGATTTGTTGTCGTCAAGTTAAAATTTACGTAGCTGTCCACGAAAACAATTGTGGTAAGAACCAATATATACACATAAAACGTGCATAACCGAATATACCATCATCCTTCACATTTAACTAGCAAACAGGTATATAAGAACTTGTATAGAAATGACTTAAAAACTCGGCAACCATCATAAAATCATTTAGATTATACTTAATGTTATTATCTCGCAAAGTCATAAATAGTAGAACATATAATCGGCAATGAGTAATAGAAGCTTATACAAACTCTAGAGTAGTTAAAAATGTGAAACACAAGTGAAATAAATGGCAAACAAATTTCACGTTAAGTCTCGGCTATAACTCACGTTGGAGGATATATATATGAATTGACATTTACATTTATTATATCAAAACAACGTAAATATAAATGTCACTAATAAAGAAACTAGGGATGGTATATCAAACCTGAACGGTACTTAGACAAAATTGACGGCATATTTAGTTCTAAACTAATAAGGTGTAAACATGAGTCATAATAGATTATAAGTAACCAAGCAAACTTCGCTAAAATTTTAATTAACCAAGTTCACTAGAACTCGCGTCATATTAAATTTTTTTCAAATCATGTAACTAGTAGGTAGCAAACGTCACATACATTAGGCCTTACTTCAAAAATCAACATAATCGAACATGACGAACAAATTTCACAACTATAACGTATATATATATTATGTCCCGACTGAATCCATTTAGGCTTTAGATGGTCCAACATCCCCAAATTACTCATTCTATACACATAAGTTATCCATAGAGCTAAACCTTACCAGTTTCTAGGAAAACCCTTCGTAACCTCCCTTACTGCCACACAAGCAACAACAACAACAACATATGCACTCTGAAATACTGAAATTTAAAATTCTGAAAGAACTAAATTTAAATACTTGAAACTGAGACATGATTATTTAATCTAGCTCGCGTGTTGGTGCCATACGTCCTTGCATTCACAGCATCCATTGTTAAGGTGAGTTTATAGCCCCTTTTTACTTATACTTGTTTTGGGGTGAGAAACATGCAAAACCAAATTTTGTGGATGTTAATACTGTTTATACCGAAGTTATTGCGTAGTTAGCCTAAGTCCTGATATGTCCCCTACTGCCCGAATTTCATGAACCGTTAATTCCTGACAGGAAGCGTGAATGTTATAAATAGATCTATTGGGAGTAACGTCCCCGTTCGGTTTGATCGGATAGGCAAACGAGCGTATTCCATATCAATGTACAAGTGTCTGGGATAAACACTTGCCAGGGCTTTTATGATTTACATGCTTTTAGAGCATGCAGACCTGTTCAAGCTTCGGTTGCATGAACTTACAGCTAGCGTAATAAAACATATATGTGAACATTTCAATGCTTAAATAAAAACTGTTGGTCCATATATGAAATATTTGTTTAACTGAAACCTATGAACTCACCAGCTTTTTGCTGACTTTTAGCATGTTTTTCTCAGGTATCTAGATTTACGCATGTATGGCAAGGATTTGGCATGGCGGCAGAATTATACTTTTGACCAATGCGTTTTAATTAATGATTAAGACTTGTTTTTGAGGGACCAGTAAACTTGTAAATAAATTCGCAAATTAATGAATTATCATAAATGGAGGTAAACAAATGAGTACGTTTTATAAAAAGTGTAATTGGTTCTTTGTTACCTTGTGTTATGATTTCCATTCCGGTAGCACCCCATGATATTAATGCTTCCACAAAGTCAGATTTTGGGGGTGTTACAGATTGGCATCAAAGCCTAGGTTATAGAGAACTAGGTACATATAAACCCTAAACTATAACCACTTTTTTCAAAAACAAGTCCCTATGACCGCCGCTTGCCATGTTGCTTGATGTTATTTTGATTCGACTGCATGTTATAATTTGTGACATACTAAGTGTACTATAAGTACTATATACATATATCTATATACACTTGACCCATACTAGTTATTATTTTGAGATACTTACGCACATATACCATTTTGTCACAGATTATGTCTTCCCCCAACATCACTCAGACTTCACCAGGCTCAAATGATTCCAGCATACAGATGCCTCGAGATCATCATACATCAAACCCTAACACCATTGAGCCTACACCACCATCACATACTTATACCACATCAACTACCCAGATTACCCCTACTATCCCTTGTTGTACTACGCCCATATACTAGACCATCACCTCACACTGCAGAGAGTACCCAAAACCCCGCTCATATCCTTCTAGTATCCTCATCCCGTTATAGGTCCTTACGCTCACAAATAGACGCCCCTACTACCCCAGCATCACCACCACCTACCTCACCACCACACTCGCCTGTCCACTCACCCCCACGTCAGAGACTCAGGAAAAGCAATGACTCCTATTCAGCAGAGGGTGTAGGACAGACTTTAGATGAGAATGCTCCTGCCGAGGGTACAGGGGATGATGCTAATTCGGATTCGAGGATGGGACAAAGAGCAGTTGTGCCCCGAATCAGCATAGTACTAGAGGATGTGCCTAACACCTTTGAGACCGGAGAGGGCTCAAGGAGAGCTCAGGATGAGATAGAGGATGACACAAAGATATCACATCCCTCACTCCCGGTGGCATCACCAGCAGTTACAGAGACCGCTACCATCTCACAGATTCAGACCCAGCTGGACTTGCAGACTGACATACTAGGTCTCCTCTCCGACTTATTTGACGAGTTACATCCAGCTCGTTTCAAGCAGTATGATAGAGACTTCAGCCAATTCTATGCTAGGACGCACTCCAACAGTCGAGACCTTGATTCGTTAATTATAGTATATATTTCTCCAAAGGAAACACAAAGGAAATTTGTGTAACCCGGGTCGTTTTCTCGACGAAGGTGTGAATGGAATTTTGTGATTTCGATTCGTGAAACGTGTCGTGAATAGTGATAAAAGTGAGATTTTTGGATTTTTAAACTACAAATGTGAAAATATAAAATAAAGACAAGTAATAAAGCAATTAGAACAAATAGGCAAAGATTAACTATCTTAAAAACGTAAAGGAAAACTAAAAATGCGCTTAAACCGGGAAATCCGAGCCTAAAACGTCAAAACGAAGAAAACTAATCCTAAAAATATATGATAACAACTAAATTATACTAAGCAAAGATAATAATAAAACTAGTAGTGAGTAAATAATCTAAAGTTAACGATAACAACTAAAAATAATAAACTAGATTATACTAAGCAAGCAAATAAGAAATATATGATAAAAATATATACTTGTTAAGCAAGTCAAACAAACACATAGCAAATATTTCCATAAATATGATTATTATACTAAAATTAATAACTACTAAAGATTTAAAAAGGAAAGAAAGTAGAACCCGGATGAAGAAACAAGAGGAAGAAAACCACCCGATCTAATAAGCACTAATTAACACAAAAGTCTACAACTTTATTAACCATATCCACTAATTAGTAAGTAAAGTTTAAAACTTTATTTACTAAAGAGCTTAAAAATTACTAAAGTTTCAAACTTTATGTATATAAAAAAAATGCTTAAAGACCCTTAAGCTCCGTGCCTTAGCGGTAGAGTTAACGAGAAACAAAGAAAGATACAAACTTTAACAAGGGTTAGTGAACAATAATAAGCACTACTACTATATGGAATAAGCTAAAAGTAATCTAAAAGTAAAAAGATTAAAACTTTATAACTAAAAACTATTAGATCTAAGTCCACCCGAAGCTAAGTTGCCTACTACGATAAATAGACGCGAATCGGGTATGTTTAATAGATAAGAAAAGAAAATGAAAAATCAAGTAAAGAGATTATTAGAATAAGAAGTAATAAGCTAAAAAGAAAACATAAACTTCATTAATAAAAAGTTGGCTACAAAATAAGTACTTGAAAAAGCTAGTTAAAAAAAATAAACTATTACAATACCTCTCAAAAATAAACTAAATACTACTCTAAAAATAACGAACTGCTACAAATAAAAGTTTGAGTCTCATTTAATGTGTGAAGAAAAAGAATGAATGACTGAATTAATGCTTGAATGCTTCGAATTTTTGCTCGATCAGGTGCTTAAATAGCCAATATGTACACTCCCATTCATTGAATGTAGACAATTTCTTTGCTAAACAGGCCACGTGGAAGAAGGAGACTGGCTGTAGCATTTGTTGATGGAGCGAGAGTGGGGATGGTGCAAGAGGCACGCGCCTATGGGAATTAATTTCCATGCGTGTACATGAAATGCCATATAAAGCAGATAGATGTAAAATTCCCTTTCTTGTATTGGAACAAATGATGGGGCCTATCAAAGATTCTTGTGAATTAATTAAAACTTTGGATGAATTTCTCATAATACACCCCTCTATGTACTTCTAGTCCCTGTCTTCTTTAAACTTCATATGAATTAAACACCTTTGGTCCCTCATCGTTCTTTATGTTTAATTCATTAGTCCTTGAAATAAATAATCTTTAAATTTCACTTCTTTTGCCTCGATGCTCCAAATAAAATTAACGATAGACTCGCAATTCCGTGCTCTTTCCAAATCCCGTGCTCGGTTTTTGTCTATTTGTCTTTATTTTGTCCATTTTTCATATCCTTTACCTGCACAATAATAAATACAAAAACACACAAATATTTGGCATTTATAATCAGTTTTTGGTTTTTTTGGTCTATTTATGGTCAAGAAAAGGTATGTGTTTACACACATACCAAAATCCCCTAGACTAAGGTATTGCCGTGTCCTCACGCAATGTTATCAACTCACGCTTTTGAAACCAAAAATTTCAAACTTCTTTTTACTAACTTTGAAAAGTAGCAAAATATTCAAAAGAGATTAAGAAATCAAAAGTTCTAAAAACGCCCCATTTTTCTATTTTATTCATACTTATTCTATTTTTGTACTTTTTCTGTTTTTCATGTGACGGTATGTTGACTTTCATTATTTCACAATAACTTTTAGGATCATGGAGTAGGAAACACGACTCATAAAGGAGTGATCATACGGATAAAATTCATCGTTCCTGATTTTTCACGAGCCCCCAAACTAAGCTTAAAAACGAAATCATTGTTATATACAAGTTAAGATGCTAACGCTACTCATTAATGTAACTTGTAAAATTTTCACTCCCCAATTATCCTATAAGTTCGGTAAGTGTGCTCATTTTCAAAAGTTTGATCACAGAAATCGAAATTATTATGGTTGTTATTTATTTAAGTCAAATACTACTTTACCGGGAACATCAAAATCTAAGGATCAAAAAGGCCTTTTTCATGTAGCGGCTTTCTTCTCGGCACATCCTAAACCAGTTGGCTTTAGGTGACCAGGCTTTTGACACCTCACAGAGAATAGTACCGGAATCAGCGGGATTTCGATTTCAAATATTTTAGATATTCCCACTAAGTTAGTATTAAATACCTAAACAGGCAACAACCGATGATCATTTGGAGATTAGAGACTCAAAGGTGAGATCACTCCATGTAGCGACTTTCTTCTCAGCTTTTCCTTTTAGAAAAGCTTAGGAGGCTAGGTTTTTACACCCTCGAGAATAGTATCGGAGCTTTCGGGGTCTTTGAAATCAACAATCTACCAAATTCCCGTTAAACTTTTACACAAAATTGACGAATACTAGTTCAACTTCCTATTTAAATTTAAGAAAAAGCAAGCTTCGTACATTTATTCATAAGCAATATTTTTAATCACGCAACACATTTTTTTTTTTCACTTTTTTTTTTATTTATTATTTATTTTAATTAATTTATTTATTTATTTATTATTTTTTTAACACACACATATATATATATTTGCATCATACTTGTGATTTTACTCACTTGCTTTTGCAACATTATTCCAGTTTTTAAGAAAGTATGCTTGTTCAAAAATTTGAATAAAAAGTTGAACTCGCACTCTATATCAAAGTTGTATAAAAATTTGTAATAAAACGATTTCTAAGTTTAAAATTTTGAAAACAGCACTAATTTAGCTTATGGGAGGAAAAACTACAAATTACACTGATGAGCCTTTAGGATAACCAGCTAATCATTGCTTAGCATCACAACTTATAATCAACTCTTTCATTTCTCGTTCTTCGCAAATATAAAATCAAGAAGCGCATATTTAAAGTCAATTATGGAAACTTGTAAATTCTTAAAAGGATTCGCGTTTTATAGCTTCTGGTATAAAAGACTAGCACAACTTTCAATTAAAAAGGTTAAGGGGACAAGCTAGAGCTCAACACGCCCGGTCAAGTCAAAATTTTATTCCTACTCTCACCAGCGGAAAGTCAACATTGTGTCAAAACACTTATGATATTTTTGCAAAAAAATTTTAAATTTTCTCATTTTTTTGGTGGAAAAACGGAGTTGCATGAGTCACGGCAAAAAAAATGCAAGGCAAAATCAAATCGAAAGATTACCCCCCAGACTAAAACGAGACATTGTCCTCAATGTCTAAAGGTAAGGGTTCTCCTACATAAATCTAAGGCTGTTTATTAATTATGCCAAAAGATAAATGTTAGACGATAAGATTTAGGATATCAGATGAGCAACGAATGATGAAACTTGAGCGGAGAACGACAAAACCACGAGCACGAGAGTCTTCATTATTCGGGCAAATCCTGGACACATCACAAAAAACCACGAAACACGACAAATGGAAGAGGATAACCTCTTCACGTTACACTTATTAGAAAGAAAATAGAAGGATAAGCATGGGGTGCCTCCCACGAAGCGCTTGTTTTTTTATCGAGTCGTATAGCTTGACTCGCCCCGAATTTAATTGTCCATGGGGAAATTTTGGAGATCCGGGACAACCATGGGTGGTGTGTCCCCTCTAAAGTAATGCTTCAACCTATGACCGTTCACCTTGAAGTTTGGTCCGTCGGTTTGAGATAACTCGACGGCACCATAAGGAAAAACTTTGGCTACGGTGAATGGTCCAGTCCAACGGGTTTTAAGTTTACCCGAGGATATCTTCAATCGAGAATTGAAAAGAAGGACTCGGTCACCAACGTTGAAAACGCGGTTCTTGATTTTGGAGTCACGTATCTTCTTTGTCTTCTCTTTGTAGATCAAAGAGTTCTCATAGGCTTGATCACGAAGTTCATTTAATTCATTGATTTGAACCTTCCGGTGATCACCCGCGGATTGAAGGTCAAAATTGGCATGCTTTAAGGCCCAATAGGCTTTGTGCTCTAACTAGATTGGTATATGATACGCCTTTCCGTACACCAGCTTATATGGAGTACACTCGATGGGTGTTTTATATGTTGTACGGAAGGCCCAAAGTGCATCATCTAATTTATCCGACCAAAAGGCACGGTTTTCTCCTACGGTCCTTTCCAGAATTCTTTTTAAACCACGGTTGGAAACTTCCACCTGCCCACTTGTTTGCAGGTGATACGCGGTAGAAAGACGGTGAGTAATACCATACTTAAGCATGACCTTTGCAAATTGGTAATTGCAAAATTGCGTACCTGATGAAGCGAAAAGTGTACCGCTTTTAGGGGGTCATTTAAGCCCTAATTCGTATTTATTTGATCAAATATTGCCATAAATCGTTCCTTTTGTCATTTTAGGTACTTTTGAGAAAAAATCTGGAAAAGGAAGCATTTTGGACGTTTTTAGAGCATAAAAGTGAAGAAAACGGCAAAGTCTCAAAATTATGCTGGAAACTACCTTTGACGGCGTCAGGAATTGGTCCAGACGGCGTCATGGCTTGGCAAAAGTGGTGGATATGAAAATTACTCATGATAAGCCAGAGAATTTTGCATGAAAAATCTGACGGCGTCACCCTTTAATGTGATCAAGGTCGTCACGGCTTAAGCTAAAGTGGGACGGCGTCAAGCCATATTCTGACGGCGTCAAGCCTTGATAAGCCAGAACGGATTTTGGAGGTCTAAAGATGGACGGCGTCAGGAAGGCCATCCGGGAACCCTAAAAGCGGCGAGGTGACGGCGTCAGAATCTACAACGTGACGCCGTCAGCCCTTAAACTCTATATATAGTTTTGCAATTTTTTGTCATTAGTGTGGAACTTTGTGTGTAACCTTTTGGGAGGAAACCCTAGGACGATTTTAGCAGCTTTTTCAAGGCTTTTTGCCTTGAGATCTTCCATGTTACATTGAAGATAAGTTATCAATTAATCATTCAATATGTCTATGTGTTGTTTGATTCTATCTTGTTCTTGTCTTTTGTTTAACATGCTAGGCTAGGTTTTCTTTGTGTTTGCTTAGATCTAATGAAACCTAACTATTGATTATTGGTTATTAGTGTGTTATTAGTTGTATTGGATGATTGTTTATCTATGTTAGGCTTAAGAAAACTGGCTAACTTCCTATTCGGTAACTTGCTTGAACGTCTTAAGAAGCATGAACCAATGCGTACTAAGGTTTTTATAGTTGTATTTAATGCACGAGCGAATTCTAGTGATCCCATGTTAGGAGCTTCCTAGCCGGCTCGACATAGGAGTGAAGTAGGAGCTTGTAGAGTTGGGGAAGTACGTACGCCACCCCACGATTGGTATTAAGGAATACACCCGTCATCCACGCGATTAATACACACTAATCAACCGGTAAAAGATAGTTAGGGAGTAAGGAAATCTAAGTAAACACATTTCTCTCCATACAAGTTTCATCAACCTTTTCATTTTATGTTATTTTATTTTATTTGCATTCGTAGTTATTTGGGTTAGTTGATTAGCAACTAATTCCGCCCACTCTTTCAAACCCGAGATTTTATTTGCTTTCTTAAAATATAAAAACATAAAAAAGAATCTTCTCTCACCCCTAGACCTATTAGAGTAGTTTTTCAATCCCAACGACACTATTCCCTGTGGAGAACGATCAATCCCCCGTACTTACCACTACACTATACTACATCGGTCAGGTACACTGCCTGGTGGGGTTGTAAGCCTCTCGAGATCCCTTGAGAGGTAAAACCTGTTGTAAGGTCGCAAAACCACGCATCAAGTTTTTGGCGCCGCTGCCGGGGAATAGTTATTGTTTAGGTTGAATTTTTATTTTATAGGTCTACTCACTAGATTCCTTTCTCGTGAGATTTTTATTTTATTTTTCTAGGTTTTCTTTAGTCTATCTTTTTCTACTCTATCCATTGCTCAAATCTTCCTTGGCCATCATGGTAAACGAAGATCTCTCCAATCTCAGAGTCACCAGGAGTCGTAGTTCACTAAGCGACCTTATTTCACCCTACGCAGAACCTGATAGGGAAATGCGAAGATTAAGGCGACTCTTTGCAACACCCGAACCATCTGGCTTTGCCATCAACTTTGATGATGCCCTCTCCGAGGAAGAATCCAATCATCATTCTACACCTCCTAGCCCTCAACCCAATCACGATATGGAGGTTCCCGAAATCCCAATCCCTAAATGTCTCAAGGACTACTCTTCTCCCACCCCACGTGGTTTTTCCAATGCTATCGTTTTTCCAAATGAACGCACGGATGGGGTCTTGCGTGCAACCGATATTTGGCTGGTCCAAAGTGTATGCAAGTTTTACGGATTGAAAACTGAAGATCCAATCCAACACATCAAGGACTTCCTGAAAATAGTGGATACTCTCCATACGGACGGAGCCACTAGAGATACCTCCCGGCTGCGATTCTTTCCCTTCACCCTTTACGAAAAAGCCGAAGACTGGTATAACCAACTTCCCTCCGAATCTATTTTCACATGGGAACAGCTTGTCTCAAAATTCTATGAGAAATTCTTTCCATTAGGAAGAACTTCAACGTTAAGAGACGAAATCTTCCGCTTCCATATTGGACCAGCTGAACCCATTCACGAATCCTGGATCAGATTTAAAGATCTGATCAGACAAGTCCCTCATCATGGCATTGAACTCTGGCTTCTTGTCCAAATCTTTTATGACAGTGTCCCTAAAAGGGACCAATTTGGCATTAATAATTCGGTAAAAGGAAAAATAGCCAACCTAAGCGCTGAGGAAGGATGGGATAGAATTGAGGAATACGCAAATGATCAAGACGATACCTGGGATGAACCCGATTCGATCATAAGCATTTCCAAGATCATGAAAGAGCCTCCTTTTGCTAGCCGGTTGAGTAGAATGAATGATCAAGTCTCTTATTTAGACAAGTCACAACCAGCTAAACGGTTGTCAAACCCATACTTGATCTGCGACCAATGCGGTGGCCCGCATGAAGTGGAGGAATGCGGGGATGATACCACCACCGAACAAGCATGCTTGTCAAGCCACGACATCTTCGATGATCCTTCGCTCTTAACTTTCTACCAAAACAATGATTTCACCCCTTGGGGAAATCTTGTGAGAGAAGAGGGAGGAGGAGAATATCCTGACTATAAGGTTAGGAGCACTTTTGAGGATGATCTTGGGCATTTCACGTTTGAAAAGAATCTGCAACTAAATGGTCTCGACAACCTTATCAATAGCCAACAAAACGACATGAGGGCCAAATTCGCAGAACTCAACGCCACTCTCGACGGCCTTGGCGAACCTCAAAGAGATCCTTTACTCGCCATCACCACTCGTGCTGGAACAACTACTAAGGATCCACCTTACCCAGCTCAACAATCTAACGTCACAGAACCCAACACCCCTCAAGAAGAGAAAGATAATGTGAACGGTGAGAATCCCGAACAAACCCCTCCGGTAACTTCCTCTCCACCTACCCCAACCAAATAGCCCATTAAAGTCCCATACCCGTCCCGTCTCAAGAATCAAAAGGTCAAAAATGATAATAAAAGATTCTTGTCATATTTGAAGAATTCGGTCGTCACCATACCCCTTCTTGATGCATGTTACCATATGCCCAAATATAGTACATACTTCAAGAAGTTGCTAACCAACAGAAAAGGGCTCGAGGGTCTTGTAACCTTAGGAGAAGAGTGTTCTGTGGTGACTCATCGAGGACTGCCAAAGAAGGTGGACGATCCAGGTAGTTTCACCTTGCCCTGCTCAATAGGATCTCTTTCAGTCAAGAATGCTTTAGCCGACTTAGGAGCAAGTATCAATCTTATGCCGCATTCCATGTTCCTCAAATTAGGGTATTCTTGATTGAAACCTACCCGTATGAACATCCAACTAGCCGATAGATCAGTCAAATACCCCTTAGGAATATGTGAGAATGTGTTGGTTAAGGTAGGGAAGTTCAAATTTCCAGTTGACTTCGTCATCTTAGAAATGGAAGAAGATGACCTAGTGCCCATCATTCTGGGGAGGCCATTCCTTGCAACTGCTCGTGCTGTTATTGATGTTTACGATGGCAAACTGACCCTACGAGTGGGGGCCGATAGCTTAACCTTCGACATTAAGGACACAATGAATCTTTCTCTCGAAGTAGATAATCAGCTGTATTTCATCGAAGAAATCGATGAACTATCCGACGAGATTGACAATTGTATAGATGAACAGATGGAAGCTGGTTGGTTGCGAGATGAAGCTTTCTTACCCATCTTAGAGGAGGATAAGACTATGGATGTAAACACAGTCTCCTTCTATCCCAGACAAGAAATCGAACAGCTTGAGCTTCGTAAACCCGAGAACAAACTTAAACCCTCCATCATCAAGCCACCTGCGGTAGAACTCAAGGAACTCCCAAACAACCTTGAATATGCTTTCCTCCAAGGGGAAGATCAACTTCCGGTAATCATAAGCTCTTCCTTGAAAAGTGAACAAAAGGATAAACTCTTAGGAGTTTTAAAAAAATATAAAGGAGTTATAGCATGGAGTGTAGCCGACATCAAGGGGATTGACTCTACTTTTTGCACGCATAAAATCCTCATGGAGGAGGATTATAAACCCACCGTGCAACCTCAAAGGCGAGTAAACCCCAACATTAAGGAAGTCGTAAAAAAGGAAGTCATTAAGCTCCTAGATGCAGGGCTAATTTACCCAATTTCCGACAGTCCATGGGTAAGTCCTGTACAGGTTGTACCAAAAAAGGGAGGAATGACGGTAGTAAAGAACGATAAGGATGAGTTAGTGCCTCAACGAACTGTAACTGGATGGCGTGTGTGCATCGATTATAGGAAGTTGAATGATGCAACCCGAAAAGATCATTTCCCTCTCCCATTTATTGACCAAATGTTGGAAAGGTTAGCAGGGCATGAGTACTACTGCTTCCTAGATAGGTTCTCAGGGTATTTCCAAATCCCTATCGCTCCTGAGGACCAAGAAAAGACTACGTTTACATGCCCTTATGGCACTTTCGCCTATAAGCGAATGCCCTTTGGACTATGTAACGCCCCCGCCACTTTCCAGCGCTGCATGACGGTAATCTTCCATGAGTTAATGGAAGACAGCATGGAGGTCTTCATGGATGATTTTTCGGTCTTTGGAAACTCTTTTGATCGCTGTCTTGCTAACCTTGAGAAAATGCTCAACCGTTGTGAGGAGACTAACTTGGTACTAAACTGGGAAAAGTGCCACTTTATGGTAAAAGAAGGGATTGTGCTAGGGCACAAAATTTCAGGAAGCGGAATTGAAGTAGACCGGGCAAAAATTGAAGCTATATCCAAACTTCCCTATCCAACAACTGTCAAGGCAATCCGTAGCTTTTTGGGTCATGCTGGCTTCTATAGGAGATTCATTAAAGATTTCTCAAAGGTAGCTAAACCAATGACTCAGTTGCTCATGAAGGATGCCCCGTTCGACTTCGCTCAAGAGTGCAAGGATGCATTCGATCGATTGAAGCAGGAACTTACCCAAGCCCCAATTATGGTCACCCCTAACTGGGAGTTACCCTTTGAAATCATGTGCGATGCTAGCGATTATGCTGTTGGAGCAGTATTAGGCCAAAGGCTTAACAAACACTTTCAGCCAATATACTACGCTAGCAAAACCATGAATCCTGCTCAAGAAAACTACACTACCACTGAAAAGGAATTACTGGCCGTGGTATTTGCTTTTGATAAGTTTCGCCAGTATCTTGTCCTTTCTAAAACGGTTGTTTTTACGGATCATTCAGCTATTCGATATCTTTTTGCTAAACAGGATGCTAAACCACGGTTACTTCGTTGGATCCTGCTATTGCAAGAGTTCGATGTTGAGATTCGTGATAAGAAAGGAGCAGAGAATCTTGCGGCTGATCATCTCTCTCGTCTCGATAACCCCAGCCTCGCTGAATCTGACAAGAGTGAGATTCGGGAGTCATTTCTTGAAGAGCAGCTCATGTCAATAAACGATTCTGAACCTTGGTATGCGGATTATGCTAACTACCTGGCAAGTAGAGTCATTCCTGAGCATATGAGCAGGCATGAAAAAAAGAGGTTCTTCAATCAATTAAAGTACTACTTTTGGGATGAACCTTTCTTGTTCCGAAGATGTCCGGATCAGGTAATCAGGCGTTGTGTTTCGGAAAAGGAGGCCGTCAGAATTATGAAAGAATGTCATGCAGGTCCATCGGGAGGACATCATGGAATGAACACTACTGCACGAAAGGTCTTCGACGCGGGATTCTATTGGCCTACAATATTTCGTGATGTGAAGGGTATGATACAGACTTGTGACGCGTGTCAAAGAGCTGGGAATATCTCTAGGAGGGATGAAGCCCCACAGAATTATATACAAGTTTGCGAGGTTTTCGATGTTTGGTGAATTGATTTCATGGGACCCTTCCCATCTTCAGGAGGGAATGAATACATCTTAGTGGCCATTGATTATGTTTCGAGATGGGTGGAAGCACAAGCCCTTAGGACTAACGACGCTAGGGTAGTCATTCATTTCTTAAAAAAATTGTTCGCTAGGTTCGGAATTCCGAAGGCTCTTATTAGCGACAGGGGAACCCATTTTTGCAATTCGCAAATGGAGAAAGTTATGAAAAGATATGGAGTCTCTCACCAATTCTCCACCGCTTACCATCCTCAAACCAACGTTCAAGTCGAAAACACTAATAGAGCCATAAAGAGAATATTAGAGAAAACGGTCAATCAAAACAGAAAAGATTGGTCTTTTAAGCTCGATGAAGCTTTGTGGGCATTTCGAACCGCTTATAAGACACCAATCGGGACAACCCCGTTCCGTTTGGTATATGGCAAGGCATGCCACCTTCCAGTAGAACTGGAACACAAGGCATATTGGGCACTTAAGGCTTGTAATTTGGATTATATGGTTGCGGGAACAAATAGATTCTTACAGCTCCAAGAGCTCGATGAATTGAGATTAGAGGCTTATGAATCTTCCATTACATACAAAGAAAGGGCAAAAAGATGGCATGACCAACGGATTAAGAGACCCAAGGAGTTTTCGGAAGGAGACAAGGTATTATTATATAATTCTCGCTTAAGGCTATTTCCGGGAAAACTTAAATCTAGATGGTATGGACCTTTTACCGTAAGGAGCTCCTCTAAAACCGGAGCCGTTGTGTTGATTGACGACGAAGATAGAGAATTCACTGTGAATATACAACGAGTCAAGCATTATCAAGAGAATGGTAATGAAATGATCAATGAGGAAGACATAACTTTTGATGAAGAAGTCACGTAATGTACGTGACTTTGAGTCTAGCTACAAGACTCGTTAATAAAGAAAAGCGCTTCTTGGGAGGCAACCCAAGCTTTATTTGTTTTGTGTGTTTATTTATTTGTTTGTTTGATTTTATTTGTTTCCGTATGTGTGTTTGAATTTTATTATTATTGATTCATGTTCAAAACTAAGTTGTGAAAATGCTTTATCTTGTTTTTAACTTCGTCTTAACTACATATAAAGGTAATTTGCAAAAGTTAAGTGTAAGGGAAATCTAAATCGGTTTATTAGAACACAAATGAACATGAATCATAATAATAATAAATTAACATACATATTCGTATTTGTTCGAGTCAGGTGCTTGTATCGAGTCATAATGATGTTTTACAGGAATTCCAGGAAGTAAGGTATAGGTTTTTCCAAAATTTTTCTGGAAACGTAACATGAGAATTCTGTCAGATCATTTCTGACGGCGTCAGGCTTTACAACCTGACGGCGTCAGGTTTTAATTTTCTGAAATTTTTTTGAAAGTTCTGTTTTCATAAAAAGTTTTTATTAAATCTATAACTTATAATCTCCAGGAATCTGCAAAATTATCATTCCACAAGCATTATATCCTTATATATAGAGTTTATCCCGCCGATGTTATGCAGGTTTTCGTGTTTGTTTTCTCAGGTTTAACAGGTTATTTTGGACAAGAAAATGTTTGTTGGATCAAGCTTATGGCGATGCATTAGTCATGAAGCTTCAACATTACTTTGGAAGAAGATCTAACCATGTTATTTCTTTATCCACCGAGCGAATCAGGGGAGTATTTGATTCCATTCTTTTACCTTATTTACTTTTACATTTGTTATTTGAACATTGGGGACAATGTTCATCTTAAGTGTAAGGGGGGGTAAAAGTACGATACTTTAGAGAATGCAATTGCACTTGATTTTTGTTTGTTTAATAGTAAATGTGTAATAAAACTGAGAGAAATACCTGTTAGGGCAATTTTAGTGCCAAATTTAAATTTTTTTACAACATTTAGGAGTGAAACTTTAGTTCTAATAAGCGTCTCACGGATAGGAGTTATAGGACTAGCACAAAAACCGTACCACTAAAAAATTTTCCACCCCAAATATGTGAGGTTCGCCCCTAGAATTGGTAGGAAAAGCATTTATGCTATGATGTGTGTACCGGTAGCACTTAGATTCTAGAACTTGCGTTAGGACCATTCCGAGGCCACAAGTGAGACTACATTCGTGTAGTTAGATTTACTACATGATAAGAGGCATTAGGATTAACCCATCGTTTTACACCTGTGTTTTTGTTATAATTACATTGGCTACATTGGTCAAGTAATTCTCCCACACCCTTTGCGTTGTACTCATTTTTAGTACACGATACCCCTAGTACACCCCTCAGAGCCTATCTTTTCGTTTCGACCTTTAAGCATTTTACTTAAAGGAAGAATTTGTTACACCCCACTTAAATGTACACCCAAATCGCCTTAGCCTACTTTGTATGCACTCATTTTTAGTGCATTATTGTGACAACATTTGTTTAAACCCAAGTTAATTATCTAGTTGATTACATGGTTGCTAAGTCGAGTCATATCCTTGTACATATTGTTTTGGGACGATTGGGACTCATGGGTAAAGTACTAGTGTAATGGAGTAATGGGGAAGAACATCATTTATTACCCCCATATGTGCTAAATATTTTAAAAGTACTCCAAGTGTTTCGATTATCTTAATTCGAGTCGATAGAATAGTAATTGTAAAGTTATGTAAAAGTTCAAGTGTAAGGGGAATGCAAGGCCCCTATGATGTATTATTTTGGATGGTAGGGCAAAAGTGTATGAAAAAAAAATCGAAAAAATCAAGAAAAATACAAAAAAAAAATGAGAAAAAGAAAAGTAGAAAAAACATACGGACTACCATCCCGTTTCATTTTATGTTTATTTTATGTTTTTGTTATTTTGTTTTTAGCTTAAGATTGAGTCTAGTCTTGGCTTAGCAACATTGTATAGTACATGTAATTAATCAAGATCTTTAACTCGCCACCAGTAAAATATCCTTTATCCAACAAAACCGTGTTTATCATATCCCTACACCTAACGTTATAACCCATTTAAAAGCCCTCTTTGATAGTTTATCTTAGGTGCTTACGCCTAGTGGAGGAGGTTTTTGATCCTTGCCCAAGCCTATGGTAATCTATTTGCTATGACAGGTAGTGAGAGATAATATCCGTTTTCATTTATGAGATTTATGTTGATGACACTTGAGAGATGTGAGTATCTAAACACTACTTGTGAGGTGCTAGTATGTAATCTCCGTGCTTATTATGATTAAAGTGGAACGACTAATTGTTGTAATTACTTTTATATTAGCATTAAATGACCCCTAACTTGTATTTTGATTAGAATAAAAGCGTATTTGCTTGAGGACAAGCAAATCTCAAGTGTAAGGGTATTTGATGAAGCGAAAAGTGTACCGCTTTTAGGGGGTCATTTAAGCCCTAATTCGTATTTATTTGATCAAATATTGCCCTAAATCGTTCCTTTTTGTCATTTTAGGTACTTTTGAGAAGAAATCTAGAAAAGGAAGCATTTTGGACGTTTTTAGAGCATAAAAGTGAAGAAAACGGCAAAGTCTCAAAATTATGCTGGAAACTACCTTTGACGGCGTCAGGAATTGGTCCAGACGGCGTCATGGCTTGGCAAAAGTGGTGGATATGAAAATTACTCATGATAAGCCAGAGAATTTTGCATGAAAAATCTGACGGCGTCACCCTTTAATGTGATCAAGGTCGTCACGGCTTAAGCTAAAGTGGGACGGCGTCAAGCCATATTCTGACGGCGTCAAGCCTTGATAAGCCAGAACGGATTTTGGAGGTCTAAAGAGGGACGGCGTCAGGAAGGCCATCCGGGAACCCTAAAAGCGGCGAGGTGACGGCGTCAGAATCTACAACGTGACGCCGTCAGCCCTTAAACTCTATATATAGTTTTGCAATTTTTTGTCATTAGTGTGGAACTTTGTGTGTAACCTTTTGGGAGGAAACCCTAGGACGATTTTAGCAGCTTTTTCAAGGCTTTTTGCCTTGAGATCTTCCATGTTACATTGAAGATAAGTTATCAATTAATCATTCAATATGTCTATGTGTTGTTTGATTCTATCTTGTTCTTGTCTTTTGTTTAACATGCTAGGCTAGGTTTTCTTTGTGTTTGCTTAGATCTAATGAAACCTAACTATTGATTATTGGTTATTAGTGTGTTATTAGTTGTATTGGATGATTGTTTATCTATGTTAGGCTTAAGAAAACTAGCTAACTTCCTATTCGGTAACTTGCTTGAACGTCTTAAGAAGCATGAACCAATGCGTACTAAGGTTTTTATGGTTGTATTTAATGCACGAGCGAATTCTAGTGATCCCATGTTAGGAGCTTCCTAGCCGGCTCGACATAGGAGTGAAGTAGGAGCTTGTAGAGTTGGGGAAGTACGTACGCCACCCCACGATTGGTATTAAGGAATACACCCGTCATCCACGTGATTAATACACACTAATCAATCGGTAAAAGATAGTTAGGGAGTAAGGAAATCTAAGTAAACACATTTCTCTCCATACAAGTTTCATCAACCTTTTAATTTTCTGTTATTTTATTTTATTTGCATTCGTAGTTATTTGGGTTAGTTGATTAGCAACTAATTCCGCCCACTCTTTCAAAACCGAGATTTTATTTGCTTTCATAAAATATAAAAACATAAAAAAGAATCTTCTCTCACCCCTAGACCTATTAGAGTAGTTTTTCAATCCTAACGACACTATTCCCTGTGGAGAATGATCAATCCCCCGTACTTACCACTACACTATACTACATCGGTCAGGTACACTGCCTGGTGGGGTTGTAAGCCTCTCGAGATCCCTTGAGAGGTAAAACCTGTTGTAAGGTCGCAAAACCACGCATCAGTACCACGATCACTAATGATAGCACGGGGAGTTCCAAACCGAGAAAAGAGAGATTTCAAAAATTTACAAACTACTCGGGCGTCGTTGGTGGGGAGTGCTTTCGCTTCAACCCATTTAGATAAGTAATCGACAGCCACGAGTATGTACTTGTTCCCTCGTGAAGATGGGAACGGCCCCACAAAGTCAATGCCCCAAACGTCAAAGATTTCGCAAACTTGAATGACATTTTGTGGCATTTCATCTTTTAGCGTGATTTTCCCGTTACGTTGACAAGGGTCACAAGATTTGACTAAGTCATGGGCATCACGGTAAATTGTGGGCCAATAGAAACCGGAGTCAAACACCTTTTTGGCGGTGTAGTTCGGGCCATGATGTCCCCCAGTGGGTCCATTATGGCAAGCCTTAAGAATATCAACGACTTCTTGACCGTGAACACACCGCCGGGTGACTTGATCCGCACACACTTTAAACAAGTTGGGGTCATCCTAAAAGTAATGATTCACATCTTTGAAGAATTTGTTCTTTTGTTGGGATGACATCCCTTTATCAACAAAGTTACCCCGCATGGTAATTTGCAAAATCCGCAAACCATGGGGCACTAGAATCACCACGAAAAGATATCATATTAAGTGTCTCGAGAGGAAATGTTTCATTAATTTCCTTTTTCTCAAGCTCACTTTGGTGAGGATTCTCTAATCAGGATAAATGATCAGCAGTCAGGTTCTCGGCTCTTTTTTTATCACGGATAATGATATCAAATTCTTGGAGGAGGAGAACCTATTGAAGCAATCTCGGCTTTGCATCTTGTTTTGCAAAAAGGTATTTCAGAGCCGAGTGATCCGTATACACTATGCTTTTTGATAAGACAATATAAGGTCGGAATTTCTCAAAAGCATAGACAACGGCTAATAACTCTTTCTCAGTAGTGGTATAGTGAGATTGAGCATCAGTCATTGTCTTACTCGCATAGTGTATCGGCTGAAAGTACTTAGATATTCGTTGCCCCAGGACTGTCCCGATAGCATAATCACTAGCATCACACATTAATTCAAAGGTCAAGTCCCAATCGGGGGCAACTATGATCGGTGCTTCCGTTAATTTCCTTTTAAGAATTCCGTATGCTTCGATGCATTCGGGAGAGAAGAAGAACGGAGCATCTTTTTCAAGAAGATGTGTCAGAGGCCGGGAGATTTTAGAAAAATCTTGAATAAATCGACGGTAGAAACCGGCATGACCAAGGAAACTTTGAATTCCTTTGACGGTTGTGGGATGAGGTAGCTTTGCGATCACATCGACTTTAGATCGATCGACCTCAATCCCGGAATTGGAAATTTTGTGGCCGAGGACAATGTCCTCTTTGACCATGAAATGGCACTTCTCCCAATTTAGCACAAGATTGGTGTCTTCACACCGTTTAAGCATTTTGTCTAAATAGGAGAGGCAAGATGAGAAAGAATTGCCATAGACCGAAAAATCATCCATAAAAACCTCCATTATCTTCTCGATCATATCATGGAATATTGCCATCATACATCGTTGGAACGTGCCCGGAGCATTACACAAGCCAAAAGGCATGCGTCGATAGGCAAAAGTTCCGTATGGGCATGTGAATGTAGTCTTTTCTTGATCCTACAGATCAATTGGGATTTGGAAATACCCGGAAAAGCCATCGAGAAAACAATAGAATTCATTCCCCGCTAAACGCTCAAGCATTTGATCCATAAAGGGAAGCGGGAAATGGTCTTTACGAGTAGCATCATTCAGTTTGCGATAATCGATACACACTCTCCATCCGGTGACGAGACGTGTGGGAATCAACTCATTCTCTTCATTCGTAACGATGGTCATTCCACCTTTTTTCGGAACACAATGGACCGGGCTAACCCATGAGCTATCAGAGATTGGATAAATCATCCCAGCATCAAGGAGTTTAAGAACTTCCTTTTTTATGACATCGTGGATTTTAGGGTTAACCCGTCTTTGTTGTTAGACGGCTAGCTTAAAATCATCTTCGAGCAAGATCTTGTGGGTACAAAATCGAGGGTCTATGCCCTTTATGTCGGAGATTTGCCAAGCGATGGCACTCTTATGCTTTTTAAGCACGTCTAAGAGTTGGGTCGTCTCCTCATCCTTAAGGTCTTTAGAAATAATGACGGGAAACTTGTCAGTATCATCTAAAAAAGCATATTTGAGATGAGGAGGTAAATCCTTGAGCTCGAGCTCAGGAGGATTCTCAGTAGATGGCTTTATTTCTTTGATTTCTTCTTTATGAAGTTCTTTTGGAGGGAGAGATGATGGATCATCATTCAACAATTTCTCAAGGAGAAGAATGTTTCCCTCCGGATCAAAGTTTGAATCATCAATTTCTGGTGAAATCGATTCATCTTTGAGACAAGCATCGATCTCTTCCAAAATGAAGTCACTTCCCTCAAACGGAGTGAGGGAAGGGGAAGAGTCGGAAAGAATAGGTTGAGAAGAAGGAGTGGGATCGCCACTCGAAGCGTTGTCAGAAAAACCAAGAATTTCTTGAGAATATTCCTCCGAAGCGACATCAATAACGTCAATTCGATTAACCGAATTAGAGTCCTGATTGGAGGAGTATCTGAAAGTTCGATCAAGGTTGAAGGTCACGGCTTCATCATCCACCCGTAACGTTATTTCTTCACCATAAACGTCAATTAGAGCACGACCGGTTCTCAAGAATGATCTTCCAAGTATTAGAGGAACTCGGGGATCAGCATCAAATTTAACCACCACAAAATCAGCGGGAAAATGAAACTTCCCTACTTTGACAAAGACATCCTCAGCTATTCCAAGAGGATGAGTTATAGAACGATCCGCTAGCTCGAGGGTCATACAAGTAGGAGTGAGTTCAGGGAGAGACAGCTTATTCCAAACGGAAAATGGCATTAGGTTGATGCTTGCACCAAGATCGGCCAAGGCGTAGCAATCAACCATTCCCGAAAAATCACATGGAATGAGAAACTTTCCAGGGTCTCCGAGCTTTTCGGGAAGCTTCTTGAGGAGAACTGCTGAGCAATTCTCATTCAGAGGTATTTTTGCTAATTCAAATAATTTTTCTTTGTTTCTTAATAACCCCTTAATTGTGGAAGCAAACTTGGGCATCAAAAGTAAAGCATCCGCGAAGCTTATGTCAAAATGCAAATCTTGAAAGATTTGGAAGAATTTCT
This sequence comes from Artemisia tridentata subsp. tridentata, assembly GCA_021014915.2. Lineage (NCBI taxonomy): Eukaryota > Viridiplantae > Streptophyta > Magnoliopsida > Asterales > Asteraceae > Artemisia > Artemisia tridentata. The sequence goes on from CP139502.1 coordinate 77,345,744, forward strand.
CTATTTGATTTGTGGCTTTTTCACGGAGCTTTTGATCATTCAATCTTGAAGGATATGGAAGTTTGGCTTTGATTGGAGTTTCTTTTTGCTCAAAAACAATCTTTGGTTTGGATGGTTGGACAACCTGAGGTTGGACGTCTTCGGTACTCCCGTTGTTAGTAGGAAGCACCGTGTCCTTTGTCGCCTCGGTCTCATGTTCCACTACTTTGGGAGGAAGGGAAGAGGTAGTAAGAACCGTAGGTCCATTATATGAAACACCACTCCTTGTTGTGATCGCCTTCACATCGCCCCTCGGGTTAGCGATCGTGTTGCTAGGAAGAGTTCCTGAGCCCGAGGGTCGATCATTTAAAGACTTCTTGATCTCAGCTATTTGGTTAACCAACAACTGATTGGTTTCTTCTTGGGATTTTATGAATTGCTTCGACAATTCATCCGAGGACGTCTGATTTTGGTTTAAACCTTGGCTTTGATTGAAATTTTGCCATCGGTTTTGAACATTCCCCAGATTTTGGTTGAAATTTCCCTGATTTTGACCTCGGTTTTGATTTCCTTGGTTTTGAAAACCTTGGTGATTACCTTGATTTTGAAAACCCTGGTTTTGGAAACCTTGGTTCATCCGATTTTGATTTTGATTTTGATTGAATTGGGCATTTCGGTTTTGCCCATTAGGATTTTGATGATGATTGAAATCGGGTGGTCCAAGAAAATTGTTAGAACGGTAGCTAAGAAGATTACGGTGTCCTTGGGGTTGGTAACCGTTACCTCCCTGATTATAGGATCCCGAAGCAGCATAAACGCTCTCTTAGGTGTTGCCACCGGTGGCTGGACACTCGAAATATGGATGTGGACCACCACATGTTTCACAGCTTTGATTTACCACATTTGCTTGATGATTATTGTTGTTTTGATTTGCATGATGCAATCTTAACATAGCGGTGGATAAATCATCTATCTTTTTGGTGAGCACGGCTATTTCGGGTGAAGAGTCCGTAGTGATAGATTTAGTTGACTCGTTCCTCTCGGCAGAGGAATCCCAATAATTGTGGTGGGCAGTCATATTTTAGATTAAATCTTGGCATTCTTCAGGTCGCCTTTTCATAAAGGTACCACCGGCCGCAGCATTAATCGTGTCACGGTGTTTTAATGTTAAACCATTATAGAACGTGTCTATTATGGTGACTAATAACATGTTGTGATTAGGACACCGATCAATCGAAAGTTTGTAGCGTTCCCATGCTTCGAATAAAGATTCGTCGGGAAGCTGGCGAAAGTTACTTATATCATTTCTCAATTTCGTCACCATCGACGGTGGGAAATATTTCGCCAAGAATTTTGAAGTCATTTCATCAAAACTATGAATTGAATCCTTGGGAAGACGATCAAACCATGCGGTGGCATGATGCGTCAGCGAATATGGGAAAAGATACAAGCGAAGGGCATCATCGGAGACCCCATTTTGTTTCATACTTTGGGTGGCGGTAATGAATTTATCAAGATGCTTATTTGCATATTCACCCGGTAGACCGTGAAATTGGCAGGAATTTTGGACTTCTTGGATCATATGATGTTTAAGTCCAAAATCCGCAGCTTGGATGTTAACGGGAGCAATAGGTCCGCCCCGTCCTTGCATGGTTGGTTGGCACAACTCCTCCATCGTTCGGAGATCGGGAGCTGGCCCATCATTGTTTGGATCGGTATTCATCTCTTCAATGTCTTGAAAATCAAGACATCGACCTCGACGAATAATTCTTTCGGGATTGGAAACTGGTGAAAGAAGATCGGGTGTAGAAGAACGGGTGTTCATACACCAAAGAGAATTGAAAGTTTAAAAAGAAAGCAGACTTTGGAAATGAAAATATTTTTGGATTTTTGAAGAAATATTTGAAAAACACGATATTTTTGGTATCGATTCGTCAACCGAAATTCGTTTCTCTCAAAACTACTCGCAGAGTGGCGGAGAAGCAAAGGTCCGCTCGAAAGCTAATTAAAAACCCGCCTCTTTCGGTTTGTCAATTTAATGTCAAACCATCCTTAAACCACTTGTATAGGTTGTAATTTCAAGATAATCCGAAATCAATTAACTTCTCGATTTATTTTGTTGGATATTACTTTTTTTGGTATTGTAAACACTTTAGGAAAAGTGTTTGTGGTGAATTTTATGATTGTTATTATTATTTTTTTTTTATGATTTTTTGGTTTTTAGAAAAATATTCACAAAGAAAACGATAACTTCTCGAGGAAGGGTCTTCGAAACACGAATCGTTGAATCGAGAATCAAAAATTCACTTCAAACCTTCCCCGGCAGCGGCGCAAAAAAATTGATTCGTCAATTATATTATATATTTCTCCAAAGGAAACACAAAGGAAATTTGTGTAACCCGGGTCGTTTTCCCGACGAAGGTGTGAATGGAATTTTGTGATTTCGATTCGTGAAACGTGTCGTGAATAGTGATAAAAGTGAGATTTTTTGATTTTTAAACTACAAATGTGAAAATATAAAATAAAGACAAGTAATAAAGCAATTAGAACAAATAGGCAAAGATCAACTATCTTAAAAACGTAAAGGAAAACTAAAAATGCGCTTAAACCGGGAAATCCGAGCCTAAAACGTGAAAACGAAGAAAACTAATCCTTAAAATATATGATAACAACTAAATTATACTAAGCAAAGATAATAATAAAACTAGTAGTGAGTAAATAATCTAAAGTTAACGATAACAACTAAAAATAATAAACTAGATTATACTAAGCAAGCAAATAAGAAATATATGATAAAAATATATACTTGTTAAGCAAGTCAAACAAACACATAGCAAATATTTCCATAAACATGATTATTATACTAAAATTAATAACTACTAAAGATTTAAAAAGCAAATAAAGTAGAACCCAGATGAAGAAACGAGAGGAAGAAAACCACCCGATCTAATAAGCACTAATTAACACAAAAGTCTACAACTTTATTAACCTTATCCACTAATTAGTAAGTAAATTTTAAAACTTTATTTACTAAAAAGCTTAAAAATTACTAAAGTTTCAAACTTTATGTATATAAAAAAAAATGCTTAAAGACCCTTAAGCTCCGTGCCTTAGCGGTAGAGTTGATGAGAAACGATGAAAGATACAAACTTTGACAAGGGTTAGTGAACAATAATAAGCACTACTACTATATGGAATAAGCTAAAAGTAATCTAAAAGTAAAAAGATTAAAACTTTATAACTAAAAACTATTAGATCTAAGTCCACCCGAAGCTAAGTTGCCTACTACGATAAATAGACGCGAATCGGGTATGTTTAAGGACTAGATCTATATAAACAAGCTATTAAATAGCTTATTGTTCAAGAAAAACTCAAAAAGTTGCAAATTTTTTCTAAAAAACTTGATAAAACTAATAGATCTAATTAATAAGCTAATCTAATAAGCTACAATAAGCTATTAAGCTAATATAGATTAATAGATAAGAAAAGAAAATGAAAAATCAAGTAAAGAGATTATTAGAATAAGAAGTAATAAGCTAAAAAGAAAACATAACTTCATTAATAAAAAGTTGGCTACAAAATAAGTACTTGAAAAAGCTAGTTAAAAAAAAATAAACTATTACAATACCTCTCAAAAATAAACTAAATACTACTCTAAAAATAACAAACTGCTACAAATAAAAGTTTGAGTCTCATTTAATGTGTGAAGAAAAAGAATGAATGACTGAATTAATGCTTGAATGCCCCGAATTTTTGCTCGATCAGGTGCTTAAATAGCCAATATGTACTCTCCCATTCATTGAATGTAGACAATTTCTTTGCTAAACAGGCCACGTGGAAGAAGGAGACTGGCTGCAGCATTTGTTGATGGAGCGAGAGTGGGGATGGTGCAAGAGGCACGCGCCTTTGGGAATTAATTTCCATGTGTGTACATGAAATGCCATATAAAGCAGATAGATGCAAAATTCCCTTTCTCGTATTGGAACAAATGATGGGGCCAATCAAAGATTCTTGTGAATTAATTAAAAGTTTGGATGAATTTGTCATAATACACCCCTCTATGTACTTCTAGTCCCTGTCTTCTTTAAACTTCATATGAATTAAACACCTTTGGTCCCTCATCGTTCTTTATGTTTAATTCATTAGTCCTTGAAATAAATAATCTTTAAATTTCTCTTCTTTTGCCTCGATGCTCCAAATAAAATTAACGATAGACTCGCAATTTCGTGCTCTTTCCAAATCCCGTGCTCGATTTTTGTCTATTTGTCTTTATTTTGTCCATTTTTCATATCCTTTACCTGCACAATAATAAATACAAAAACACACAAATATTTGGCATTCATAATCAGTTTTTGGTCTTTTTGGTCTATTTATGGTCAAGAAAAGGTATGTGTTTACACACATACCAGACCTTCTTGACTTAGGTTACAGATCAGGTAGACTTGAGCAGACACAGGTAGTAGCTCAAGAAGCAGCTCAGATGATGCATGGGAGAATGCTGATCCTTGACGCTCACCGTGATGAAAACTTGGTATTAAGGACTCGCCTTGTGGAAGTCGAGGCACAGCTTGGGGAGTACGCTTTTAGGTTCCGACACATGGATAGGACCAGGAGCCAGTCTTAGTTAGGATTAGTAGTAATTTATTTAACTGAGTAGTTCTCAGTCAGTGTAGGACCTTATTAGTGAACTTGTAATTTTCAAACCTTGTAATCAACTCTTAATCTGTAACAAGTTCATTTCGTTATATATTTCCATATTGATTTAATCAATTTCCTTTCATAAACTACCGTGATATTATAACTTCACCTCACCTTCCCAAAAAATCTCCCAATTATCCTTGGACAAATGACAGCCTTATACGATATTTCACTAATAACCTGTAAAATGCCTTGTTCATTCCTTTTAGCCGCAAAATCCCCAGAACCCCAACATTCACACAACTACTAAATTCACCAATCGTTTATGACCCTACTTAAAGATCACCAATCATTTCATTACAAATTTACCCAATTTACCTCACTCCAAATCTCCCTACTATTCCCTCTCAAATAACAAACCATATTTTAGACGCCCCATAAAATTCTTCGAAAAATACTTCCCATTACCACCCTCACCAGAAAATATATCCTGGTTAACTAAACTCAACACCCCTTCCACCCAGCCTAACTCCTAGTCCAAATAATACACAAGCGACAATGACCCCAAATTCTTACCGCAAGGAAAATCATCTACCCTTATCTCGAGAAACCCAAAGGATTACATAGGATGGAAATATGAGAATTAGGTAACCATATTAGTAACAACGAGGATAAATTCAACTTAGATATCATAGGAAGTTTACCTTGTCCCCATTACGACTTAGTTCAATAGGAAACCCACAATTCTCGATCATCGCCGATTAACATCCCATACTGTCTCTTCCCAAATCCTGACCCCCCCCCCCCTTTAAGCATCAATCTGACCAAACCTTAAGAATCGATAGTTATTAGGCATATTGTAACCCCGGAGGCGACAAGAACACATATTAACTCCATAAGCGAAAGTGTTAAAGGACCACGACGATTATATTTAGACCCCTAAACCTTCCTTCCGTACGATACCCTGCACACTTGAACGAACTGACTTGTCGATTCGGTAGTGGCAATCAACATGGTTCTACCAAGATAAAACCCTATGCGTCAGATAATCCATATCCCGCTAAGCCGACAGATTGACTACTAGAGGTAGTCAACACCGTCCTTTCGAGACGAAAATTTAGGACTACGAGCGTTACCCACAAAACTCAGAAATTTTGGACATATCCTCATTATACCCTGGACGTCACAAGGCTCTAGCATAAACTCCCATGGGAGGAAAAGGAAAGATCCGTCCGTAAGGCTTATAAAATTATGGCCACAAATGAAGGACCCCCTTGGCACGAACGAACAATAAGTAAACAATAAAACCCTTAAGAACCCGGAGACTTACTAGGATTAACTAGTGACCTAATAGAAAACCTAAAGCCTCACAAAACGACCCTAACCCTTATCGTAGGATGTAAATTGTCTATCTTTTTCACTGAACCCTCGGAACTACAAACTAACCTTGGACAAGGAATTCTGGCAACGCGTTGTTGAGCACCAGAAACAAACCTCGGAAAAATTAGTCAAACGCCATCACCCAGACTATAGGTATCAGCATGACACGCTTTGGTAAAGTTCACCGAAATACGACTTGTTATCCCTAGCCCTTAAGACACCAGGGACACCTTAGGAGTCCAGACTGTAAGACTGCTACGTTTACTATGAGACTTAAATCCTAAGAAAAAATCATTTAAGAACCTTAAGATATCAAAGGAATTCTCCTACAAAATTCCCACTAGAAAATATACCTCAGACCGATATATTTACCTCGGACCATTGACTAGACCGTCTAGAACAAGACGCCTCTCGAATAAGACTTGCAGTATGACATATATTTAAAACTATAAGTTTCGCTTGTTACCAGATTTCCAGTTTTACCCAACTAGACATCCAAAGTGTACTCTAAGATATTAGTAAGAATACGGATATCATTTATACCTTCTTCCTCAATAGTTTTCCTTAGAAATCTGCCCATCCTAAAATGTGCTTTAGCAATTGTAAAACACATATGACCTCCGTTTAAGATCTCACTCGTTTTCATCTTTTATGGTATAGATGAATCCTACAGGAAGGACAGCCAATGCCGTTCATGACCAGCCTATTGCTGCCACTGTCCCAGCTGAAAACAGAGCAAACCTACTTATCATAAACCTAGCCATGCTAGACGTGTTAGTTAATCATCTAGCCGCAGCAAAAGCCAACAACATGATCACTGAGATCGGAAGCTCCAAACCTAAGGATGACAACAACCACACTGGCACTTATCAGGAGTTTCGAAAGGTCATGTCTGGAAATCTTAATGGAACTGAAGGAACCATTGCTGTGATAAGATGGATGGAACGGCTAGAAGCCATGTTCCAAGCATGTGGTTGTGTAAAAGAAGATAGGGTAAAATATGCTTCCCTCACTTTCACTGATGATGCTTAGACCTGGTGGAATAACTATCTAAAGACCACAGGCATTGATGCTGCCTATGCAATGCCATGGGAAAGTTTTAAGGAAATGGTGCGTAGGAAGTACTGCACCTACAGTGAAATCAAGAGAATGGAGGAAAAGTCATGGAATCCAAAAGTGCGAAGTGACAGTGCTGTCGCACGCCGACAAGGAAAAACACCAATGAGCCAGACAGAAGATCGGCTAAGGGAAAGGTATTTAGGAAGTTTTCCCCTGTTCCACGGGGAAAATGATACTACCTCTAAGACCACTAAGCCCCTAAGACCCACAAATGTGGCTCACCAGCTGATAGGATCAACGTCTAGGACAAATGCCGAGAGAGCGGCTGAGCACAAGAGAAAATGGGAAGATCACTCCAAGGGTCGAGGAAATATTGGTCCTGACAAGCGATCAGGAATGGCCACTACCCCTGCTGCAGGCACCAGCATGAACAGAGGATATGCTGGAAACCTACCTAAGTGTAATGTGTGCCCGTTCCATCATCGTGGACCTTGTCCCATGCGGTGTGGAAATTGCGGAGGAGTCGACCATCGAACCAAGAACTGCGAGTCTTTTGCTCATGAAATTGACTCCAGGCTCACCACCGCAGTCTGCCTTGAGTGTGGAATGATTGGACATTATAGGACGGCTTACCCCGAGCTGAGAAGTGGAAATGAGAGAGTCGTTGATGAACTCAAATAAGTACATTTTATTACTATCATTTATCCTATTAATTTGACTTGTTTTACTATATTATGTATGAGGATTGATACTTAATCGTTTACTTTTGTAATTCTCAGGTAAAAACAAGCGTTTGGTGAAACTTAGCGATTTTGGACTAATAATGGAGCAAAACGTGCATAAAGTTGAAGGTCTACTGACATGGACAAGATCAAGTCAATTCTGCTCCAGATGCGCCGCATCTCACTCTCGACATGCGCCGCATCTCTATCAAGATATCACCAGATACGATCCAAGATACAAGAGGACATGCGCCGCATCTAATCATGGAGTTACGCCGTATCTTCTGGCGGTGTACGAATATTCCTGAATATTATAATCTTGGACCCCACGCGAAGTTAAGTACATGCGCCGCATCTACTTAGTAGATGCGCCGCATCTTCCCTCAGACAGAAACTATAAATACCCCGTAGACCAGACGAATTAGAAGTTCCGAAAAACCTAAAACCGAAGACCAAACAGGAGGAACAAAGGACGAATTCAGTCAAGGAGGCAGCACAAGACACACCCAAATCAAAGATACAAGAGCTGTAAGAAGGTGCTGCATGTGTTTAATTCATTAAGTAGTTTTGTTTTATTGTGTTAGCAAACTTTAATTCATCAGGATTGGTGGCTTGTGTAATGTGACAACGAAAGATTGCACTCCCTTTAATACTTGCTTTCCCATCAATTAAAGTTTATATGATGATGTCTTTGGTTACTACTTATTAGTGCATTGATAACCTCTGTGTTTATTAGTGGCTTGCGGGCATTTGACTGCGGGACATAATGTGGCTCCCACGGTTATTACTAAATTGATCACTTAGGAATAACTTTTAGACATAAGTAATCATTAAGGGTTTACTCGCCGATAAGAATAGGACCAACGAGAAAGGGTTAACTACATACACTTCATATAAAGCTATCAATAAAACAAGTGACAATCTACTTAATCATAAGGACAGCCCTCTTATTGTCTCAAGTATTTATCTGTGTACGTGTGTGCTACTTGCTGATTCGTGCCTATTGGTTTATTTTATTATTTAATTACAAACAAACCGTGCCAGTCTCTCAGGCTGAAACCCCCTTGCGTTAGGATATTAAAATACTGATTAGAATAACGAGATAATACGTTCCACTCTTAGTGATCGACACTCTACTTACCATTATCTTCATACTGACCGGGTACACTGCTCGTTAAGTGTGTGTGTTATTGATAAGTCGGCTAAATATAAATTTAAAACTTGAGTAGGCATTAAAACTGCTAAACCGCAACGACACATCACGCGCATCAAGTTTTTGGCGCCGCTGCCGGGGAGTGAATTGTTATTATCTGTTAATTTGATTAGTATTTTAATTAGGTTTTTCTTTTTATTAGATTAATTGCATCATTGTACTATTTTGCATATTTGTTGTATTGTGTGTTAATTGTTTTCTTTTATTTTTTGTGTGTTTATTTTCGTTTGTGTGTTTAATTTTTGTTTTTATTTTTCGTATTTTTCTGTTCTGCTATCGTTGTACTGTGCTAAATCAAACGATACGGCGCATCTGATCTCTCAGATACGGCGTATTGCGTTTAATTTTTTTAAATACAACGCGTTGAATTAATTCGATACGACGCATCTTTTCCCCAAGATACGGCGTATCTGTTTTTAATAAGAAAATTTTTCTAAGCGATAAAGTAATACGACGCATCTGCTTTAGCAGATACGGCGTATCTGTTTTCGATAAAAAAAAATTTTCTAAACGTTAACGCCATACGACGCATCTGCTTTAGCAGATACGGCGTATCTATTATTTTAATTAAAAACAGTTTGCGAATTATTAAACAAATACGGCGTATCGATCTCTATCGATACGGCGCATCTTTCTGAATCAAAAATCGATATTTATTTTTAAACGTAACGAAAGTACGGCGCATTAACTTTTGTTAATACGACGAATATAATTTGATAAATATAGTTGATTTTTGATATTTACTTTGATCGGTCCGCTACTCTCGTGTGCAAGTTGTTTATTTTCAGGATAAATGATGACTCGAGCATCGCCAAGAAGGATTACATTCTGAACCAAACCAAGAGACGCTAGCTGAAGTGACCGAACATAAGACGACAAAAGTGGAGGAAAACTCAGTACTGGTAACATTGAACTTCTTAAATTCTTGAAATAGAATCCCAGGAAAACTCTACGATAATTCAACTGCCCAAAGGAAAGTTCTCTACACTATAATCTCAGTTTTATTATCCATATTATACGTCTGATTCAAATCGTAATCTTAATTTTGTATGCTCAAAAACGATATTTGTTCCTAACCTCGGAATAAATCCTTATCCACTAAACAATAAGATTACAATTATTAATGAAACGTTTATGCCTATTGCTCTTATTTTGAATTCATCTATATGGTGTGCCGTTTAACCCAAATTTGATGTATAAGGAACTGTGTTGCGGAGGCCAAGGTACGTTCTTCATTTAAATTTCGTTAACTAACATAGAGATACGGCGGATCTAAATATCCAAAGCGCCGTATCCCTGACCAACTAGGACTTATTGACTAGTCAACGAAATTAAATAGATACGGCGCATCCCAATTTTCTAATACGGCGCATCGTGTCGCCTTATAAATACGACGGGAATGCGCCGCATAAACACACACAGTTAAGAACTCTCACGCACTAAAATTATACTCGAAATCCGATCATCTTTCTTAAATCCTCCTTTAATCCGATCTATAATCATTCACCCGATCATACAATTAAGGTAATTTATTCTATTTTGATTTAATTTCGTTTAATTATAAATTAGGGTTTATATGACCAATTCGATTAGGGCTTAAACGATATAGGGATATGATTAGAACTTGGCATTGATAATTTCCCCTAAGTTAATTTTAGATTTGGACATCGAATTTGGCACTAATTAAATCGAACGAAAAATAGGGTTTTGGGTGATTGTTTTTAAATTTTAGAGGGAAAGTGTGATAGAAGTTTTTGATAGGAACAATTCAGTAAATTTGGTCTGTGATATAATGCGGGAGTTTACGTCACGGATACGGATTCTTGAAAAACGTGCCTAACCCTTTATTTTATACTGATATGCTTTTAGATGCGGCGCATCTAGGTTGATTAATGCGGCGTAACGACCTATTTCAAAATTGATAAAATTATAGATACGCCATATTGATTAATCTAGATACGACGCATCTCAGTACGCCGTATCTATTGTCTTGCACCGCATCTCTTATACTTTATATAGATACGCCGCACTGATTAAATCAGATGCGCCGTATCTACCTATTTTGCAGACTGTTTACTGACTGTGAATATCTATTTCAGATGGCATTACCAGAGGTCACACTAAGGCATCAGTGGCTACAATTTGAGAACATGGGACTTACTCCTGCCGCTCTAGAGGATTACTTGCATAGGCTTGACTCGATTTACTTCAAGAAAATATTCAGAGTCCAGGTCTTGAATTTTGACGATGTGGGATTGATCGGTGGTGGACATGCAGTTGCTAGCTTACAGCATCGGATGGAGATGGTAGTTGTTGGAGATGATGAGGAGGCAGTGTTTAGGTCTAGTGCTTGGGAGAGACTATTTAGGATTGACGAGCCTCTGATTAGGGAGCTTATGCTGGAGTTCTTTATCACGATTCATTACAGGGAGACGGATATGGAGATTGATACAGCTGACACACTGGTGTTTAGGTTAGGAGGTGTGCATAGGCAGATGTCGATGAGGCAGTTTATTTTGGCCATGGGGCTACACACTGAGGAGGAGATTGGATCTGCTGGGTTTGCCAGATACTGGGCTGAGAGTTTACGGGTTGTCCCTGACAGAGGGGTATTCAGTGACTACTGGGTTAGGATTTCTTCGATGGGTGACATCGTTACTTCCACCCCATCCTACACATTGATCAGAGAGCCGATGAGGCGGCTATGCCACCGTTTGATTGCACTCACCATCGCTGGGAGGGGTCAGTCACCTGAGAAGGTGACCACTCTGGACCTCTTCCTCTTGAGGAGTATGGATGAGGGGATGTCGGTGAACATCCCCCACTTTTTAGCGCACTACCTCCACCGATCTGCTGCAGGGAGAGATCGGAGGAGCCAGATGACTGGCGGGCATTTTGTTTCGAGGCTGGCCCGCCATTTTGGAGTTATTGGAGCAGAGATCCCAGCGGGGCTGGAGGTTATTGTGGCCCGTCTCCCGGTTATCGATAGGGACTATTTGGTTAGACTCGGGATCTGCCAGGTGGCTGCGGGAGGCCACTTTTGGGCAGCATTAGGGCCCGCCAGAGCTGCAGGGCCAGAGGCGGAGCAGGGAGGACCTCAGGAACCTCCGGCTGCTGCTCCTGCCGACGAGGAGGTGCCACAGGCACCAGTACCCCCGCGCACCATTGGTCAGAGACTTGAGGCAGTCGAGGGAGAGTTGAGAGCCCTGAGGAGAGACTCAGAGTGGGTAGTCATGAGTGTGAGCAGACTATTAGAGCAGCAGGGTATTACACACGTTCGTCCAGATGGTACTGAGGTTGCGGGAGTGACACGTGCATACGAGCGCAGAGTCCGCCAGAGGACTGATGGAGCCAGCACTTCCGGGACCCATCCAGACGACCACACTCACCCATGACCTTACTCTCTTGATTTCATAGACATTGTTCCACACATTATTATTACCTTTTGGATTGTACTAATCGTTATTCTTATATTTATATTTAATGTTTCAGTTTATATTTCTTGTTATGTTTGATGAAGACTGGCATTAAGTTCAGCATGAGGGTACGAGAGGACGTATGAGATTAAACCGTGGAACGAGTCATTTTACAACAGACTGTTATCAGTCTGTTTGATTACTACATGCGCCGTATCTGCTTAAACAGATGCGACGCATCCTATCCTTTACTTCGTTTTATTTTGTTTCCAGGCCGCATGAGGATACGGCGCATCTCAATTCTGAGATGCGACGCATCTCCTGCAATGGTCATATCTTATTTTATTTTTCTGCATTTTTATTTTCGACTTTAAAACTATTTATCAGTTTATTTTTAATGCGGCGCATCTTTATTCTGATCCGTATTTATTCCAGGCTCGATACGGCGCATCGACTGACCTGATGATTTTCAGTTTTAATTTTTAAGTTTTATTTTTCCTAACTACTAATGTATTATGCAAGTTGAACCTTTCTTATCTTAGGTGTGTTTTAAAGTGTTGGTGGTATTATAGTTTCCTGGATTTCCTGTGGATACATCAAGTATGAAGCTTTAACGTTCTAATCCACAAGAAGTTGATTTTTGCTCTTATACTAATGGAGGATCATACCGAGCAAATCTCAGGGGAGTTTTTCTGTTCTAATTCTTTTATTTTCCAGTTTTTAACCTTTTATACAAACAACGAGGACGTTGTTTAACTTAAGTGGGGGGATTGGAGAATTAGAACACTTAACAATTACTTGTCCTAAACTTTTTCAAAAATTATGCTTAAAATGTGCTTAATATATCAAACTTAAATTTTTTTTAGCATGTTTTTGTTTAAAGTCTAAATTACATAGCTGCACACATGACGTTATTTTCAAAAATTGTGATTTTTCAAAATTCACAAATCTATGAGTGTGCCGGTGACTTGTAAACTTTAGAACTTGGCTTGTATACTATTCGAGACCACCATAATAAGTATTATTTATATAATTGGAGTGACTTGTCTAACTTGGTAAATTTCTAGGATTACACCCAAATAGCCTTATATGTTATGTGTTATTAACTAACTACACTGGTTAGTTAACCCCCGTATAAACCTTTTGTTACTCTCATTTTTAGAGTAAGATACCCCTAGAAAAACCCTCAGAGCCATTCCTTTCGTTTCTTACACCTATGTTTAAAATGTTTCGTTACACCCTTACACCTTAGCCTACCCTGTAGATTAGAATCCGTGGTTGGTTGATTGCTATAGGCAAAGTGTGTTTCCTTACATTACCTGTGTTCGCGTGCGTAATTCATTATCTATGGTTAGGTCGGGAAATTGCACAATGCAATTGGAGTGAAAGTAAATATTGTATATTTTGGAGTTTATTTTTCGTGTGTTTACTACTTTCACTATTACCATTATTTCAGAAGTCATGAAAAGTATGGAAAAATTATCCGGAAAGAAAGTTATAGTGATGTGGTGAAATTTTACACATCTATGTTTATGTTTGAAAAAAAAAAAAAAAAAAAAAAAAAAAAAAAAAAAAAAAAAAAAAAAAAAAAAAATTCGAAAAAATAAGAAAAGAAAAAGAAAGAAAGAAAAGTTGAAAGTTAGTTTTAACCAACTTATGTAAAGTTATGTAAGTGGTCGATATCACCACTATTTGTTGTACTATATCTATGGATTGAATGGGAATTGGCAGTTATGGGAACGCCAATTAAGGTTTATTCTTTGATTAAGATCTTGTTGAGTATAATTCGTGTCTACCTAAAGCGTGTGTTTCAAGTGTTAAAGCGTGAGTTATTCGATGATATGAGTCTTATTCATGGGATGGTTGGGATAGTGATTAACCACACTTAGGATTTTGATTTATTTGTTTTGTTTATTTTTCATTTTACACCAATTTATATCCCAAATGTTATCCATGCCCTTTATTATTCTTTATCCAACCAAACCTTTGATTTATTGAGATTAGGGATTTGAGCAATCTTAAGTATCGTAGTCGTGGATTCGGCTATGTATTTATGATTTTGTCGCCCTTTTTGATATATTATTATTGGTGAAGTTTGGACCTATCTTTAGCCTATTCGAGTTAAGGATTTGAGCAATTGCAAGTATCGTGTTCGTGGATTCGATCATGTATTTGTGATTTTGTCGCCTTTTCTGGAATTTGAGATCGATAGTGATTAAGAATAATTAACCCTTAAGCCTAAAAACCCTTTTTACCGCTTTAGACTTATTATTCCTTAGCTTTAGTGGTGGAGATGTGTATACTTGCCAAGCTTATGATAGAATATTCGTCGCGACTGGACAGTTAAACGATTAGATTTGCTTTTATCGACTTATTTTATTTTACTTCTGAATCGTTAAGTGTTTAGTTGTGTGATTATGAAATGAACGAATACATGCTTAAATATAAAAATAAATCCTAACATCTTTTAGGATACATTTTCATAAAAGAAATTCTAAGGTTTACTTGGGGACAAGTAAAGTTCAAGTGGGGGGATATTTGATGAACTCAAATAAGTACATTTTATTACTATCATTTATCCTATTAATTTGACTTGTTTTACTATATTATGTATGAGGATTGATACTTAATCGTTTACTTTTGTAATTCTCAGGTAAAAACAAGCGTTTGGTGAAACTTAGCGATTTTGGACTAATAATGGAGCAAAACGTGCATAAAGTTGAAGGTCTACTGACATGGACAAGATCAAGTCAATTCTGCTCCAGATGCGCCGCATCTCACTCTCGACATGCGCCGCATCTCTATCAAGATATCACCAGATACGATCCAAGATACAAGAGGACATGCGCCGCATCTAATCATGGAGTTACGCCGTATCTTCTGGCGGTGTACGAATATTCCTGAATATTATAATCTTGGACCCCACGCGAAGTTAAGTACATGCGCCGCATCTACTTAGTAGATGCGCCGCATCTTCCCTCAGACAGAAACTATAAATACCCCGTAGACCAGACGAATTAGAAGTTCCGAAAAACCTAAAACCGAAGACCAAACAGGAGGAACAAAGGACGAATTCAGTCAAGGAGGCAGCACAAGACACACCCAAATCAAAGATACAAGAGCTGTAAGAAGGTGCTGCATGTGTTTAATTCATTAAGTAGTTTTGTTTTATTGTGTTAGCAAACTTTAATTCATCAGGATTGGTGGCTTGTGTAATGTGACAACGAAAGATTGCACTCCCTTTAATACTTGCTTTCCCATCAATTAAAGTTTATATGATGATGTCTTTGGTTACTACTTATTAGTGCATTGATAACCTCTGTGTTTATTAGTGGCTTGCGGGCATTTGACTGCGGGACATAATGTGGCTCCCACGGTTATTACTAAATTGATCACTTAGGAATAACTTTTAGACATAAGTAATCATTAAGGGTTTACTCGCCGATAAGAATAGGACCAACGAGAAAGGGTTAACTGCATACACTTCATATAAAGCTATCAATAAAACAAGTGACAATCTACTTAATCATAAGGACAGCCCTCTTATTGTCTCAAGTATTTATCTGTGTATGTGTGTGCTACTTGCTGATTCGTGCCTATTGGTTTATTTTATTATTTAATTGCAAACAAACCGTGCCAGTCTCTCAGGCTGAAACCCCCTTGCGTTAGGATATTAAAATACTGATTAGAATAACGAGATAATACGTTCCACTCTTAGTGATCGACACTCTACTTACCATTATCTTCATACTGACCGGGTACACTGCTCGTTAAGTGTGTGTGTTATTGATAAGTCGGCTAAATATAAATTTAAAACTTGAGTAGGCATTAAAACTGCTAAACCGCAACGACACATCACGCGCATCAGTCGTCCAGGACCCAAATGGCATGATGGGTGGACAGGCAGCTTGGAACTCCTTCTTCGCATGATAACATTCACCTTTAGGTTTCCTTAGGTCGTAATTCCTCGAATAATTGTACTTCTTGAGAGACATGTTGTAATGGTATTTTGTATGAGCCCCTCTATGGTGAATTTCTTTGACTTTTGGGACTAAGATATTATGATGCCTTTTTTTCATATCTTCATCTCTTTTGAGACTTGTTCATTTATTTGTACACCTGTGAAAACTTGTTGTGATTCCAAACCAATAGAAACCAAATATCATGATAATTAAACCTAGCATCGTATCATCAGTCCTCATCTAAGCATAGCCTGATCACCTATGTTTAGTTCAGGGAGGATCATGCCTTGATGGGAATAGCCATTGTGAGAGACTCCTGCACTCTAGGACTTTCAACACATATCCCGACCATTGAGTTTCTACCGTCACTCACCAAGCCCTGAATTCACATAGAGATGTGAACAATAAAACCAAGAACATTAGAACCTTCAGAACCCCAACCTGTTGGGAATTATATTTGAGTTGATAAGACAAAACAATGAAAGATGAGGGACTTATGGAGACAAAGGATGAAACTTCACAAAAGGAAAAGATTACTACGTATCTTTTATTATTTATAGAATATATCCTTTGTAACCCTAATCCTCTATTATATAAAGAGGGTTAGAGGCGTTTAGTTATGTGTGTGTGTGTCATAATGTAGTCGACTAAAGGTGTAGGTTGTGTCTAAGCATCGAGTTCCTACAACGGATGCCTAGGTTTTGTATTGTTAGTGTTAGGAGATGATGTTGATAATAATAATATTCTTTATATTATTCCGCTGTGCTTATTATTATCATTGTGCTTATTGTTTATCCTAGATCAAGGTTTAAACAACCTAGAGTCCAAAACGGTCCAAGAACTTATAGATGGTGGCGTACATAAGTTCTATCACAACCCCTTCGGGTAACCCTAAATGAAAACCGAGGACGGTTTTCGTTCCTAAGACGGGGAGGATGTGACAAATGGTAAATTTCCCTAATATTTATATTTATGACAACTCATTTTCTGTGACTAGAACACCTGACTAGACTGTTATATGTTTAACACAGATAACAGACCTGCACGTATTGTCACCTGGAAATCTCACCAAAGAACAGAGAAATTTTCACATCTCATAATTTACTCACTATATTGTAATAAGAACGGGAGGTTATCTCAGTTTCACTCAGACTGACACCACACGCAAACCAGAAATAAATCTGAGACTCAGAAATTCTAGTGAATACTTAAAGACTCAAAAAAATACATTCAAGTATTATAAAACGACTCTGAAAATATAATCCCCCATATTTATGTCGGATCCGGGAAGGACCCGAGTTTGACTTAGTTTAACGGGACACGGGTATCAAATACCACTCTTTAACTAAACAACACACTAAATACTTAAAATAAAACACTTCCACCCACTCACACCTTTCCCAATATCCTGCTTTAGCTGACCCTAGGTATCCCCATATTTTTGTCCGCCCCTTCTTCTTCCCAAAACCCCATCGAACCATCACTTTCCCACCATCACTAATAATCCTTCTCTTTGACCCAGGATCTTTGTCTTCTTCACGGGCCTAGGAATTCACACAAGTCAAACTAGGATAAACCCCCATTGAGGTAGAAATAACACACAAATGGTAGGATTATTTCCCCCAAATCCGAAAGTTTCTATGGAACTACTCTCCACGATCCACCATTTAATCCGCTCCTCCAAGGGTTATCGAATCACAACTCACCAAAAACACATCAAGAATCTGAGAAGTTTCTCAAGGAAGGATAAGAGTGGTGGTGCTTGTGATTCGATTTGGAATGTTGGGTTTTTCGGTATTGGAGCAGTGGGTTACTCGGATTTGAAGTCTCATTCGAGTTTTCATCCCTCAAGAATCATTGTAAGGTTTAGAATTAGATTCGGATTTATTTATATATTTTTTTAAGATCCATTCATGATAAATTAACTAGGTCGAAGGAATGGAAATAATTTAAGTGTTGTTATGTTTAGTTTCGGTCAAATTGATTTCCCAGAAATGATAGATATTGATGGTGAAATTTGTTAAGTGTTGATTGTTGTTAGTATGGCGTAAGAAGTTAGGAAACATAGAACTCGATCAATAGATTTTAAGCTTGCAAACCATTGTGACTGTGTTGTATTCGAAGACTCTAGGAAATACAGGTTCATGATTCGAACCTGGGAATCTTGTAGTAGAAAACAAGAGGCTAGTGTAGGGAAAAGCCATGTAGGATGTGTCCTTGCTAAGTTAATGTCAACACCTCACTGTGACAAACCATAGCCGAAAAATGACCACTCAAGCTAGGTGCATTGGTGGTAGATGTTGGCTGGAAAACCACCTCGTGTAGGGGAGGTTTTGATTCAAGTTCAATAGTAGCAGTTAGACACAACCCATGAGGGATATACCCTTGGTTCAAAACATATAGAGACTCACTCAAACCTCAAACCCAAAACCTCAAAAGGATAGCATCAATACGCCCCGAAACAAACCCACTAAGGGATTTTAGTAATCGAATGGGATACTAAACCCTTGTGGGAAGTAGTCTTCAAGAAACTAGAAAAAGAAAAAGATAACGTTTAGGGTCCTAGGAGTTAAGTCCATGTGAGGATAATCACTACCCTTGGCGACATGTAGGTTGAGCCAAAAACCAAGAGCCCTTGTTACCGTTTAGACTCTCAAGGCTCGAAGTTGAGTAGTACTCGAACATAGCCAATGAGAGGAATCATAAGACCTCTGCTAGTGACCATTCTCGGCCAAAAAGAGATTCCAGGAACACCACACCAAGTGTTAAACTTGTGTGTCCTGTGTTATTTTTGTGATTACTACCAGGCCGAAAACTCTACAAGTAGAGCTCACTTAGGAGCCCACTCTCAAGCCCAACAAACAACCTTTAAGTCAGCCCACGCTATGGGCCTGTGAACAAACCCATCTGACCCACCAGAACTGTGTAGATATTAAAAATAAAGCCCAACCCAATTAGTGACTTTGTTTTCCCCCCTCCTCCAATTTCAGAGGGCCGCAGCCCAATTAGTGATAAATATACAAAGATGTGATTAACACATATAAGATTTGTTGTCGTCAAGTTAAAATTTACGTAGCCGTCCACGAAAACAATTGTGGTAAAAACCAATATATACACATAAAACGTGCATAACCGAATATACCATCATCCTTCACATTTAACTAGCAAATAGGTATATAAGAGCTTGTATAGAAATGACTTAAAAACTCGGCAACCATCATAAAATCATTTAGATTATACTTAACGTTATTATCTCGCAAAGTCATAAATAGTAGAACATAAAATCGGCAATGAGTAATAGAAACTTATACAAACTCTAGAGTAGTTAAAAATGTGAAACACAAGTGAAATAAATGGCAAACAAATTTCACGTTATGTCTCGGCTATAACTCACGTTGGAGGATATATATATGAATTAACGTTTACATTTATTATATCAAAACAAAGTAAATATAAACGTCACTAATAAAGAAACTAGGGATGGTATATCAAACCTGAACGGTACTTAGACAAATTTGACGGCATATTTAGTTCTAAACTAATAAGGTGTAAAAATGAGTCATAATAGATTATAAGTAACCAAGCAAACTTCGCTAAAATTTTAATTAACCAAGTTCACTAGAACTCGCGTCATATTAAATTTTTTTCAAATCATGTAACTAGTAGGTAGCAAGCGTCACATACATTAGGCCTTACTTCAAAAATCAACATAATCGAACATGAAGAACAAATTTCACAACTATAATGTGTGTGTGTGTGTGTATATATATATATATATATATATATATATATATATATATATATATATATATATATATATATATATTACGTCCCGACTGAATCCATTTAGGCTTTAGATGGTCCAACATCCCCAAATTACTCATTCTATACACATAAGTTATCCATAGAGCTAAACCTTACCAGTTTCTAGGAAAACCCTTCGTAACCTCCTTTACTGCCACACAAGCAACAACAACAACATAAGCACTCTGAAATACTAAAATTTAAAATTCTGAAAGAACTAAATTTAAATACTTGAAACTGAGACATGATTATTTAATCTAGGTCGCGTGTTGGTGCCATACGTCCTTGCATTCACTGCATCCATTGTTAAGGTGAGTTTATAGCCCCTTTTTACTTATACTTGTTTTGGGGTGAGAAACATGCAAAACCAAATTTTGTGGATGTTAATACTGTTTATACCGAAGTTATTGCGCAATTAGCCTAAGTCCTGATATTTCCCCTACTGCCCGAATTTCATGAACCGTTAATTCCCGACAGGAAGCGTGAATGTTATAAATAGATCTATTGGGAGTAACGTCCCCGTTCGGTTTGACCGGATAGGCAAACGAGCGTATACCATATCAATGTACAAGTGTCTGGGATAAACACTTGCTAGGGCTTTTATGATTTACATGCTTCTAGAGCATGCAGACCTGTTCAAGCTTCGGTTGCATGAACTTAGAGCTAGCGTAATAAAACATATATGTGAACATTTCAATGCTTAAATAAAAACTGTTGGTCCATATATGAAATATTTGTTTAACTGAAACCTATGAACTCACCAGCTTTTTGCTGACTTTTAGCATGTTTTTCTCAGGTATCTAGATTTACGCAAGTATGGCAAGGATTTGGCATGGCGGCAGAATTATACTTTTAACCAATACGTTTTAATTAATGATTAAGACTTGTTTTTTATGGACCAGTAAACTTGTAAATAAATTCGCAAACTAATGAATTATTATAAATGGAGGTAAACAAATGAGTACATTTTATAAAAAGTGTAATTGGTTCTTTGTTACCTTGTGTTATGATTTCCATTCCAGTAGCACCCCATGATATTAATGCTTCCGCAAAGTCAGATTTTGGGGGTGTTACATCCTCGACCGGCAAGCCGAGTGTATTAGGCAAAGGGATTTGTGTTGAAGAAGAACCCGCGTTCGGGTTTGAAGATGACGACCCCGCGTTTAGGTTATTGAAACCCAATAGATTCAAGAAACTCTCGTCGTTGTTAAATCCCGACATTTTTTTTAGCAAATAGAAGTTTATGTATATGATTTTGAGTTGTGAAAGTGTGAAAATAAAGTTGTGTATTAGTTGGTATTTATAGTGGTGAAAAAAGGTTTTGATTATTATTATTATTATTATTATTATTATTATTATTATTATTATTATTATTATATATATTATATATATTTTTTTAATAAAAACGTCACTTCATTAGAAGAAAATAGGATTTACAAGAAATTAGAGGGGAGCCGAGATACTAACTGGGCTCCCACTCCTCTAGCTATTGCAAAGCTAATCCTATTATTATTATTATTATTATTATTATTATTATTATTATTATTATTATTTTTATTTTTTTTTAATAAAATTTATTATAGATTCATAGAATTTTACATAAAGTTGGATGGGAGTCTAGACACAAGTTGGGCTCCCACCCCTTTCTGTATACAAAAGCTTATTCTATGAAAAATAAAAATACCACTCTTAGCATTATTTGAGTGGCTATTGGCAATAGACTTAATACGTGAAAGTGTGTCAAAAGCTTATTATTATTATTATTATTATTATTATTATTATTATTATTATTAGAGTAAATTACACGGATCGTCCCTGTGGTTTGTCCAAAATTTCACGTATAGTCCCTCAAAGTTTAAAGTTGCATGTATCGTCCCTCTGACTGCAAAAGAATAACATCTATGGTCCCTGTGATGGATGTCCGTCTATTTCTCCGTTAAACTTCACCCACGTGATAAACACGTGAGGGTAATAAGGTCTTTTTCCCCAAGTACACACACTTAATCAACCATTTTTACACACACATAAACCATTAACAATCTTCATCCTTTTCAAGCAATTTAGCAACTTCCATTGATCATCTTCAATACCCAAAAAACCATTAACAAATCCATTAATTTTTACCAAGGTAAATGTTCTTATCTGTTCATCAAGATTTTTTGCCCACATTAAAGATCCAATAAATTAACAAACTTTTTTTCAAGAATCAGTAATAAATGATGTTAGCTGAATTGGGTATCAATCAGATTTTGTTAATTCTTACTCAATGTTGAGAGAAATTGTGATTTTGACTTTTTTTAGTCAACTTTAATGTTGGTTATGTTTATGTTTATGGTTTTCCGGTTGATTCTTGGATAAAATCAGTTTCTTCTCACATTATTGGTCCACTAACAGTAAAAAGAAAAATAAAAAAAAGGAGAACAACATTACCAGTTCATGACCAAAATCAAACAACACCAAATAAGTCCAAGATGTGAGAATGTACACAAATAACTGTGTAATTTACTCTACTTTATAACTCCATTTTCTATTTATGACAGTGGAGCTTATAAATTAGAAAGTACACCAAATAAGATGAAGTTAGAAAATACAGAGCCTAGTCAGATTAGGGAGTGTTTGTTTAAACTTATATGTGGCTTATGAGCTTATTTATTTTTCGGCTTATATATCATAAGCTTTAATTTTCCAGCTTATTTGAAAACATGTGGGCTTATATAAATCCCACAAGTCTCCAAATAAGCCGTAAAATTGAAGCTTATGAAATATAAGCCGAAATCAAATAAGCTAATAAGCCCACATATAAGCTTAAACAAACACCCTTTAGTTGATAAAGCCCCAGTAATAAGCTTAAACAAACACATCTATCTAAAAGAATGAAATGAAGACAAAAAAATGTAAATAAGTCATCATAATCAACAACAACAATACAACAATCATAAATTCGCAATAATAATAAACCTAACATGAACAACTAAACAAAACAAATAAATAATTAAATCACCAAATAAACCTAACATGAGCGGCGGTTGGGGATACGGTTGGTGTGCCGATTGGTGACTGAGCAAATGTAGATCCGTCGATTAAAGCCAATAGAACTACTACAATCAAAGAAGATGATGATGTCATTTTGCTTTTGCTTTGGTTTGTTTTGTTTCTCTCTCTAAAGTTTGAGAATGATTGCTTTTGCTTTTGCTTTTGCTTTGATATTGAATAAAGATGAAGAGAAATAAAAAAAAGTTGTGAAAGTATGAAGTGTGTATTGGTTTATGTGGAGGAAGGGGAAAGACAGGCTTTTATCGGAAAAGAAACCATTGATTTAAGTATCAGTCAAAGCATAGTGAAAAAGACTGAATTACCCTCACGTTTTAATCACGTGTTTGAACTTTAACAGAGAAATAGACGGACATCCATCACAGGGACCATAGGTGTTATTCTTTTGCAGTCAGAGGGACGATACATGCAATTTTAAACTTTGAGGGACTATGCGTGTAATTTTGGACAAACCACAGGGACGATCCGTGTAATTTACTCTTATTATTATTATTTTTATTTTATTTATTTATTTGTTTTTTAAGGATATAGCCATTTGTTAACGTTAAGGGGCCAAAAGTGTTAAAAAAATAATAATAATAATAATAATAATAAATAAATAAAATTACCGTTCGAATAAGCTAGCCGTTATGGGCCAAAAGTGTAATTTTTTTTTTCATTCATTCCACCTTAACGATGCGTTGCCAAGGCAACGCCTAGGCTAACGCATGCCCTTAACGCGAGGCAACGGTGTAATAACACAAGCATAACGCTGCGTTAAGCTTGTCCATGTCAGCTTAACGTGAGGCCTCACGTTACCACACCGAAGGCTCTAACATCCAAATTAATAACCCCTGTATCCTAACCGAACCATTAACTAAACTTAGTTGACAATATTAGTTAGGTAACACATGTCTTTCTTTAGCTTGCCACACCTCCCAATTAATATTAAAGGGCTGCATCACAGAAAATAAGCACGGCATGTCAAACCAACCCACAAATAAGAAAACTCACTTTTCCTGGACGAACTAGATGTGGATGTCGAGGGGTCTGTTGTCGTCATGGTCTGTACAAAACTCACATACACATTAGCTTTATAAATCGATATCCACAATGGTGACTCTGGCTTCCAAATCCAAACTAAATCCATCGTCTTAGATTTGAAGTGGTTTACTTCACGGATATTCGATTCCTTTTTTGGTTCGTAACAAATTGTGTAAAAACAGAAAGGCATCAAAACCAAATTTGTTACGAACACAAATTGATTATTTATGATTACCATGAAAATGTTTAAACATAGATATGAACCCAACCCACAAGTCATAAAAAACTCTGAAAGTTTACATAATTGATCAATGTATAATAAGTGTTCCAAGTTTGAGTAGCTCAAAAACTCATACTCGATCCCTTTCCACAAGCCTCACACGGTGCACCCAATGGGCTTATAGCCATCACAAAGAAACTGCATGAGAGGGACTCCCTTCTCATGTTTTTGTTACCTTTTTGGTTTCTTTATTGTTGGGGTTTTAATGTTTGCAGAAAAAAAGAAAGTGATATAGAGAGAATGGATAATCACAAGTAAGAGTCAACAATTTTTTAAATATTTTATTTCTTTATGCATAAAAAAAGTTATACTTCATAGTGTTTAATTGTTTTTGTTGATGCAACTTTTTAATGTCTTGAATTTTTATTATGATGTTAAAAGTAATTACTCCCTCCGTCCAATTATCAATGATGCCGAGATACGTTTTAAAATTGTTATTATTATTTTTTTTTTTTCTAAGTTGTCAAATATAATACATCTTTTAATTGAGATTTTTAAAATTAGTTAAATTCTTTACATTCGTAGATATTAAGAATTCTTTTTGGTTTTGTGTTCTATTAATAATCTTGAGTTATGTTGAAAGACATAAAAACATAGCATGTAGCGTATGTAATATTGAAGAGAAAATTAACCACGAACTATTAGTCAACACCGATTTGGTGCGACTTGACCCGACCTGTTTCAATCAATTAACAAGTTGTAATCTTACTATCTTATAATGGAGGAAGGCCTTCTATAAATAGTAATACTTAAAAATTCAGCCTTCTATAAATAGTAATACTTAAAAATTTTACTAAATAACTTACAAGTTTTAAAGCTTAATGTACAAAATACAAAGCACTATTAATGTGGTCAAGATATTTAATGTAATCAATTAATTAACTGGTCAATAAATGCAATTAATGCAGTTATTAAAACACCCCTTAAATAAGAAATACAAATTATCAAGCATATTGCACAACCAACTTAAACACAATTCAAGCCCAAACGGGCAACGGGCCAAACGGGCTCGAGCCCGAACGGGCACGGGCTAAACGAAATTCTTGATATCCGTAAATGTATTGTCAAAAAGAACATAATAAACTAAAATACATGATTCACCGGAAAATTTTATTTCAGGGTACCCGCCGCCGCAACGCGCGGGTACCCTGCTAGTTAATAGTTTGAACAACCCTTTTATCGATACTTTTAATCCTTTATGTTAAACATCAACTTTCAAAAAAATATATACAATTAATACATGTGCAACGCACGAGTCTAAATGACTAGTTTTTTTGAAAAAAATGAGTTTGGTGCATATTACGTACGTGTATTCTTGTTGTCGCTATATTTTCTCTATAATATCTTGCAATTTGTTTACTTAACTTGTTGGGGATATCTATATACTCCGTATAATATATGTACAACATTTTGCTACTTGAATCGGACAAATTTCACGCTCTCTCACCATGAATGCTATATGACTTTTTTGATACCCTTACACATCTACAATGTCAATCAAATAATTGGAGAAAAATTAAGAGCACAAAAGGTTAAAGCTTTTAAGTTGCCTGAAATGTGAACTTCTATAATAAGAAAAGTGTAAGTTGTCCCCTCCTTATTTGTGTACCTAGCAACATACCCACTCTTTATCTTCCTGTCAACATCGTTCTATTAGATCAAAAACCATAAATAAATAAATAAATAAATAAATAAAGCCTAGTACTAGTATTTAGTTTGTTGTTAATTACATTAAACAAATTTTTGGTTATCATTAAGTTTGATTGTTGTTGTCACCATTATTTAAAGAGTAAATGTCATTTTTGGTCCCTGTGGTTTGCCGGGTCTATCATATTTCGTCCCCGCCGTTAAATTTTGTCGGGTTTGGTCCCTGTGGTTTACAACCCATACGGGTTTGGTCCCTTGACCAACCCTTCCGTGAGTTGACCGTTTAAAGTCATAAAACGCTTATAATACTAGGGGTATTTCTGGTACTTCACAAAGGGCGCGAAATTGGGGGTGTTTATCAAACCCTAACCTATCATTATTCATCCCCATGGTTCGGAATCAGAAACACACACACATTTCGCGATCAAATTGAATGAAACCCTAGATAATTACACAATGTTGTGTGAGTGGAGGGTTCGTGAAAAGGGGTCATCTTCAAATCCCTATCAAGATTATCGTAAGTAAACACTACACACAATATTGTTTACTCTTTTTTTAATGTAAATAAGAGTTTGTAATGTAAATCGTTATTTTTTATGTTCAGGTAAGTTTCCAACAGTGTTTTCCCTAAAGATTAACCATGGAGGTGCATTCACAAGCCCTCCTAAGGTACGTTACAAAGGTGGGAAGGTGAATTGGATAGATACCATTGAGTCAGAGAGGTTCTCTGTTGTTGAGGTTGCCACGATGATGAAAGAGTTGGGGTATGAAAATGGAAGTTCAGGTATGGACTTTTATTACAAGTTACCAAACACAGATTTAGATAATGGTTTAAGGAAATTAGAGACTGACAAAGATGTGTTGGAATTGATGACCCATGTATCTAAGTATAAGGTTATTGAATTATATGTTGCTCACTGTGTATCTAAGAATTTAGAACTTGATTTGGTAGATAATGCTGATAATGAGGTTGTTGATGATGTAAGTGAGGATGAGTGGTTGAGGGATTGCTTAAGTAAGGTTGGAAGGTTGAATGAGAATGTAGGCCAGTCTAGTAGGAATGAAAGGCCAAATGTAGATGTTTGTTCTGAACATGAGTCAGAGAGTGAACATGTTTCATATAGTGGGGAGACTGAATATGGTATAGGTAGTGAACATGGTTCAGGTAGTGATTATGAATCAAACAGTGATGATAGTGATTTTGTAGTTGATGAAGAGCAAATGATGAACATTGTAGAAGTTGATATGGCTGAATTTAAGAAGAACATAGACAAAAATTCAGAATGGATAGGATGTGCAAAGAATGTAGAAGAAGTTAATGAGGTTGTTCAAGAGGATGAGGTTGATAATGAAGAGTTACATAGTGGGACTGACTCAGATGATGAGGATGAGGTTGATAATGAAGAGTTACACAGCAGCACCACTGAAGGTAATACTTAATTTCCATAAGTTCCTTATCAGTTTTTATATGTTTTTAGTCATTACTTAATTTATATAATTAAATAGGTTGAGTGGAATGGGGGTGAACTATATCAAGTAAACAGTCCTTGGGGTGATCAGTGTGTAGTAAACATCAGGGATAGAACTTGTAGTTGTAGAAGGTGGGAATTGAGTGGGATAACCTGTAAACATGCAATAGCATCCATATGGAATATGGCTACCAATGGTATTGAAACTGCCATACCAGAGTCTTATTGTCATCCATGTCATTGGCTTTCAACATGGGAAGAAATGTATAGGTTTAAGATTAACCCCACTAGATCACCAGATTTTTGGGATAAGAGCAATGTTCAAACTACTATTATCCCACCAGATCATAAACCCCAAGTTGGAAGGCCTAGGAAAAAAAGAAGAAAGACTGCTGCTGAACTTAAAGATATAACGGTACAAGGTAGAAGGTTAAGTAGATCAGGAAAGAGTGTTACTTGCAAACTGTGTAAGCAAGTTGGTCACAACAGAAGAAGCTGCAAGGGTCAAAGAGATGGTGGTTCACAGAGTGCTCCTGGTGGGTCAAAGAAGGCAAGTGGTGGAGGAAAGAAAGCAAGTGGTGGAGGAAAGAAAGCAACTGGTTCACAGACAGGTGGTTCACAGAGTGCTTATGTTGTTGTTGATACACAAGCTTCAAGTGCCCCTACTGGAATGAGACCACTTCCATTGCTCCTACAAGATTCACCATCAAAGTGGACCAAGACAACTGCTAACAGATTAAATTCTCCTTAATGTTATGTTTCTGTAATAGATTATGGATGATTATAACTTATGTCATTTTATGTTTGTGTTTTGTTACATTTGGCCTAATCTGTTATGGCCCTTTATGTGTTTATGTCATGTGATGTTAAACAATGTATTTTTCATGTTTGTGGTAAGCAATTATGGTTTGACTTTGAAAGTCTGTTATGGCCCTTTATTGCTATTCTGTATGTAATTCCAAAAAACCAAATGCACAACTGGAAATGGCTATCTTGTAATAGTCAAAAAAGTAAATGCACAACTGTTAAAGTCAAATGGATATCTTGTCACTAGACTATGCTAAGTGTTGGGTATACCAAGTTGCTTAGTCAAATGGATATCTCAACTGCAAAAGCCAACCAAGTTGCTTATGATGTGTGTTGGTTATACCCAAAATGCAGGTACACTTTGACTTTCATAGTCAAATTGTTTATACTTTCAAGAATACATAACCATAACTGCAATTACCAACCAATCGTTTAGAGTTTACTAGCATTTACTTTTGCATTGACTCTAGTCATTCTTATTAGTATAAATACACATATACACACAACACATCACACCATAAGAATCTGTCAAAAACAACAAAGTTCATCCAAATACTAGTATCAAGAATGAGTTCCAAGCCTCAAGTGATTGACATTTCATCTGATTCATCTGAATCAAGTGGTTGGACAAATTACTTTCCACCAATACCTCATGGTCCAAGCTCAAGTAACACAAAAGCCAAGGGAAAAATGGTTGAGTCAAGCTCTGATTTCAGCTCATTTAATGATAGCTTGGTATCTAGCTATCACTCAACATCTGAAGAGGATCAATGTGAGTCTAAAAAGGGTACTTCTGAGCAAGCTGAGTCCAAGGTGAAGATTACAAGTGATCAGGGTGTCTCCCAAAAGGGTATGGATGCTTTTGCTAGCTATCATGTTAACACTATTCCTGTTGGTGATGTTCCATACCAAGGAAGGGTTCAAGTGATAGGCTTGCCAAATAGGCACACTTCGGAAGTCATTGAGGAACAGAAGTGGAGGAGGATTTACAATCCCTCCCACATGGACTAAGTTCCCTATGTAATGCTCCTATGTAATGTCTTTAACAACCTTTTGTCTAATGCATCTATGTAATGTAATGCACCTATGAAATATGCATCTATGAATGCATTTATGAAATAAGTTAAAGACTACTTTCTTTGTCAAGTTGAAACTGATCATTTTCATTCATTTTAACCCAAAATACAACTTGACCACAACCTTCATTGTCTTGCTAAGCTACATACATATGGCTACCCTACTGATTCACTACAAGAAGCTGTTCACTTAAAAAGTAAATAAAGGAAAAACAAGATCCAACTGATAATCAACCACTTCTTGTTTCTTTTAGCTTCATTAGCAGCTTCAAGTGCTTCTCCTTGTAGCCGATTCATTGAATTTAGTAGACCAGGAATGATTTGAACAACCCTATCACACATAGGAGGATCATACCAATCTACAATCCCACAACTTGCTACCTACAAGGCAAATCACAAAATTACGTGAACTTCTTAACTCGATTTGGGGGTTTTTTTAAAATCAAAAATTGGTTACTTACCCTTTTACTGCAGCAATAAAACCTTCTTCCGGGGTTACTAGAAGTCCAAGATGTTTTGATAATGGCTGTTGAACCACATCGTTTGCAGCTAACCATGGTTTCTCTGTTTGTGTTTAGATTTTTGTGTTTATGTGTTTGTTCTGTGTTTGTGTTTGTGTTTTAAAGGGGATAAGACATAAAAAGACTAAATTGCCCTCAACTTATTAGCCACGTCCCAAAAATACTTGGTCAACTCACGGAAGGGTTGGTCAAGGGACCAAACCCGTATGGGTTGTAAACCACAGGGACCAAACCCGACAAAATTTAACGGTGGGGACGAAATATGATAGACCCGGCAAACCACAGGGACCAAAAATGACATTTACTCTTATTTAAAAGACAAAGACGCGCGCAGACACGCACTATACACATATAAAGACAAACTATATATGTATCCGTTGATAAATGAACTTACACGATTCAAAGGATAATTGTTTTTAAATGTAACAAACTTTTTACTTTTTACAATGTTAAGAGATAATTGTTTTTAAATGTAACGAACTTTTCACTTTTTACAATGTTGTGTATGTATCTTTTAATTTTTTTAAACAATGCGAACAAGTTACTAATCCTACTAATTATATGCATAATTTAACATTTTATTAGAGTTATTTACATAAATCGTCCTTGTGGTTAGGACCAAATTGCAACGTTAGTCCTTAACGCCAGTTAGAATTATTTACATAAATCGTCCTTATGGCGGCTATGGGTCCCACCTGATGACGTGTCAGGTGCCACGTGGCAGTGCCACGTGTCGGGTCTGGGTCCGGGTCGGGTCGCCACGTGGACCAATGAGATGGTGACACGTGGCATGGCAGATAAATACCCACCAAATGCCTCGCCCCGGATTCGAACCTTGGTCATTTGGTTGGCAAGGAAGGCACGCACCGCTGGGCTGGTGCATACCTTCAATTAATATGTGCAACAATAATTCTTTTAACCCTTTATTTTCCCAGTCCATATATTAGTAAATTTGACCTGTCATTTTAAGGTGTTTTAGCCCGGTTAAAAAATAAATGAAAGTACCGTCGGACTCCTTTTTTCGTGCTCTTTCCAATGGTGTGCTCGGTGAATTTTTTCAACTTCGTCTGAACCTCGTTAAACGCGAAAACGTTGTCGAAACTCATCCGAAAATCACCGTTTTTGCTTTATTTTCAAACCCTTGTACCTGCAAGACAAAATAACACATAACAAACATATTTGCAATATAATTTCACATATTTGCAATATATTTTATGGGGTGCTCGGGGAATTTTTCCGACTTCGTTTGAATCTCGTTAAACGTGAGAACGTCGTCGAAACTCATCAAAAAATACCGTTTTTGCAAATATTTGAAATTATATTGCAAATATGTTTGTTATGTGTTATTTTGTCTTGCAGGTACAAGGGTTTGAAAACAAAGCAAAAACGATGATTTTTGGATGAGTTTCGACAACGTTTTCGCGTTTAACGAGGTTCAGACGAAGTTGAAAAAATTCACCGAGCACACCATTGGAAAGAGCACAAAAAAAGGAGTCCGGCGGTACTTTCATTTATTTTTGTACTGGGCATTTAACATGCCATCGATTTTAGGGCAAATTGCATCATAATGTAGTGAACTTTCATGAAATTGCTATTTATGCAACGGGCTTTAAATTTAACCTTTTGATGTATTAATATTTTTAATTTATGCTAATCTGTGAGAAGAAAAACTAAAATGAGAATAATAAAAAGAATTTATAGCCACACATTTCAAATAAGAGTGAGAATTTTAAAGGGAAATACACATATTTTTGTAGGTGCATCTGAAATGTATGGTTGTGGTTTATTCTCATCATTCTTATTTTAATTTTGGTTCTCATTTGATCCTAACTCTTAGTAACATACAATAACAACAGATTACAAGTTTAATACATCATAAGGTAAATTTTGAAGTTCACTACATACAATAGCGTCAAATTACAAGTTTAATCCATCAAACGTTACATTTTAAAGTTCCCTACATACAATAGCAATTTCATCAAAGTTCATTATATTATGATGCAATTTGCGCTAGTTTATATAAGCTAGTTAATATACATTCTCTATGCGTAGCTGGTATACATATTCTCTATGCGTAGCTTGGTATACATATTCTCTATGCGTAGCTTGGTATACATGCACAAGTGAACACCTTTAAATAGATTACATAAAAAAGGCATTGATTAATAAGTTAATACAAAATTAACTATTTGTTTGTATATTTGCAATCAAATAAGGTAGGATGTAAAATATTGCCTTGTTTGATATTTGGCACTTCTGTCGACTTATAATCAAAGTAGGGTAGTGTTTTATTCGAAATTTTTGGTAATGGAAGACTTATTACACAAGGTTTACCAAATTTGGGTTATCATTAGGATTTAATAACTGTTAAACATCTTTTGGATCTTATACGAAAGAGTTAAGTCAAATTATTATGGTATCGATCCATATCATATCATGTGTAATAAATGTCCCTGCGACATAATTATGGTTGTGATATTTTTGTTATGTATTTCGTATAACATTTATTCATACAACGTAAAAAAAATCAAAATGTAACTGTAAATTATTATAAAATATAATGATTTTAAGTAAAAGAACAAATTTTAATATCTAATTTCAATATTCAAGAAATAGGATACATAAGTTTTAAGTTTCCTAAATTAGTTTTAAGTTTTCACTTTTTACTTTTTGATTTTTCATTTATATATAGTATAGATTTGAGTATTCGTTTACGACCACAATCTCATGAAATTTGTATAGTACGCCTTATATGTGCATCCTACAGTCAGGGTGCTCTACGTCTTCCTTTTTGGAACAATGACATTTTTGAATATTGCGATTTGTATTTCGCTTTAGTATTTTACTTAATTGACATAATTAGTATGAACATTAAATTGACAGTGACAAATAACCATGCGAAAAAAATGGTAACTTATAATATACATCTTAACAAAGATGCATCCATTAATTTGTTGATATAAAAACCTAATATCAAGAAAGGATGATAGTTTATGGGTAAAACTAGTTAGGCCCCCATTCACTTCCCAAGAAATTCAACCCCAATAACACTATCAATGGTGATGCATCCTCAAAATTCCCCATACTTGATCAAAAACCATATTG
This sequence comes from Artemisia tridentata subsp. tridentata, assembly GCA_021014915.2. Lineage (NCBI taxonomy): Eukaryota > Viridiplantae > Streptophyta > Magnoliopsida > Asterales > Asteraceae > Artemisia > Artemisia tridentata. The sequence goes on from CP139502.1 coordinate 77,378,896, forward strand.
TGGTCCAATCCCCTAAATCTATCAATTTTGTATGTGGACCCACAACACGTTTACTACCATATAGTAAAAAAAAAAAAAAAAAAGGTGTCTAAAAATGGAAACCCTAGTAAGTTTGAATTGAAGTTTGGAACTTAAAAGTAGGAAAACCTAATTATTGAATCAAGGCCAACCAATCAACAACTTTATGCACCATGCATCTATCTTTTACTCTTTTTCTATGTCCTATTACACAAGTACAGTTTGGCTGTCTTTGAACTTTGTTTATAAAGAGCTTTCATATGGTGGATGGGTTTACCCTTGGAATCAACTCAAGCGTGGAGCTCCTATACAACAACATGAACACGGAACTCGAAAATTTCAACTCAGCTGAAGTCGATCTTCATGGATTCATCCCTATGTCTGGTGACAATTTCTCGGATTATCATCACCATAACCAAAGGTCTCATCCTCTTTCATCTATGTCTTTGCAAGATGGTACTAATGCCATTCAAAACTTCAATTTCTTTGGTGATCAACAACCTGGTTCGGTCTATGATCATATGAACAATTTCCCAATAACATTTCGCCCTCAACGTGATGGTACGGAGACGAGGGTGGAAAGCTTCTTGAATTCGGATCCTCCACCATTTGGTCCTGGTCTTATCGGAGAAACTAAGGTAATTAATTAATGGACAGAAATTTAATGTTTTTTTAGTTCTAGATTATTTGGGTTTGATCGTTCTTTTTGCTACAACTGACTTGGTATATTGACCAGGGTCGTGGTGGTAAAAAGAGAAAAAAGAACGACGTCGGAGATGAGAAACCAAGAGAAGTTGTTCATGTTAGAGCAAAGAGAGGTGAAGCAACTGATAGTCACAGTTTGGCTGAAAGGGTTTGTGCTTCATATCTTTCAATTTACTTATAATATGAAGAAACATAACTAAATATAGCATCTATTTTATATATCGTTGATAAATAAATATACTTTATTCCTTAGAAGAACCCTAAACCATAATGTTGTAGATTTACTTTTAAGCCCTGAAATCACTTTTTTCTATTTGATATCTGAATTAGATGAGAAGAGAGAAGATAAATGAAAAGTTACGACGCTTGCAAGATCTTGTTCCAGGATGCTACAAGGTATGAAGTTATTAAATAACTCGTTACATCAGGTTCTTGTTCAAGTTCTTCCAAATTGTTTTTTTAATCTACATTGTGCAATTTCTTGTCATAGACGATGGGAATGTCAGTGATGTTGGATGTAATAATCAATTATGTACGATCATTGCAAAATCAAATCGAGGTAAATTTTGTTGTTTTTTGCAGAATTAAAATGATTAATTCAAGATTGTAAAAACAATTTTTCAAGATTATTTGTTATTGGGTTAATGGCATGTAATAGCTACGAACTTTTCCAAATGTTCACATGTCAGTTATGAACTTTATAAAATACAACAATACCCATCAAACTTTCAAATTTTGTTTTATCAATGTAGATTTGGTTTGGATATTGTCGTATTTTTTTAAAGTTCGTAACTGATAATGAAACAAAATTTGAAAGTTTGATGGGTATTGTGGTATTTTTTTAAAGTTCGTAACTGATAATGAAACAAAATTTGAAAGTTTGATGGGTATTGTTGTATTTTAAAAAGTTCATAACTGACATGTGAACATTTGGGAAAGTTCGTAGTTATTACATGCCATTAACCCTTTGTTATTTGTTTGTTAGTTTCTCTCAATGAAGCTTTCAGCAGCAAGCATGTTCTATGACTTCAACTCCCCGGAAATGGATGCTATGGAGACAATGAAGGTATGATCTCACACTTGTTGCGGACAACTAGTTTGTTATGATGTTAAAAAAAGATACTAAGAGATAGATTAAAGTCGCATATCAAAGTTTCATAAACTACTTATCTTGTATACTGAATTAAGCAACTCAAAATTAGTTATTTCTAAATTAAAGAAACAGTTTCAATAAGCATGAACGCTCAACGCAGTATCAAATCTTTACAAATGCTCGCTAACAAGAAAGTAATGGTAGAGACAATAGTACAGTATGTAAACCCTTGTTGGAAAAGAAATGGAAATTCGACAAGATGTGTAATATAAGAAGAGATAATTTTAGTTTGAAATACGTACAAGACAATTTTTAAAAAGTAGGTCACTTAGTTTGCAAAAAAAAAAAAAAAAAAAAAAAAAAAATAAATTTTGCTCATTTATTTAACAATAAAATAGATGTTCACTTATCATTTGACCAAAGTTGAACTTGGAATTACATTTTTATGAGCTACTAAAGTATGAATACAAATATACAACAAACTTAAAATTATGGTACTTCATGAAACCTTATTAACAAATTTCCACAAAATAAATTCCATTCTCACATTGTCATAATCGATTCAATTTGTGTTCAGAATTCATAAAAATAGTTTTTGAAATTGATATCTACATAAGTCGTATACAAAACTTTTTGAGAGTAATACAAAACTCATGTCTTTCATTGCTAAGTAAATCTTTTTTGTTTTTACAGTAGTAGAAGACTAGAATTTTGTTTCTTTATATCGATTTCATTGTCGGTTTTATATTAATTTCGTGCTATATTTTTTATTTGAAATCATCTATATTATACATACTTTCATATAAACACATTAATCTCACAAATCTGTCCGTAACAAAACTTGAACACGTATTACTTAGAAATTAACTTTCTCACGCAACCTATTACTTAGAAATTAACTTTCTCACATACATGTAACCTGTTTTTTTTTTTTTTTTTGAACGGCAATACATACATGTAACCTGTTACTTAGGTTTTTTTTGTCATGTCTAGGAAATGAACACAATCTACAACCACATTCTTTTAATTCACATCATACACACGTACACATAATTCAAGCTCATTGTGTAAACTCAAAACCTTGAATGTATAAAAAAAGGACAGTACCCAAATGATAATTTTGGGAATAGAAATCATTCTTTAGCATCATTATTTGGTTGGTACTTTTTAAAATATCAATTTCATTTAATACATGGTATGAAAATTGTTGTTGCAGGGTACAGATGGGCACGAGGCACAAGTGATGGAGAGGATGGTTGAAGGGTATGGAGAGCCTCCTTGCTTTCAATCAACATGGTCTCTTTGAACTCTATCAACTTAAAGAGTTTTTTTTATATATATATGGTACTTGGTTTATATAAGTTTATACTTCAACATATATGTTATCCGATCCGTTCTTTTTTTTTTTTTTTTTTTTTTTTTTTTTTTTTTTTTTTTTTTAATTCTAGAAATAAATGTATCACTTGTTTGTTGATTACTTGGATTGTATGATTTGTTTGATGTTTGTGAACATATTATGTACTAGTATTTGAGAATGAAAATTGTAAAATGTGTTTGTTAAAACTTTTTATAAGTAATTTTTGGATATATTGTTCATGCATCGCATGTTATTTGCTTTTTAAGCATGCATCCAGGTATATATATACAATAACATATGATAGAAATAAAAAATGCTATGCAAAACTTTGTTGTTGTTTACATTCTAAAATGGAAGTGCACGTAAATAGAACAAAAAAGGGTATTTGTAATTTAAGATAGAAAAATAATCTACAAAACTTCACACATTCGCTATTTGATTTGCACTATATATATGGATATTAAGCTCGCCTATATTGCTTCAATCGCAGAATTATAATGAAAAACTCGACTACTAGAGTGAGGCATAAATAGTATAGTTACAAGGGGAAAAAAAAAAAGCCCGACTTGGATTCCGACTCCACTCAGGCACACTCAAGCCAATCGAGTTTAAATTTCTGACTTGTATAAGCGATCTAAATTAACGTCGTTGACTATTGTCTCGCTTGTTGTTTTTTTTATAGCTTTGTGAGTTTTATATGCCATTAAACCCAAAGAGATGTTTGGATCACCTCATCAAGAAACTGCACCTTTTATAACTGTGGCTCTATCTCACATATAATAGAAGCTCTTTGAGATGATTGAAGATAAAGTTGTATTTAGCTACCAACTAGCTAGCAATTTGCTACACAGCTACGTTAACTCCACATGCAGCGAATTTGCATAACAAAGATAATTGTGCTTCTGTCTCTTGGTCGTTTTCATACAACGGATACTCGGTTTTGTGAAGATCCACTTCTCTTATACATATCAAGATTTACCCAGGTCGATTATCTATTGTTCCTAATTCTCCCAAAATAGATCTTGATCCTTTTTGGAACTAAATGGTTGAACCAAGCTTCAACTATATATATCGGAGGAAACTTTGTATGTTAACCCCTTATCCGTTTAACAAACTAGAGCCGTGTAGCATGTAGCTCCACGCATCCTAGTTTTGCAACGATTGAAATTTTCTCGTGTTCAAGTGAACATAATATAAGTTAGTTTTAAGCCTTAGATAATTCATAAAAGAGTTGTTGCATTAGTAGCCTTATAATTCAGACGACCTTATCGGATGATGGGTTTCAATTCTGTTGTAGTTGTTATTTGACCTATTTCCCTTTCAAAAAACATCATAGTTTTGCATAATGATTTTCGGTCAAGTTATATTTCCTGCAAAAGTTAATTTGATTTTCCCTTATCTTTTATGGTTTTCGTCACCATAGCAATTCGTGTTCATATTATTTGACCTCCTCAATTCGTTGCCTCGACCTCTTAAACTCTAACGCAGATAGTGTAAGAGGGTATCAAGACCTAGAGTTAAGGCTTAACTCTATGCCACGTTAGCTCCACAAAGTTATCCCATGACTCAGCGGTGTGGTAACCGGTAACTCAAACTTAACTCTAAAAAAACTAGCCATTTAAGGGGGCAAAGATGTTTTTTTTTTTTTTTTAATCAACTAAGCCTTAATGCTGCGTTAACACCATAACTCTCCTCGTAACTCACACACACAGTGTGGTAACTCGCCCTTAACGCTGCAAAATGTTAAGCCATAACTCAGCTTTAAGTTACCACACCGTGTGCTCTAAGGGCTTGTTTACTAAACTAAATGGTTTGGAGAAAAAGTTTTAGTTAGTTTCTTAAAAGGGAGAGTAAGGCTTTGGTGAGTCTCTCAATAAAGAGCGTCATGTGTGGGGACTCAAGCCGTTTCACTACCTCACCGCCACCTCATCATTTCACATTTCACATTCACACATTAAAATACCCCTTCACTAGTGGCTCAAGCCATTTTCATTTTTTGGGCACCACAATTTTATTAAACCAACTAAGCTTTTCATTCAAATAAAAATGCAAATTACATTAAAAAAATATGAAACACAAAACAAAAAATAAGAAATAAATAAAACAAATACAAACAAATTAGTCAAATATATTTATGTTAAGTTTTGACCAAGGGACCCACTCCCTTTCTTCTTATTCCATGGAAACACACACAACACAAACTAAAAAAAAAAAAAAAAAAAAAAAAAAAAAAAAAAAAAAATAGAGAAAGTAGCAAATGGAGCTGCGCAAGTGAACTTACTTTTCAAATAGCGCCGGAATGGTGGCGCCGTTTGGCTTGTCGCGTCGGAAATGGCACATGAAATCATGGCCACACTATTCGCTCTAAGAGGGACTAATGGTTTTAGGCCTACATTTTTCCCCACTATAGGAAAATAAACAACCTGTAAGTGTGTTGTTACACTCTAAAATCGGGGGAAAAAATATTAAAAAATATGTATATAAATGAGTGTTTGGGGTAATAAAAAGGAAACGTTTAGTTCATTAAATCAAATATTTTATTTAACTATAGTACTTCTTATGTTTTAAAATAATTGTCCTGTTTTGAATTTTTGAATGTTTTTTTTTTTTTTCAACTTTGACTTTAAGTATTTTTGTTTGTTTTCTATAATATTTGATGAAAATTATATTAATGAAATTACATTTAAAACCTAATACATTCATATATTTTGAATCAAGTATTTTATTACACAAAAAAATAGTTAAGGTTAAAATCGAGAAAAGAAAACTTCAAAAAGTCAAAACTTGATAATTATTTTAGGAGGGAAGGAGTAATTTTCTTCTTTGTATTTTATGATTTGAAAGGAAAAAAATAAGTTTACTAAATGACCTTGTGACATACCGTAGCACATTTTTGCCTTTAAGCTAATATAGGACTTAACTGTTAGGGTATCCATTATCGTGTGTTTATGAAAATGTTTATATTTTATTCTAACTATAGTAGGCACTTATTTAGTGTCTATATGACATGAAGAGCTTATAATTCTTGAATCTTATAATTTTTATAAATTTAATGCATATGTTATATAAAATGTTTTATAAATTGTTAAAGTTTATACTATAATAGTGGGACTTTCATTTCAGAACCAATTTAAGTGCGAGAAGTGCGAGAACTGCGAGAACTAATTTATACCGTTAGATCATTTTATCAATGGATGAGATGACTTTAGTCTAATTAGTTAAAAGATTTGGTCAATAAAGCACAAAAGGGTATTATAGTAATTAATTTTTGGTCCCTGTGGTTTGCCGGGTCTATCATATTTCGTCCCCGCCGTTAAATTTTGTCGGGTTTGGTCCCTGTGGTTTACAACCCATACGGGTTTGGTCCCTTGACCAACCCTTCCGTGAGTTGACCAAGTATTTTTGGGACGTGGCTAATAAGTTGAGGGCAATTTAGTCTTTTTATGTCTTATCCCCTTTAAAACACAAACACAAACACAGAACAAACACATAAACACAAAAATCTAAACACAAACAGAGAAACCATGGTTAGCTGCAAACGATGTGGTTCAACAGCCATTATCAAAACATCTTGGACTTCTAGTAACCCCGGAAGAAGGTTTTATTGCTGCAGTAAAAGGGTAAGTAACCAATTTTTGATTTTAAAAAAACCCCCAAATCGAGTTAAGAAGTTCACGTAATTTTGTGATTTGCCTTGTAGGTAGCAAGTTGTGGGATTGTAGATTGGTATGATCCTCCTATGTGTGATAGGGCTGTTCAAATCATTCCTGGTCTACTAAATTCAATGAATCGGCTACAAGGAGAAGCACTTGAAGCTGCTAATGAAGCTAAAAGAAACAAGAAGTGGTTGATTATCAGTTGGATCTTGTTTTTCCTTTATTTACTTTTTAAGTGAACAACTTCTTGTAGTGAATCAGTAGGGTAGCCATATGTATGTAGCTTAGCAAGACAATGAAGGTTGTGGTCAAGTTGTATTTTGGGTTAAAATGAATGAAAATGATCAGTTTCAACTTGACAAAGAAAGTAGTCTTTAACTTATTTCATAAATGCATTCATAGATGCATATTTCATAGGTGCATTACATTACATAGATGCATTAGACAAAAGGTTGTTAAAGACATTACATAGGAGCATTACATAGGGAACTTAGTCCATGTGGGAGGGATTGTAAATCCTCCTCCACTTCTGTCCCTCAATGACTTCCGAAGTGTGCCTATTTGGCAAGCCTATCACTTGAACCCTTCCTTGGTATGGAACATCACCAACAGGAATAGTGTTAACATGATAGCTAGCAAAAGCATCCATACCCTTTTGGGAGACACCCTGATCACTTGTAATCTTCACCTTGGACTCAGCTTGCTCAGAAGTACCCTTTTTAGACTCACATTGATCCTCTTCAGATGTTGAGTGATAGCTAGATACCAAGCTATCATTAAATGAGCTGAAATCAGAGCTTGACTCAACCATTTTTCCCTTGGCTTTTGTGTTACTTGAGCTTGGACCATGAGGTATTGGTGGAAAGTAATTTGTCCAACCACTTGATTCAGATGAATCAGATGAAATGTCAATCACTTGAGGCTTGGAACTCATTCTTGATACTAGTATTTGGATGAACTTTGTTGTTTTTGACAGATTCTTATGGTGTGATGTGTTGTGTGTATATGTGTATTTATACTAATAAGAATGACTAGAGTCAATGCAAAAGTAAATGCTAGTAAACTCTAAACGATTGGTTGGTAATTGCAGTTATGGTTATGTATTCTTGAAAGTATAAACAATTTGACTATGAAAGTCAAAGTGTACCTGCATTTTGGGTATAACCAACACACATCATAAGCAACTTGGTTGGCTTTTGCAGTTGAGATATCCATTTGACTAAGCAACTTGGTATACCCAACACTTAGCATAGTCTAGTGACAAGATATCCATTTGACTTTAACAGTTGTGCATTTACTTTTTTGACTATTACAAGATAGCCATTTCCAGTTGTGCATTTGGTTTTTTGGAATTACATACAGAATAACAATAAAGGGCTATAACAGACTTTCAAAGTCAAACCATAATTGCTTACCACAAACATAAAAAATACATTGTTTAACATCATATGACATAAACACATAAAGGGCCATAACAGATTAGGCCAAATGTAACAAAACACAAACATAACATGACATAAGTTATAATCATCCATAATCTATTACAGAAACATAACATTAAGGAGAATTTAATCTGTTAGCAGTTGTCTTGGTCCACTTTGATGGTGAATCTTGTAGGAGCAATGGAAGTGGTCTCATTCCAGTAGGGGCACTTGAAGCTTGTGTATCAACAACAACATAAGCACTCTGTGAACCACCTGTCTGTGAACCAGTTGCTTTCTTTCCTCCACCACTTGCTTTCTTTCCTCCACCACTTGCTTTCTTTCCTCCACCACTTGCCTTCTTTGACCCACCAGGAGCACTCGGTGAACCACCATCTCTTTGACCCTTGCAGCTTCTTCTGTTGTGACCAACTTGCTTACACAGTTTGCAAGTAACACTCTTTCCTGATCTACTTAACCTTCTACCTTGTACCATTATATCTTCAAGTTCAGCAGCAGTCTTTCTTCTTTTTTTCCTAGGCCTTCCAACTTGGGGTTTATGATCTGGTGGGATAATAGTAGTTTGAACATTGCTCTTATCCCAAAAATCTGGTGATCTAGTGGGGTTAATCTTAAACCTATACATTTCTTCCCATGTTGAAAGCCAATGACATGGATGACAATAAGACTCTGGTATGGCAGTTTCAATACCATTGGTAGCCATATTCCATATGGATGCTATTGCATGTTTACAGGTTATCCCACTCAATTCCCACCTTCTACAACTACAAGTTCTATCCCTGATGTTTACTACACACTGATCACCCCAAGGACTGTTTACTTGATATAGTTCACCCCCATTCCACTCAACCTATTTAATTATATAAATTAAGTAATGACTAAAAACATATAAAAACTGATAAGGAACTTATGGAAATTAAGTATTACCTTCAGTGGTGCTGCTGTGTAACTCTTCATTATCAACCTCATCCTCATCATCTGAGTCAGTCCCACTATGTAACTCTTCATTATCAACCTCATCCTCTTGAACAACCTCATTAACTTCTTCTACATTCTCTGCACATCCTATCCATTCTGAATTTTTGTCTATGTTCTTCTTAAATTCAGCCATATCAACTTCTACAATGTTCATCATTTGCTCTTCATCAACTACAAAATCACTATCATCACTATCATCACTGTTTGATTCATAATCACTACCTGAACCATGTTCACTACCTGTACCATATTCAGTCTCCCCACTATATGAAACATGTTCACTCTCTGACCCATGTTCAGAACAAACATCTACATTTGGCCTTTCATTCCTACTAGACTGGCCTACATTCTCATTCAACCTTCCAACCTTACTTAAGCAATCCCTCAACCACTCATCCTCACTTACATCATCAACAACCTCATTATCAGCATTATCTACCAAATCAAGTTCTAAATTCTTAGATACACAGTGAGCAACATATAATTCAATAACCTTATACTTAGATACATGGGTCATCAATTCCAACACATCTTTGTCAGTCTCTAATTTCCTTAAACCATTATCTAAATCTGTGTTTGGTAACTTGTAATAAAAGTCCATACCTGAACTTCCATTTTCATACCCCAACTCTTTCATCATTGTGGCAACCTCAACAACAGAGAACCTCTCTGACTCAATGGTATCTATCCAATTCACCTTCCCACCTTTGTAACGTACCTTAGGAGGGCTTTTGAATGCACCTCCATGGTTAATCTTTAGGGAAAACACTGTTGGAAACTTACCTGAACATAAAAAATAACGATTTACATTACAAACTCTTATTTACATTAAAAACAGAGTAAACAATATTGTGTGTAGTGTTTACTTACGATAATCTTGATAGGGATTTGAAGATGACCCCTTTTCACGAACCCTCCACTCACACAACATTGTGTAATTATCTAGGGTTTCATTCAATTTGATCACGAAATGTGTGTGTGTTTCTGATTCCGAACCATGGGGATGAATAATGATAGGTTAGGGTTTGATAAACACCCCCAACTTCGTGCCCTTTGTGAAGTACCAGAAATACCCCTAGTATTATAAGCGTTTTATGACTTTAAACGGTCAACTCACGGAAGGGTTGGTCAAGGGACCAAACCCGTATGGCGAATGTCATCACAGTTGTAAATCCCAAAGGAGGCTATGGCGGGTTCCACGTTTCAGGTAAAAGTTTGCACCGGCTGCTTCGTAAAAGGTATTTAATTCTTCTTCTTTTTTTATCTTATTATTTTTGTGCATTATGTTTATGACGGGTGGTAAATTCTTTGATTTAAATGCATTATTTGGATTTAGATGGGTTATAAAATTTGGAGTTGTGATTTGGGGAAAACGGCAGGGATGGATGAAAAAAACGAGTATGTTTGGATCTTGAGTAAAAAACAAATATGTTTGGATCTATAATATGTTTTTTTAATTAAGGATTGTTAATACCTAAAATCTATCCTAACCAATACAACTAACACTATAAAAGATCAAAGAGAAGAGTGGAACTTGAAATGAAACTTTATTAATCACACACTAAACTTTGATACAAACCCTAGAATGACTAATGATAATCCTTGAAGCACCAACCTTCCATATGGGGATGGAAGGTGCTATTTATACTTTTCAAGAGATGGGGTGGGCTTGGACTTGAGTTGGGCTTATACATGGATTACATTTAACTTACAAACTTAAGTCCAAGCCCATTGATTAAATAAACTAACTTATATAACGACACAATTTAAATACAAATATTACGACAACGATGACCATCACTTTTATAAATCCTAACAATCTCCCCCTAAGGGATGGTCATTCAAATGATGCTCGGAGTGATGAGGTCTTTCGTCTTCATTTCCTTGTGCTTTGTGTGTCGTTGTAGAATAGTCTTTGTTCTTGTTCCTTCATGCACTGTGATCTTCAAAGTATCGTCTTTTTGTGGTTCTTGCCTTGATCAACATCTTCTTTACTTTGGCTTCGCGTCCTCCAACATACTCATACCTCATGATCTTCGCACTTGTCATCCTTTCATGATTCATTACTTTGTTCTTGACGTATTGATTAGCTTCTTGACTTTGTTGTTACACTTTGTCTTTCACTTGATCTTTTGGTCTTGAACTTTTACACTTGAGCTCTGTTAAAGATGATCTTTATACGTATGAGTATGCGGAGGTGAAGATGTTAGATACATCGGATGATGGTTGATGGACTTTTGTAGTACCTGCATAAGACAGTTAGCAATAATACGTCCAGCACTTACAGATTTGGACTTCGAGATCATTATCAGCATAGTGTGAAGACTTTCTCTAATCCTAACCCAGGCCGTTCTGAACCGGATACCCCCGAAAGGGCTTACACGGATACACCGAAGTGCACCCACGATTCAGTGAGTCGTTGGAGATCACCCCACGACTGTAGACCGTTTGAAGCACGTAACCATCATGATATAAATGGCAAGATCTTTAGATCTCATTAAGACTTTTACCACTTGTGTCCTTTTTGGCGAACACAAGTGTATAATATAGGAAGTGTTCCTAAGAGATATTTTGATGAATCTCATGGCTCTAGACTCGATAATGTGCGTTTTGGTTTTTAGTCGTCAGAGGCATGGAGCAGAGTGCCACCTTTTCAATATCAACACATCTCGGAGTGAGAGGCCGATAGATTATGCAGTGTTCTCCGTGAGAAATGAAACAAATATCTTTTAAGAGATATCTGAGTGGCTAGGAGGGGTTTGTGCAGCGCGTCACTGGGTCCATGACGTCTTGTCTTCAATATCAGTATCAACTTTGTGATAACCGATAGCAGATGTATTGACCCGGTTTCTGCCCTAAGTTTTCATGGAGGGCTATTTCTTTTCACCCTTTCATTAAACTTTTCTTTTTAATTCTTCAACCCCTTCTTTCCCTTTCTTATTTACTCCTTTTTTCAATCTTGCCTAAGGACTTCTAATTCTAATCTATTGGAATTGTCCTTGGGTAGATCCCTCCGGCTCTGGCGGATCATAGGACATAACCTAACCATAATCACCTTATTACTCCATGATTATCCTAGATTAGTTGATCTCTTGCCATAAAACCTTTTGTGAAAATCTTCTCAAAGTGTTTATGAGTAAAACACATTTAGTTAACACTTTGAGAGTTTTACATTTTCTGAAATACTCCCCCTTCACATGTGCTCTTGCATTTTTTAAGATAAATTTGCACATATTGGGTAGAGTTCGCACATTTTTTGAATTGATCGATTTTCAATGAACATGACCATTGCGAGACACGTTTACATCACTAGTTAGACTAGCTTGAAATTATTACCCGTCCCGGTCATATTCAATGATCATCTCTCGAATTGGTACATTCTACTCAGACAAGTCCTTTGCGAGACACGTTTACATCACTGGATGAACCAGCTTGAAATTATTACCCGTCCCGGACAAGTCTTTTCGATTACGGACATTTGATTTTCGTCAATTCGAGGGTTAAAATCTTGAGTCGAGCTCTTATTGAGATTCAGTCCACGATCTTTTTAAACTTTTGATCACATTTTAATCACGTCTTCTCCCCCTCAAAAATAGCATGTAGTGATATTTTTAATATCAACTGATTAAAATGAAGCTTATTGGAGAGAAAGACGGATATTTAGCATGAATTAGGAACTTTTTGTTTTTCTTTTTATACTCCCCCTTAAATAAAGCATATTGTTTAAACATTTGGGTTTAAGAGGGAGTTTTCTTTTTGAAGAATCTTGAGCACAGACTTTGGAGAAAGATTTTGAAAAATCTCTTTGAAAAATCTTGATCATGTGCTCAATGATTCTTTGTTTTCTTTTTCCATTAACAATGCGAGTCCTGATCTGAAATAATCAGAAGTCATCATTGTAGCTCGGGTTTCGTACTGAAATATATGAAAGCCGTCATTTAAGTGATGGTTCCGTACTGAAGTATACGAAAGCCATAGTGAAGAAAATTTTGAGAAACGACATGTTTTGGAAAACTTTAAATGAACTCTCGCTCAAGCATCTGTACATGCCCGTATCATTGTTGAATGACATTTCTAGGTACGTACAGAATATCGATTATACGAGAGACATGTCGTGAGAAGAATATTTTTGGTTTTTATATTTTTTACTGTTTTTGTATTTTTGAAATTTTCTATTTTTATATTTTGTTTATGTTGGTTTTTCAAATTTTGTATTTTGTTTTTCAAAAATATTTACATGCGAAGCTTTTTGAGATAAAATTCAAGAAGATTCTAGAAGACTTTCTAACTCTTCGGGAGTTAGGCTTCGCATTCCAATTCGACGAACTAAGTTATCAAACCACTCTTTTAGGAGGGCTTTAGTAAATAGATCGGCGAGTTGGTATTCACTCTTAACGAAAAATAATTCAACAGTACCCTCTTCGACGTGTTCCTTTATGAAGTGATAGCGGACTCTAATATGCTTGATCTTCGAGTGTTGCACGGGATTGCACGAGATGGCTATGGTACTTTTCGAGTCACAATACAAAGGTATGCGGTCGAAAGAGAAACCATAATCTGTGAGCTGTGTCCTCATCCAAAGAACTTGGGCACAACACGCAGATAGAGACACATACTCGGATTCTGCTGCAGATAACGCCATACAGTCTTGTTTCCTTGATGACCAGCCTACTAGCTTTTCTCCCAAAAATTGAGCTCCCCCAGATGTACTCTTTGCTGTTTCTTGGCAACCAGCATGATCCGCATATGAAAAGGCTATGAGCTTGAACTCCGAATCCTTCGGATACCAAAGTCCCATGTTGATGGTTCTTCGTAGATACCGGAAGATCCGTTTGACCTCTTGAAGGTGCAGTTCTGTAGGTTTTGCCTGAAATCTTGCTAACAAACACACAGCAAAATGTATATCGGGTCGACTAGCGGTTAGATACATGAGAGAACCAATCATGCTCCGATATTTCTTCGGATCAATGGGTTTCCCATATAGGTCAGCTCCTATTTTTGGTGAGGTTACCATTGGTGTTCCAACAGAATAACAATTTTCCATTCCATGTTTTTTTAAAATCTTAATTGTATATTTAGCTTGATTTATAAAAATACCATGTGGGGTTTGATGAATTTGTAAACCCAAAAAGAATTTTAATTCTCCCAACATGGACATTTCAAATTTGCTTTTCATGAGATTTTCAAAATGTTTTGAATGTTTCGGATTAGTGGACCCAAAAATAATGTCGTCCACGTAAATCTAAACAATCAAAATGTCATCTTTGAATTTTTTAGTATACAAGGTCGGGTCAATTGTTCCTTTGGTGAAATGATTATTCAGCAACAAAGATGATAGTTCGTCATACCACGCCCTTGGGGCTTGTTTCAAACCATAGATAGCTTTCTTTAGCTTGTAGACGTAGTCCGGATGATCTTTGTCAACGAATCCATCTGGCTGACTCACGTACACTTCTTCTTTCAGAGTTTCGTTCAAGAAATCTGTCTTGATGTCCATCTGATAGACCGTGATGTTCTTGTGAGCCGCGTATGCTAAGAAAATCCTGACTACCTCAAGCCTTGCTACTGGCGCGAATGACCCTTCAAAATCTATTCCCTCTTCCTGTCTGAATCCCTTGGCCACAAGACGAGCTTTGTTGCGAATGACAGTCATCTCTTCATCCTTTTTGTTCTTCCATAACCACTTAAGATCAATGACAAGTTTATTAGTTGGTCTCGGCACTAAATCCCAAGTGTCATGTAATTTATATTGGAGAAGTTCTTCCTGCATCGCTTCAATCCATGCATTGTCTGCCATTGCTTCCCGAATGTTCTTTGGCTCTTTTAGACTGACTGAGCAAGCGAAGATGAACATATCACAATCGGTGGCAAGTTGTCTTCTCGTCTGAACTGGCCTTGAAGGTTCACCAATAACGTGATCTATTGGATGGTCTTTAGTCCACTGTAACGTTGAAGGGTACCTTGGATTTGACGTATGCGTGTTAGATGGTTCATGTAACCTTGAAGAAGATTCAGCAGAATCCGTTGCAAATGGGTTTTCAAATGGTTCTTCTTCTAACACAGCACTGTTTTGTTGTTGTTCTTCTTGATGTGGTGTGGTTTGGTTTTGCTCATCAACTCTTGGTAACACAATCTCAATTACTGGAGTTGCTGGAGTAGATGTTGATGACGTAGAGGGAGTTGGTGCGTCAGCTTCGATTGTTGTAGATGCATCTTGTGGTGGTAGTGGTGGTGGTTGATGATTTTGAGCGGGTGCAGCGGAATGTTGTTGTGATGCATTTGTCGAAGCTCCACCATAGTACTCATCATACATAAACTCGAAGAAAGAGTCCAGTTCTTGATTTGTTGGTTTGTCAGTAGTAGCTGACTTAGCGTCTTGGTGTACGAGTCCTGAACTGATATGTCCAGAAGTCTGACTGTTTGGTGTGGGTCCTAATCTGGTATGATTAGAAGCCATCGGGTTAAGCGCGGGTTCTAGAGCGAGTCTCTCAGAAGCCATTTGTGAAATCTCGTCAAATTTCACATTCATCGTCTCCATTACTCTTTTAGTCCTTCTATTATACACCCTGAATGCCCTCGAGTTGTCAGAATAACTGATGAACTCAAATAAGTACATTTTATTACTATCATTTATCCTATTAATTCGACTTGTTTTACTATATTATGTATGAGGATTGATACTTAATCATTTACTTTTGTAATTCTCAGGTAAAAACAAGCATTTGGTGAAACTTAGCGATTTTGGACTGATTATGGAGCATAACATGCATAAAGTTAAGAGGCTACTGAAATGAAGAAGATCAAGACTAATCTGCTCCAGATGCGCCGCATCTCACTCATGACATGCGCCGCATCTCTATCAAGATATCACCAGATACGATCCAAGATACAAGAGGACATGCGCCGCATCTAATCATGGAGTTACGCCGCATCTTCTGGCGGTGTACGAATATTCCTGAATATTATAATCTTGGACCCCACGCGAAGTTAAGTACATGCGCCGCATCTACTTACTAGATGCGCCGCATCTTCCCTCAGACAGAAACTATAAATACCCCAAGACCAGACGAATTTTGTACGTAATATAATATAACCTAAGTCCGAACAGAAGAACTAAAGGACGAATTCAGTCAAGGAGGCAGCACAAGACACACCCAAATCAAAGATACAAGAGCTGTAAGAAGGTGCTGCATGTGTTTAATTCATTAAGTAGTTTTGTTTTATTGTGTTAGCAAACTTTAATTCATCAGGATTGGTGGCTTGTGTAATGTGACAACGAAAGATTGCACTCCCTTTAATACTTGCTTTCCCATCAATTAAAGTTTATATGTTGATGTCTTTGGTTACTACTTATTAGTGCATTGATAACCTCTGTGTTTATTAGTGGCTTGCGGGCATTTGACTGCGGGACATAATGTGGCTCCCACGGTTATTACTAAATTGATCACTTAGGAATAACTTTTAGACATAAGTAATCATTAAGGGTTTACTTGCCGATAAGAATAGGACCAACGAGAAAGGGTTAACTACATACACTTCATATAAAGCTATCAATAAAACAAGTGACAATCTACTTAATCATAAGGACAGCCCTCTTATTGTCTCAAGTATTTATCTGTGTACGTGTGTGCTACTTGCTGATTCGTGCCTATTGGTTTATTTTATTATTTAATTGCAACAAATCGTGCCAGTCTCTCAGGCTGAAACCCCCTTGCGTTAGGATATTAAAATACTGATTAGAATAACGAGATAATACGTTCCACTCTTAGTGATCGACACTCTACTTACCATTATCTTCATACTGACCGGGTACACTGCTCGTTAAGTGTGTGTGTTATTGATAAGTCGGCTAAATATAAATTTAAAACTTGAGTAGGCATTAAAACTGCTAAACCGCAACGACACATCACGCGCATCAAGTTTTTGGCGCCGTTGCCGGGGAGTGAATTGTTATTATCTGTTAATTTAATTAGTATTTTAATTAGGTTTTTCTTTTTTATTAGATTAATTGCATCATTGTATTATTTTGCATATTTGTTGTATTGTGTGTTAATTGTTTTCTTTTATTTTTGTGTGTTTATTTTCGTTTGTGTGTTTAATTTTTGTTTTTATTTTTCGTATTTTTCTGTTCTACTATCGTTGTACTGTGCTAAATCAAACGATACGGCGCATCTGATCTCTCAGATACGGCGTATTGCGTTTAATTTTTAAAAAAAATACAACGCGTTTAATTAATTCGATACGACGCATCTTTTCCCCAAGATACGGCGTATCTGTTTTTAATAAGAAAATTTTTCTAAGCGATAAAGTAATACGACGCATCTGCTTTAGCAGATACGGCGTATCTGTTTTCGATAAAAAAATTTTTTTTTCTTCTAAACGTTAACGCCATACGACGCATCTGCTTTAGCAGATACGGCGTATCTATTATTTTAATTAAAAACAGTTTGCGAATTATTAAACAGATACGGCGTATCGATCTCTATCGATACGGCGCATCTTTCTGAATCAAAAATCGATATTTATTTTTAAACGTAACGAAAATACGGCGCATTAACTTTCGTTAATACGACGCATTTAATTTTAATTAGAAAAGCTGATTTTTGATTAATTAATTCGATACGGCGCATTCTTAAATTCTAAGCGGCGTATCTATTTTCTGGATAAAGTCTGATTAAATTTTAACGTATTAAGATACGGCGTATCCAACTTTTTGGATACGGCGCATCGTCTGCAGATATCAGTAACTTTAATTTTTCGTATTCCGTTTTCGTTGTTGATTTTCTGATATATTACTTTCTTGGGCATACCCTACTGATGCTTTCGTGATTATTTCAGAAGAAAAATGGAAGGATACGGAGAACTACTTGACTTCGACTTCGAAGCCAATTTTATGAATGAAGTATTAGTGCATGATAAATCACTCGAACGTTACGATGGGGACTACATTGAACTTAATGACCTTAATGGACCATTGGAATCCAATGACCTGTTCATGGATGATGCTGAATCTGAGTTAGAAGAAGGAGAAATTGTGGATAGTCCAAAAGTCAACGTTATTAATACTAGGAATTACGATGAATTTGAGGGATATGATGGTTCTTGGGATCATGGTAGAAGGATCCACGCCAATTGTGCTTACAATTTGCAATTCCCATGCATGATTGGATACAAATGTATTGACGCCAATTTCTTTCCTATTTTGCCGATCAATGTTATGTCAAGAAGCTTTTACAATTCTATTATGAGAAATAAAGTGGAGTGTAGGGGAAAGAATGTAGTTGGAGCCTTCATTAATGTCCCGATCTTCGTTGGACGCTTTACTATTGTTACTGAGTTCGCCGTTGTTGAAGACATGAATGCCTATCGTGACAGCAGTATGGGCGACGTGATTGTTGGAAAACCATTCTGTAGGGAGATCACTATTAATGCAAAGCGATTTGAAGGAAAGATCACCTTTCAATGTGGAAGCGACGTTATCACTTATATGATGCCCCGAACTCACCCTGGATTTAAACATGCTACTAATAGGGTCTGCTACAAATTCTCTCCATTCCTTTTTATTAGTAATGATGACATGAAGAGAGGGATTGAATACCCGTATCAGATGATGGAAGGATTCTATAAAGGAGTTTTGGACTTGGGACCTGAATATATACGTGACGAATTAGTTGCTAAGTGGATCCTACGCGGCAATGTAGGAGTCAATGATCGATATTAAAGAGCTGAACGTGAGTCTAACTTGAAGACTCTGGAATAAAGACAAGTGCTTACCGGGAGACAACCCGGATTTATCTATTTACTATTCTGTTTTCTGTGTCGAGTCAGTCAGGCCGCATGAGGATACGGCGCATCTCAATTCTGAGATGCGACGCATCTCCTGCAATGGTCATATCTTATTTTATTTTTCTGCATTTTTATTTTCGACTTTAAAACTATTTATCAGTTTATTTTAATGCGGCGCATCCCTGGTTAAGGATGCGGCGCATCTTTATTCTGATCCGTATTAATTCCAGGCTCGATACGGCGTATCTTCTTCAATAAGATACGGCGCATCGACTGACCTGATGATTTTCAGTTTTAATTTTTAAGTTTTATTTTTATCTAACTACTAATGTATTATGCAAGCTTGAACCTTTCTTATCTTAGGTGTGTTTTAAAAGTGTTGGTGGTATTATAGTTTCCTGGATTTCCTGTGGATACATCAAGTATGAAGCTTTAACGTTCTAATCCACAAGAAGTTGATTTTTGCTCTTATACTAATGGAGGATCATACCGAGCAAATCTCAGGGGAGTTTTTCTGTTCTAATTCTTTTATTTTCCAGTTTTTAACCTTTTATACAAACAACGAGGACGTTGTTTAACTTAAGTGGGGGGATTGGAGAATTAGAACACTTAACAATTACTTGTCCTAAACTTTTTCAAAAATTATGCTTAAAATGTGCTTAATATATCAAACTTAAAAATTTTTTTAGCATGTTTTTGTTTAAGATCTAAGTTGCATAACTGCACACATGACGTTATTTTCAAAAATTGTGATTTTTCAAAATTCACAAATCTATGAGTGTGCCCGTGACTTGTAAACTTTAGAACTTGGCTTGTATACTATTCGAGACCACCATAATGAGTATTATTTATATAATTGGAATGACTTGTCTAAATTGGTAAAATTCTAGGATTACACCCAAATAGCCTATTATTTGTTATGTGTTATTAACTAACTACACTGGTTAGTTAACCCCCGTATAAACCTTTTGTTACTCTCATTTTTAGAGTAAGATACCCCTAGAAAAACCCTCAGAGCCATTCCTTTCGCTTCTTACACCTTTGTTAAAATGTTTCGTTACACCCTTACACCTTAGCCTACCCTGTAGATTAGAATCCGTGGTTGGTTGATTGCTATAGGCAGAGTGTGTTTCCTTACATTATCTGTGTTCGCGTGCGTAATTCATTATCTTTGGTTAGGTCGGGAAATTGCACAATGCAATTGGAGTGAAAGTAAATATTGTATATTTTGGAGTTTATTTTTCGTGTGTTTACTACTTTCACTATTACCATTATTTCTGAAGTTATGAAAAGTATGGAACATTTATCCAGAATTATCATTATAGTGATGTGGTGAAATTTTACACATCTATGTTTATGTTAAAAAAAAAAAAAAAAAAAAAAAAAAAAAAAAAAAAAAAAATCGAAAAAATGAGAAAAGAAAAAGAAAGAAAGAAAAGTTGGAAGTTAGTTTTAACCAACTTATGTAAAGTTATGTAAGTGGTCGATATCACCACTATTTGTTGTACTATATCTATGGATTGAATGGGAATTGGCAGTTATGGGAACGCCAATTAAGGTTTATTCTTTGATTAAGATCTTGTTGAGTATAATTCGTGTCTACCTAAAGCGTGTGTTTCAAGTGTTAAAGCGTGAGTTATTCGATGATATGAGTCTTATTCATGGGATGGTTGGGATAGTGATTAACCACACTTAGGATTTTAATTTATCTGTTTTGTTTATTTTTATTTTTACACCAATTTATATCCCAAATGTTATCCATGCCCTTTATTATTCTTTATCCAACCAAACCTTTGATTTATTGAGATTAGGGATTTGAGCAATCTTAAGTATCGTAGTCGTGGATTCGGCTATGTATTTATGATTTTGTCGCCCTTTTTGATATATTATTATTGGTGAAGTTTGGACCTATCTTTAGCCTATTCGAGTTAAGGATTTGAGCAATTGCAAGTATCGTGTTCGTGGATTCGATCATGTATTTGTGATTTTGTCGCCTTTTCTGGAATTTGAGATCGATAGTGAAAGAGAATAATTAACCCTTAAGCCTAAAAACCCTTTTTACCGCTTTAGACTTGTTACTCCTTAGCTTTAGTGGAGGAGATGTGTATACTTGCCAAGCTTATGATAGAATATTCGTCGCGACTGGACAGTTAAGCGATTAGATTTGCTTTTATCAAAATTATCTTATTTTACTTCTAATTCGTTAAGTGTTTAGTTGTGTGATTATGAAATAAACGAATACATGCTTAAACATAAAAATAAATCCTAACATCTTTTAGGATACATTTTCATAAGAGAAATTCTAAGGTTTACTTGGGGACAAGTAAAGTTCAAGTGGGGGGATATTTGATGAACTCAAATAAGTACATTTTATTACTATCATTTATCCTATTAATTCGACTTGTTTTACTATATTATGTATGAGGATTGATACTTAATCATTTACTTTTGTAATTCTCAGGTAAAAACAAGCATTTGGTGAAACTTAGCGATTTTGGACTGATTATGGAGCATAACATGCATAAAGTTAAGAGTCTACTGAAATGAAGAAGATCAAGACTAATCTGCTCCAGATGCGCCGCATCTCACTTGATGCGCGTGATGTGTCGTTGCGGTTTAGCAGTTTTAATGCCTACTCAAGTTTTAAATTTATATTTAGCCGACTTATCAATAACACACACACTTAACGAGCAGTGTACCCGGTCAGTATGAAGATAATGGTAAGTAGAGTGTCGATCACTAAGAGTGGAACGTATTATCTCGTTATTCTAATCAGTATTTTAATATCCTAACGCAAGGGGGTTTCAGCCTGAGAGACTGGCACGGTTTGTTTGCAATTAAATAATAAAATAAACCAAAAGGCACGAATCAGCAAGTAGCACACACGTACACAGATAAATACTTGAGACAATAAGAGGGCTGTCCTTATCATTAAGTAGATTGTCACTTGTTTTATTGATAGCTTTATATGAAGTGTATGTAGTTAACCCTTTCTCGTTGGTCCTAATCTTATCGGCGAGTAAACCCTTAATGATTACTTATGTCTAAAAGTTATTCCTAAGTGATCAATTTAGTAATAACCGTGGGAGCCACATTATGTCCCGCAGTCAAATGCCCGCAAGCCACTAATAAACACAGAGGTTATCAATGCACTAATAAGTAGTAACCAAAGACATCAACATATAAACTTTAATTGATGGGAAAGCAAGTATTAAAGGGAGTGCAATCTTTCGTTGTCACATTACACAAGCCACCAATCCTGATGAATTAAAGTTTGCTAACACAATAAAACAAAACTACTTAATGAATTAAACACATGCAGCACCTTCTTACAGCTCTTGTATCTTTGATTTGGGTGTGTCTTGTGCTGCCTCCTTGACTGAATTCGTCCTTTGTTCCTCCTGTTTGAACTTCGGTTTTTGGTTCTTCGGAACTTTTAATTCGTCTGGTCTACGGGGTATTTATAGTTTCTGTCTGAGGGAAGATGCGGCGCATCTACTAAGTAGATGCGGCGCATGTACTTAACTTCGCGTGGGGTCTAAGATTATAATATTCAGGAATATTCGTACACCGCCAGAAGATGCGGCGTAACTCCATGATTAGATGCGGCGCATGTCCTCTTGTATCTTGGATCGTATCTGGTGATATCTTGATAGAGATGCGGCGCATGTCGAGAGTGAGATGCGGCGCATCTGGAGCAGAATTGACTTGATCTTGTCCATGTCAGTAGACCTTCAACTTTATGCACGTTTTGCTCCACAATTAGTCCAAAATCGCTAAGTCTCACCAAATGCTTGTTTTTACCTGAGAATTACAAAAGTAAACGATTAAGTATCAATCCTCATACATAATATAGTAAAACAAGTCAAATTAATAGGATAAATGATAGTAATAAAATGTACTTATTTGAGTTCATCAAATATCCCCCCACTTGAACTTTACTTGTCCCCAAGTAAACCTTAGAATTTCTTTTATGAAAATGTATCCTAAAAGATGTTAGGATTTATTTTTATATTTAAGCATGTATTCGTTCATTTCATAATCACACAACTAAACACTTAACGAATTAGAAGTAAAATAAAATAAGTCGATAAAAGCAAATCTAATCGTTTAACTGTCCAGTCGCGACGAATATTCTATCATAAGCTTGGCAAGTATACACATCTCCACCACTAAAGCTAAGGAGCAACAAGTCTAAAGCGGTAAAAAGGGTTTTTAGGCTTAAGGGTTAATTATTCTCTTTCACTATCGATCTCAAATTCCAGAAAAGGCGACAAAATCACAAATACATGATCGAATCCACGAACACGATACTTGCAATTGCTCAAATCCTTAACTCGAATAGGCTAAAGATAGGTCCAAACTTCACCAATAATAATATATCAAAAAGGGCGACAAAATCATAAATACATAGCCGAATCCACGACTACGATACTTAAGATTGCTCAAATCCCTAATCTCAATAAATCAAAGGTTTGGTTGGATAAAGAATAATAAAGGGTATGGATAACATTTGGGATATAAATTGGTGCAAAAATAAAAATAAACAAAACAAATAAATTAAAATCCTAAGTGTGGTTAATCACTATCCCAACCATCCCATGAATAAGACTCATATCATCGAATAACTCACGCTTTAACACTTGAAACACACGCTTTAGGTAGACACGAATTATACTCAACAAGATCTTAATCAAAGAATAAACCTTAATTGGCGTTCCCATAACTGCCAATTCCCATTCAATCCATAGATATAGTACAACAAATAGTGGTGATATCGACCACTTACATAACTTTACATAAGTTGGTTAAAACTAACTTCCAACTCTTTTTTCTTTCTTTTTCTTTTCTTATTTTTTTTCGATTTTTTTTTTTTTTTTTTTTTTTTTTTTTTTTTTTTTAAACATAAACATAGATGTGTAAAATTTCACCACATCACTATAACTTTCTTTCCGGATAATTTTTCCATACTTTTCATGACTTCTGAAATAATGGTAATAGTGAAAGTAGTAAACACACGAAAAATAAACTCCAAAATATACAATATTTACTTTCACTCCAATTGCATTGTGCAATTTCCCGACCTAACCATAGATAATGAATTACGCACGCGAACACAGGTAATGTAAGGAAACACACTTTGCCTATAGCAATTAACCAACCACGGATTCTAATCTACAGGGTAGGCTAAGGTGTAAGGGTGTAACGAAACATTTTAAACATAGGTGTAAGAAACGAAAGGAATGGCTCTGAGGGTTTTTCTAGGGGTATCTTACTCTAAAAATGAGAGTAACAAAAGGTTTATACGGGGGTTAACTAACCAGTGTAGTTAGTTAATAACACATAACATATAAGGCTATTTGGGTGTAATCCTAGAAATTTACCAAGTTAGACAAGTCACTCCAATTATATAAATAATACTTATTATGGTGGTCTCGAATAGTATACAAGCCAAG
Organism: Artemisia tridentata subsp. tridentata; assembly: GCA_021014915.2. NCBI lineage: Eukaryota > Viridiplantae > Streptophyta > Magnoliopsida > Asterales > Asteraceae > Artemisia > Artemisia tridentata. Next base: position 77,403,387 of record CP139502.1, read on the forward strand.
TTCTAAAGTTTACAAGTCACCGGCACACTCATAGATTTGTGAATTTTGAAAAATCACAATTTTTGAAAATAACGTCATGTGTGCAGCTATGCAACTGAGATCTTAAACAAAAACATGCTAAAAAAATTTTAAGTTTGATATATTAAACACATTTTAAGCATAATTTTTGAAAAAGTTTAGGACAAGTAATTGTTAAGTGTTCTAATTCTCCAATCCCCCCACTTAAGTTAAACAACGTCCTCGTTGTTTGTATAAAAGATTAAAAACTGGAAATTAAAAGAATTAGAACAGAAAAACCTCCCCTGAGATTTGCTCGGTATGATCCTCCATTAGTATAAGAGCAAAAATCAACTTCTTGTGGATTAGAACGTTAAAGCTTCATACTTGATGTATCCACAGGAAATCCAGGAAACTATAATACCACCAATGCTTTAAAACACACCTAAGATAAGAAAGGTTCAAGCTTTGCATAATACATTAGTAGTTAGGAAAAATAAAACTTAAAAATTAAAACTGAAAATCATCAGGTCAGTCGATGCGCCGTATCTTATTGAAGAAGATACGCCGTATCGAGCCTGGAATAAATACGGATCAGAATAAAGATGCGCCGCATCCTTAACCAGGGATGCGCCGCATTAAAAATAAACTGATAAAGAGTTTTAAAGTCGAAAATAAAAATGCAGAAAAATAAAATAAGATATGACCATTGCAGGAGATGCGTCGCATCTCAGAATTGAGATGCGCCGTATCCTCATGCGGCCTGGACTGACTCGACACAGAAAACAGAATAATAAATAGATAAATCCGGGTTGTCTCCCGGTAAGCACTTGTCTTTATTCCAGAGTCTTCAAGTTAGACTCACGTTCAGCTCTTTAATATCGATCATTGAAGGAGTCGGAAACATCGCGCTCCTTCATCGCCAATTCAGTAATATTGAACACTCCTTGCTCGTCCTTAATTTCCACGCCGTTCTTCTTTAATATCTGTATGAACAAAGTCCTGTCCCTTTCGGGCAGAGATGACAAAATGATAGACGGGAAATTCTTATTATCATATAGGCACAAATAAGCAAGGTGGGGTGGTAGTTCAATAAACACATCATTGTTCAAATTCGTTTTCTCAACTACTCTCCTACGTTTATTAATTACTACACAATCATACCACTCATCATCAGAATCATTAACAACATTGCGTCTAAGTTCGGTGGGTACATTAAGGTCAATGAATTCCTCAAAGTTCTCATGATTAGGATTAGTTGAGTTGTTTTGAATCAATGTTTCTCCCATAAGTCTAGCTTCAAGATCGAGGTCCATACGCTCTCTTAATCCTAGCACATAAACACCTCTAATTATGCTTTTAACCGGATCTTGGCACTTATAGACTAGTTTATTATTCCCTACCCTTAATGAGATTTTTCTTTTAAACACATCAATCTTAGCATGGGCAGTAGACAAGAAAGGTCTTCCGAGGATTAAAGGAATCTTAACATCCTCGGGCATGTCTAGTATAACAAAGTCTACAGGAAAAATAAACTGCTCAATCTTAACTAGCACATTATTAGCAATCCCCTCAGGTCGTTTTACCGTTTTATCAGCCAATTCAATAAGTAATTTAGTTGGTGCTAATTTTCCTAGTCCTAGGGTAGCGAATGTCTTAAGAGGCATAACACTAACACTAGCTCCTAAGTCAGCTAACACATTATTGAAAGATATATTATTAATAGAACAAGGTAGAGTAAAACTTCCTGGGTCTCTTTCTTTATGAGGCAAGGCATTTGAGTCGGTTGCAGGGCTCTCTTCTTTCATTGTTGCCTTGATCTCCTCTTCAATCTTTGTCTTCTCTTTTAGTAGTCTCCTTAAGCTGATTGAAGAATTAAAGAAAAATTCGGGTCTTGCACCATCATTACCATTCATCGATCTTCTAGGTATATTAGGAGTGACTTCTTCAGTGGTGCTTATGGCCTTGACATGATCTCTTGGGTTGGTTTCAGTTGAGCTCGGTAAACTTCCATATCCCCTTTCTTGAAGAACTTTGCTCATTTGACCGATTTGTTGTTCCAATGCTTTGATCGAAGCTCCTTGATTTCTTGTAGTAGTGTCCGTTGAAGCTCGAATTTCTTTGATCATAGCAGTATTCTCTTCATGTCTTTTAGCAGCATCGGCCATAATTTGCTTTAAAGTATCGTCTAAAGTTTGCCTCCTTTCTTGATAAGCGGGATTGAAGTTGTTCTTTTGATAGAATCCCGGACTAGCTTCCCTAAATCTTCCTGAAGGTCGGAATGGTTGTCCAAATTGGGTGTAATATGCTTCTTCAAATGTCTCACTTTCATTCTTGTTCGGGCAATCTTTAGTGTAGTGAGGTCCTTCGCACTTTTCACATCCAACTTGGGCAGCATATGCTCTTTCATCTCGCTTCTTCATCTCTCTACTAATTTTATCCAATTGAGCTTGAATAGCAGCAATCCCGTCAAAATTAGTGCTGCTCTTAGATCTAGTAGAGGTCCCATCGTGCCATTTTTGGGAATGATCAGCAGCATCTTGGATTGCTTTCCTAGCATTGGTTGCACTCATTTGAGGTACAGCTCCCTTAGCATCCAAGATCTGTCTAGTTGGCACGTCCAGTCCCTGATAAAACAATATTATCTCCTGCATAGGGGTTAGATAGTGTTGAGGACATTTTATCAATAAATCTTTAAATCGTTCCCAAGCCTGATAAAGGGTTTCATCAGGCTCTTGCTTGAAACTATTGATAGCCTCCATCTTTTTAGCAGTCTTAGCAGGTGGACAATATCTCTTCAGGAATTTGCTCTTCAAACCTTCCCATGTAGTGATTGAACTAGCAGGTTCATTCCTTAGCCACTTGTTAGCAGCTCCTTTTAGTGAGATTGGAAAGATTCTTAGCATGAGTTGATCGGTATTGACTCTTTCTGAAGTAAACAAATCTGCAATCTCCAGGACCTTTTCAACATGCTCATTAGCATCCTCTTGTTCCGTCCCACTGAAAGCATTCTCTCTTAGCTCTTTGAGAAACTGACCCTTCAACTCAAATTTTGAATTATCATCAAACTTAGGTCTAGCAACTCCTGAAGTGTAATCAGCACGGGTATTGTTCATGTATTCCTCTATAGTAGTGTTTTCGCCCATTGTTTCTGTTTCAACTTCCTCTTTTTCTTCAGAAAAGTAATCAAGCTCGAGTGAACTTGAAAGATCAAAGCTTCTTGTGTTGAAAAGCCTTTTAAGCGAATGTAGGGCTCGTTCAGGATCTTCGAAAGGTTGAATCAAGTTCTTCGTAGAACTCCTGGTCATGCACTTCCTGAAATCAACACAAAAATATCAGTAGGGTATGCTCGAGAAAGTAATATAACAGATAATTAATAACGAAAACGGAATACGAAAAATTAAAGTTACTGATATCTGCAGACGATGCGCCGTATCCAAAAAGTAGGATACGCCGTATCTTAATACGTTAAAATTAAATCAGACTTTATCCAGTAAATAGATACGCCGCTTTAGAATTTAAGAATGCGCCGTATCGAATTAATTAATCAAAAATCAGCTTTTTTAATTAAAATTAAATGCGTCGTATTAACGAAAGTTAATGCGCCGTATTTTCGTTACGTTTAAAAATAAATATCGATTTTTGATTCAGAAAGATGCGCCGTATCGACAGAGATCGATACGCCGTATCTGTTTAATAATTCGCAAACTGTTTTTAATTAAAATAATAGATACGCCGTATCTGCGAAAGCAGATGCGTCGTATGACGTTAACGTTTAGAATTTTTTTTTTTTTATCGAAAACAGATACGCCGTATCTGCTAAAGCAGATGCGTCGTATTACTTTATCGCTTAGAAAAATTTTCTTATTAAAAACAGATACGCCGTATCTTGGGGAAAAGATGCGTCGTATCGAATTAATTAAACGCGTTGTATTAAAAAAAATTAAACGCAATACGCCGTATCTGAGAGATCAGATGCGCCGTATCGTTTGATTTAGCACAGTACAACGATAGCAGAACAGAAAAATACGAAAAATAAAAACAAAAATTAAACACACAAACGAAAATAAACACACAAAAATAAAAGAAAACAATTAACACACAATACAACAAATATGCAAAATAGTACAATGATGCAATTAATCTAATAAAAAGAAAAACCTAATTAAAATACTAATCAAATTAACAGATAATAACAATTCACTCCCCGGCAGCGGCGCCAAAAACTTGATGTGCGTGATGTGTCGTTGCGGTTTAGCAGTTTTAATGCCTACTCAAGTTTTAAATTTATATTTAGCCGACTTATCAATAACACACACACTTAACGAGCAGTGTACCCGGTCAGTATGAAGATAATGGTAAGTAGAGTGTCGATCACTAAGAGTGGAACGTATTATCTCGTTATTCTAATCAGTATTTTAATATCCTAACGCAAGGGGGTTTCAGCCTGAGAGACTGGCACGGTTTGTTTGCAATTAAATAATAAAATAAACCAAAAGGCACGAATCAGCAAGTAGCACACACGTACACAGATAAATACTTGAGACAATAAGAGGGCTGTCCTTATGATTAAGTAGATTGTCACTTGTTTTATTGATAGCTTTATATGAAGTGTACGTAGTTAACCCTTTCTCGTTGGTCCTAATCTTATCGGCGAGTAAACCCTTAATGATTACTTATGTCTAAAAGTTATTCCTAAGTGATCAATTTAGTAATAACCGTGGGAGCCACATTATGTCCCGCAGTCAAATGCCCGCAAGCCACTAATAAACACAGAGGTTATCAATGCACTAATAAGTAGTAACCAAAGACATCAACATATAAACTTTAATTGATGGGAAAGCAAGTATTAAAGGGAGTGCAATCTTTCGTTGTCACATTACACAAGCCACCAATCCTGATGAATTAAAGTTTGCTAACACAATAAAACAAAACTACTTAATGAATTAAACACATGCAGCACCTTCTTACAGCTCTTGTATCTTTGATTTGGGTGTGTCTTGTGCTGCCTCCTTGACTGAATTCGTCCTTTGTTCCTCCTGTTTGAACTTCGGTTTTTGGTTCTTCGGAACTTTTAATTCGTCTGGTCTACGGGGTATTTATAGTTTCTGTCTGAGGGAAGATGCGGCGCATCTACTAAGTAGATGCGGCGCATGTACTTAACTTCGCGTGGGGTCTAAGATTATAATATTCAGGAATATTCGTACACCGCCAGAAGATGCGGCGTAACTCCATGATTAGATGCGGCGCATGTCCTCTTGTATCTTGGATCGTATCTGGTGATATCTTGATAGAGATGCGGCGCATGTCGAGAGTGAGATGCGGCGCATCTGGAGCAGAATTGACTTGATCTTGTCCATGTCAGTAGACCTTCAACTTTATGCACGTTTTGCTCCACAATTAGTCCAAAATCGCTAAGTCTCACCAAATGCTTGTTTTTACCTGAGAATTACAAAAGTAAACGATTAAGTATCAATCCTCATACATAATATAGTAAAACAAGTCAAATTAATAGGATAAATGATAGTAATAAAATATACTTATTTGAGTTGATCATCACTCATGACATGCGCCGCATCTCTATCAAGATATCACCAGATACGATCCAAGATACAAGAGGACATGCGCCGCATCTAATCATGGAGTTACGCCGCATCTTCTGGCGGTGTACGAATATTCCTGAATATTATAATCTTGGACCCCACGCGAAGTTAAGTACATGCGCCGCATCTACTTACTAGATGCGCCGCATCTTCCCTCAGACAGAAACTATAAATACCCCAAGACCAGACGAATTTTGTACGTAATATAATATAACCTAAGTCTGAACAGAAGAACTAAAGGACGAATTCAGTCAAGGAGGCAGCACAAGACACACCCAAATCAAAGATACAAGAGCTGTAAGAAGGTGCTGCATGTGTTTAATTCATTAAGTAGTTTTGTTTTATTGTGTTAGCAAACTTTAATTCATCAGGATTGGTGGCTTGTGTAATGTGACAACGAAAGATTGCACTCCCTTTAATACTTGCTTTCCCATCAATTAAAGTTTATATGTTGATGTCTTTGGTTACTACTTATTAGTGCATTGATAACCTCTGTGTTTATTAGTGGCTTGCGGGCATTTGACTGCGGGACATAATGTGGCTCCCACGGTTATTACTAAATTGATCACTTAGGAATAACTTTTAGACATAAGTAATCATTAAGGGTTTACTCGCCGATAAGAATAGGACCAACGAGAAAGGGTTAACTACATACACTTCATATAAAGCTATCAATAAAACAAGTGACAATCTACTTAATCATAAGGACAGCCCTCTTATTGTCTCAAGTATTTATCTGTGTACGTGTGTGCTACTTGCTGATTCGTGCCTATTGGTTTATTTTATTATTTAATTGCAACAAATCGTGCCAGTCTCTCAGGCTGAAACCCCCTTGCGTTAGGATATTAAAATACTGATTAGAATAACGAGATAATACGTTCCACTCTTAGTGATCGACACTCTACTTACCATTATCTTCATACTGACCGGGTACACTGCTCGTTAAGTGTGTGTGTTATTGATAAGTCGGCTAAATATAAATTTAAAACTTGAGTAGGCATTAAAACTGCTAAACCGCAACGACACATCACGCGCATCAATAACCAATGAAGATTCCAATATCACCCTTAGCTTTCAGCTTCCCCAGATGTTCTCTGTTGTTCGTAGGATAGCACAAAGCGCCAAATACATGAAGGTAAGAGATATCGGGTTTTCTGTTGTTCACTAATTCGTATGGGGTTTTATTGAATCTTTGATGGATAAGGGATCGGTTCTGAGTGAAACAGGCAATGGCAAAAGCATCAGCCCATAAGAATAACGGTGCACTAGAATAAATCAGCATCGTGCGAGTAGCTTCCACAAGAGTTCTATTTCTTCTTTCAACTACCCCATTCTGTTGTGGAGTTCTAATAGCTGATGTCTGGTGAGTGATTCCAGTCTCTTCAAAATATGTTCTTAACTCCTGGTTAGTGAATTCTTTGCCATTGTCGGTTCTTACGATCCTAACTGGAGCTTGAAGTAGGACTTGAATTCACTTCAAAAAGGTGATGATGATGCCTGGTGCTTCGTCTTTTGACCTCAAAAACCTTACCCATGTATATCTTGAATAATCATCGACGATAACAAGAATATACTTCTTCCCATTGATACTTTCAACTCTCATTGGGCCACATAAGTCCATATGCAACAAATGTAACTTATCAACCGAACTGGGTATGGTTTTAGGTTTATAAGTTGCCCGTTTTATTTTACCTTGCTCATAGGATGGACATAAGTGTTCTTTGGTGTATTTGAATTTAGGGAGACCGGTGACAATGTCGTCTTTGGCAAGCTTAGTTAAGGTGTCAAAGTTGAGATGGGATAAACGTCTGTGCCACAACCAGGACTTAGTTTCGTCAGCTCTTGTCATGAGACAAGTTGGTGATGAAGAGGCCATTTGGTTAATGTCGATAGCATAGAGATTGGTTCCACGATTTCCGGCTAAGAGATCATCTCCAATCAAATTCCTAACGAAACATGTATTCCTTCTGAATGCAACCTCTAAATCTGCGTCACAAAACTGTCCGACTGAAAACAGATTGTGTCCCAATCCTTCGACATAGTAAACCCGAGTGATTAAAAAATTCCCGAACTGAAGATCTCCATAACCCAGAATAGCTGCTACATGATCATTTCCAAACCGAACTGTTCCCATGAACTTCCATACAAAGTTGATCAGCAGCTTCAGATTCCCGATCATGTGCTTGGAGCAACCCGAGTCGATGATCCAAATACAAATTTCAATGACCTGTGAAGAACAGATGGTTTTGTATATGGAAACCGTTTAACATTTGGTTCCACGGGGTTAGAGGTAACAGATGAATCACACTTAGAGAAGGTTTCTATTTGATCTTTTGGAGCAATTTCTAATGTGCCATTCTTAAGTGTAAACATTCTACCCGTTGGTTTCCATATGCAAAACTTAAGATGGTCCTTAGGCAATAGGCTACTAGTGGTTTTCCTAGCTTTTGCAATAAGTCTTTTAATGTATCTAGACCTAGCACTGGTTCCTGAAGGCACATCTTTCTGTTTAGTCGAGGCATTCACATTCACATCATTATTAACAATATCATCACAAACATTTTCAGACAAATATTTCTTGTTCATTACACAAACAGAGTCATTATAGGCATTTGAAATATTGTCCTTAACATTACATCCAGATGACATATGTTTCTTATTCGAAAGCGATAAAATCCTAGGGTGTTCTTCTACTTCTTCCATTTTATTCTTGATTTCACTCTTAGATGCAGGCGAGACTTTATTTCTTGTATTGCTCCTAGGGTTTGGTCTGCTGCTCCTAGAGGTACTTTCTACTCCTGTAGAAGGTAAGGCACACGCATTAGGATTTATCTTGTTGTCATTTGAATTTGTTTTAGCATTCCTAGTCTCTTTTGGATTTTCTTTCACACTTTTGTCTATCGCCCTATATGTTTGGGATGTAGATGTAGACGCAGTAGTGGGAATAATCCTATAAAGGCCAGGTGCTATCACTTTTGGTGTTTCGACAACTACTTTCCCTTTATCAACACTTGTTGACTTTTCACTTTCCTTAGGCAAGGGTATAGAAATAGACATTTTTGGTTTAACAACTAGCTTGTCCTTAGTTTCCTCACCCTTCCTATTTTGACTTTCAAGCTGAGACTTCAAAAGATCAATTTGCTTTTGCATGTTTTGGTAAGAACGCTCGTACGATAATTTGTCATACTTACATTCTTCCTTTTTCCGATCAATTTGTTTAAAATATGTTACATTTTCTTTTTCAATCTTAGCAAGCGCATTTTCATATTTTTCAACAATTGCAGAAGTCTCAGCTCGAAGTCTTTCATCATCCTCTACAGAATATGTTGGATAAATAATGGACATAATTTCAGTCGATAGAGCTACTTCGAAGAGAGTGTCATTGTGTCTTTCCAAAACTTTTATGTGTTTATTGTTTTCATTAGCTTCTTTCACCAGGGATTTGTGGTCCTTGACAAAGTCGACGGTTTCATTTAGAAAAGTTCTTTCAACATTCAGAACTACCGCATAAATTGCAAATAGTGGAGGAATGATATCTTTTTCAAACATGTTTTTCTGTTCTGTATGAAAACTTGAAAACCAATCATTGTAGTTACTATTTGTTTTGGATGCCACAGTCATTTGAAGCGTTTCAACTCTCCTTTTAAGATCATCCAAATATTGTCTAGCTTCACTTGTGTTACAAGTGTTCTTAGAGAATATTTGTTCGATGTTAGAAAGATGTTTCGAAACAACTTTTCTTTTTGCGACAGCCACTGGTTTTTTGAAAAACAATGGTGACTCTTTTTGCACAAGATGAACGTCAGACTCTGTATTAAGCTTGTTATAATCAATTGGTTTAATTTCTGGGTTCATTTGTCTCATTTTAACACGACTCTCTTCGGAAAGCTCAATCGTTTCATAGGAATCACGAACCTCGAGAGGATCATGGTTATCATTTAGCACACTACCATTATATAACACATTCTGATGTTACTGAGCTTTCTTGAGATAATAAGGGTTTTCACAACCAATAGCCATTTTCTTCATTGTATTTAAAATTGGGTTTGGATCGTTAATTAACAAATTAATTGTTTGTGTTGAATGACCCATTTTTACAAGCAATTCTTCCAACTTTTTAATGCTTTCTTTCTTGTCAATGATTTCATCAAGAAGATCATTTTCTCGTTTTGAAAACTTAGCATTCAATTATTTCTTCTCTTTTTCAAGATCAGAAAAAATTGATTTTTGTTTAGAAAGTTGGGTGGTTAATTCAGAAATTTCCTTGTTTAGGGATTTTATTTGCATGTTCAACTTAATATCGAGAGTGTCGTATTTGATTTGCAAATGTTTCTCCCTTAACATAGAATCTCTATAACCAGTTTCAAGTTCTGACTGTCGTTTGTTATTAAATTCAAAAGCTTGTTCATTTACCTTATATCTCTCAAGCTCAGCGGTCAATTTCTCATTCGCGGCCTTAACATCGCGATTGATCTTTTTGACCTTTTCGATTTCAATACTACAGTTATTCAATAATGATTCAAATAAAGCACATGTATCCTCATCATTCTCAGTATGCTGTGACCCGAAACCTCCATTAGGATCCAAATCTGGAGTAGCCAAATTTGTATTACTACAACTTGGGGAGTCCATATATGTATCATAAGTGAGAGTAGGAGTCGCAGGATGCTGTTCATTTTGAGGTGACATATCAAACATTTCATTATTGTGACATGTAGCATATGTTGGTACCTCAGAGATTCCATTGACATCATAAGCAGGGGGTGCTTCAGAATCCGTGTCATACTTTGCTTCTTGAAGGTTTGCCATGAAAATGAAGTTAGCATCGATATCTTCCAGGTCTTCCATGTCATCCATCAAAGCCATGAAATCAATCTCCTCTGCACTCAACTGTAACCCGGCTGTTTCCTTCTGTGACAACAGCAATGCTTTCTGCAGATAAGCTGGATTTTTCTTTTTCGGCCTCGTGGGACAGTTCCTTGCCATGTGACCAGTTCCTTGACAGTTAAAACACTTCATATTCCCCTGATTCACATTCCCAGCATTCCCAGCAACTGGAGCAGCAACATTCCCAAACTGATTACCCATATTCTGACCCCTTTGATTTCCAGCAACTTGACCCAACTGATTCTGATTACCCATAAACTGACCCCTCTGATTGCCTGCATACTGCCCTTGATTACCCATTTGAAACCCTGTAGCATATCCTTGCTGATTCCCATAAACTCCAACCATTTGTCCTTGATGACCCATATTGAAACTCGGCTGTGCAATTTGCCTGTTGCGAGTATTCGATGAAATCCTTTGGTTGTTGTTTGCTGGTTTGGAATAGCGTCCTTGGAATACACTTGATAGAAGGGTAAATGCTTGAGACAAAGCAGCACTGTCATCATTGCCATCGTATTCAGTTTCTGGGTATTGTGGGTATTGTTGTTGTGGAATGACTTGTTGTTGTGGGTAGAATGGTTGTTGTGGAACATATTGCTGTTTCGGGAAGTTTTGAGTGGGAGTGGATGATGATGGTTGTGTATTCACTGTTGTAGGTGTTGGTGCTTGAGCAATTAATGAAAGAGGATCATGTTGTTTGGCTAGCTTCTCTTTCCTTACTTCATCTGCCTCTTTCTGGTTTTGCTTCAAAAAGTCATACAGTTGATCATAGTTCACCTCATGAAGATTCTTTGTTTGGTTAACGATTGTGACATATCGTCCCCATTCCTCTGGTAGGTTGTTGATGAACTTGATGTTTTGAACAATTTGCCTTGGAGCCAACTTGTTCCTGATGAGCTCATTCTTGAGAGTACAAAACCTTGTGTAGTAAGATTCAATTGGTTCAGCCGGGGTGGATGTGAACTTCTCCCATTCAGTCAGAAGTTTGTTTTCAATGTCTTGTTGACCAATTTCCGTACCATGACAAAGCCTTCGAACTCGTTCCCACATATCATAAGCAGTTTCACAACTGTCAACAGCACAAAATATTTACTGTGGTAAACCGAGTTGAATTAAGTGCATGGCTAATTCATCAGCTTCAATTTGTTTCCAATCATCTGTTGTGTATTCCTCTTCCTTTTGATCACGAAAGGATGGTGGAACAGGAGGTACTGAATTTGGATTACCCGGTTCTTGAACCGGACAAGGCTTGTATGGTCCGTTTTAGATGGAGTTAATCAAGAGTTTACCTTGTCCATTAGATTTGGTTTTCATGTATCGAAGCATACGGCTTGTCCATGGAAGATAACTACCTTTTTCTAGCATGGGAGGATGGTTTTCTGCACCGGATGCATGAATGTCTTGTTGAGTAGTCATTGTTGTTATTGTATGGTTAAGATGATGTTGGATCGATTCAAAGAACTAGGAGTGGGTTGGTTACGGTTCACGAGTTTTGGTTTAAAGTAAAGTCCTTTGTCGGTGTCAAAGTTGATATCAAACTTAGGTAACTTGAGTAACTTAAGGTAACTGAGTTGAGTAAACTTGAGTGACTTAGGTAACTTGAGTAAGATAAGTAACTTGAGCAAAATTTCACCAACTTGAGGAAACTTGAGCAACCTTTAAGTAACTTGAGCAAAATTTCACCAACTTGAGGAAACTTGAGCAACTTGAGAAACCTTTAAGTAACTTGAGCAAAATTTCACCAACTTGAGGAAACTTGATTACAAACTTGGTTAAGTAAGTCGAGCAAACACAAAGTTGAGTAACTTGATGAAACCTAAGTCGAGCACAAAACCTAAGTCGAGCAAAGCACAAAGTTGAAGAAATCTACCTTGATGAAACCTAACTCTATTAAAACTAACTCGGTTAACAAACTTTGGAAACCAAGCCGAGCAACAACTTCAAACTCGAGGAAGCCAAGTCGAGGAAACCAAGTCGAGCAACAACCTTAATGAACTCGAGCAACAACCTCAATGAACAAAGTCGAGCAACAAACTAAGTAAGCCAAACTCGAGTAATAAACTGAAACCAAACTTGAGCAATGGTCTAACTCGACTATGCCCAAACCAAACTCTAACTCGATCAATAATTCAGCCTCTAACTCGAGCAACAATTCAAACTCTAACTCGAGCACATTCTAACTCAAGCAACAATTCAAACTTGATCAAATTCTAACTTGAGCAAACTTGAGTCTTCACCTAACTCGACTACCCAACTCGAGCAAAATAAAAAAACTCGAGCAAAGTCACCTAACTCGACTACTTTCTAACTCGAGCAAATTCAGTCAGTAACTCGAGCAAAGTCACTTATCTCGACTATATTCTAACTCGAGCAAAGTCACCTAACTCGACTAATTTCACCGAACTCGATGAAATAGTCACAACTCGGGCAAAAGGAACTCGGATGAACAGTGACAACTCGGGTGAACAGTAACTTGCCCCAAAAAATTTCTAGATCTTTGATTTTTTGATTTTGCTCTTGATACCACTTGTTAATACCTAATATTAATCCTAAACATACAACTAAATAACTAGATAAGATCAAAGAAGAAGAGTGGAACTAGATGAGAAACTTTATTAATCACACACTAAACTTTGATACAAACCTGATGAACTCAAATAAGTACATTTTATTACCGTCATTTATCCTATTTATTTGACTTGTTTTATTATATTATCTGTGAGAATTGATACGTTAATGTTTACTTTTGTAATTCTCAGGTAAAAACAAGCATTTGGTGAAACTTGGCGATTTTGGACTAATTATGGAGCAAAACAAGCAAGAAGATAAGAGTCTACCGAAATGTACAAGATCAAGACATTCTGCTCCAGATACGCCGCATCTTGCTTATTACATACGGCGCATCACTATCCAGATTTCACAAGATACGATCCAAGATACAAGAGGACATGCGCCGCATCTATAAATGGAGTTACGCCGCATCTTCTGGCGGTGTACGAATATTCCTGAATATATTAATCTTGGACCCCACGCGAAGTTAAGTCAATGCGCCGCATCTACTTATTAGATGCGCCGCATCTTACCTCAGACAGAAACTATAAATACCCCAAAGTCAGACGACTTTGAAAAAAAAAAGGACTTTTGGTACATACGATATTCGAAGGACAGAAGCCCTAGGCCGAATTCAGTCGTGATAGCAGCACAAGACACACCTTGAACGAAGATACGAGAGCTGTAAGAAGGTCCTGCATGTATTCAATTCATTAAGTAGTTTTGTTTTATTGTATTAGTACACTTTAATTGATCAGGATTGATGGGCTTGTGTTATGTTATCATTCACTTCAACTCCCCTTAAAATTGCTTTCCCATTAATTAAAGTTTATATGTTGATGTCTTTGGTGACTTTTATTAGTGCATTGATAATCTCTGTGTCTAGCTGAGCATTGCTTGGGTCGCCATGCCCCTTCCTCGCCTATTTATTAGATCGCCTATGCATTCTATCGTCTATAGAAAAGTAGGAAGAAAGATAAATGGGATAGTCATAAGTAATCATTAAGGGTTTACTCGCCGATAAGATTAGAACCAACGAGAAAGGACTTAATCTCGGTGCGTTGCATCGAACTATACACTTCATATAAAACTAGCAATAAAACAAGTGACAAGCTACTTAACTATCAGGACAGGTCTTCTTATTGTCTCGAGTATTTATCTGTGTACGTGTGTGCTATTCGCTGATTCGTGCCTATTAGTTAGTTTATTATTTAATTGCAACCAAACCGTGCCAGTCTCTCAGGCTGAACCCCCTTGCGTTAGATTAGGTTGTATAGCTAACTTAAGATATTAAAATACTGATTAGAATAACTAGATAATACGTTCCACTCTTAGTGATCGACACTCTACTTACCATTATATACATACTGACCGGGTACACTGCTCGTTAAAGTGTGTGTGTTATTGATAAGTCGGCTAAATATAAATTTAAAACTTGAATACTGCTAAAACCACAACGACATACCGTGGGTATAAATTAGAGCACTCGCACGCACGCATCAAGTTTTTGGCGCCGTTACCGGGGAGTGAATTGTTATTATCTGTTAATTTGATTAGTATTTTAATTAGGTTTTTCTTTTTAATTTTTATTCTAACCGCTAACTTTGTTGTATATTAGGTTAAATTGCATTCATTGTATTATTTTGCATATTTTCTGTTTTGTGTGTTATTTGTTTTCTTTTATTTTTGTTGCTTTTCGTTTGTGTTTATTATTGTTTTTATTTTTCGTATTTTCTGTGTTCTGCTATCGTTGTACTGAGCTTATTCAAACGATACGGCGCATCTGATTTCTCAGATACGGCGTATTGCGTTTAATTTTTATAAAATACAACGCGTTTAATTAATTCGATACGACGCATCTTTCCCCAAGATACGGCGTATCTGTTTTTAATAAGAAATTTTTTCTAAACGTTAACGCGATACGACGCATCTGCTTTAGCAGATACGGCGCATCTATTATTTTAATTAAAAACAGTTTTCGAATTATTAAACAGATACGACGCATCGATCTCTGTCGATACGGCGTATCTTCTGAATCAAAAATCTTATGTTTTGAAACGTAACGAAAATACGGCGCATTAACTTTTGTTAATACGACGAATATAATTTGATAAATATAGTTGATTTTTGATATTTACCTTGATCGGTCCGCTACTCTCGTGCACAAGTTGTTTATTTTCAGGATAAATGATGACTCAAGCATCACCATGAAAGATTACATTCTGAACCAAACCGAGAGACGCTAGCTGGAGTGATCGAACCTAAGACGACTAGAGTGGGGAAAACTCAGTACTGGTAACATTGAACGTCTTAAATTCTTGAAATAGAATTCCAGGTAACCTCTACGATAATTCAACCAGCCCAAAGGAAAGTTCTCTACAATATAATCTCAATTTTATTATCCATATAATACATCTGATTCTAATTGTAATCTTAATTTTGTATGTTTAAAAATGATATTTGTTCCTAACCTCGGAATAAATCCTTATTCACTAAACAATAAGATTACAATTATTGATAAAACGTTTACGCCTATTATTTTGAATTCATTTATATTATATGGTATGCCGTTTAACCCCAATATGATGTACAAGGAATTGTGTTGCGGAGGCCGAGGTACGTTCCTTATTTAAATTTCGTTCACTAAGATAGCGATACGGCGGATCTAAATATCCCAAGCGCCGTATCTCTGACCAACTAGGACTCATTGACTAGTCAACGAGATTAAATAGATATGGCGCATTCCAATTTTCCAATACGGCGCATCATTTTGCCCTATAAATACGACGGGAATGCGCCGGATCTAAATTTTTTACCCCAAAATCCTCACACAGTTAAGAACATACACGCAGTAAAATTATACTCTAAATCCGAGCATTTTTCTCAAATCCACCCTCTAATCCGATCTCTTATCCTACTACGAATCATACAATTAAGGTAATTATTCTATTTCGATTTAATCTTGTTTAATATAAAAATTAGGGTTTATGTGATTAATTCGATTAGGGCTTAAATAATATAGAGATATGATTAGGACTTGTATTAGATGATCTCCCCCGTATTTAATTTGCATAAATCATTGAATTTCTGGCCTAGTTTGATTTGAATGAAAATTTGGGTTTTGAATTCAATTTTGAATTTTAGTGGGAAAATGGATTGGTGGTGATATGATAAAATTTTAAAACTTTTACAATGGGTATTAGGAACTGTGATGCCTGACCCCTTTTTTATGCTGATGAAATTAATAAATGCGGCGCATCTTGGTTAATTGATGCGGCGTAACGATCTAATTCCAATTTAATAAAACTCTATATACGCCGTATTACTTAACCTAGATACGACGCATGACCTGAGCGCCGTATTGCCTTTTGTAATGCGCCGCATCTCCCTACTAACAGAACATTAAAATTCTCTGTTTTGAATCTTTCAGAATAGCTCTCCCAGTTGCCGCTCGTAGACACCCATGGCTTCGTTTTGAAACAATGGGACTGACACAGGGTGCCGTTGATGATTACATGACTAGACTTGGAAAGTTTTATCAGAGGAAGGTGTTCAGTGTTCCAGTTTTGGATTTTGACAGCATCGGGAATATTGATGAGGGTAACGCTGCTGAGAGGTTACGAACTAGGTTGGAGATGATTCACACTGATGGGGAAGGGCAGGTTTTGTTCAGGTCTTACGCTTGGGAAAGTTTGTTTAGGATTGAGGAACCGTTGATAAAGGTTTTGATGTTGGAGTTTTTCTGTACTTTACACTACAGGGAGACTGATCTGGGTCTTGACACATTTGATACTTTGGTATTCAGACTGGGTGGTTTTGAGCGAAGGATGTCTATGGGGCAGTTCATACTAGCTCTCGGATTGCACACTACAGCAGAAATGGCATCCCCAGGTTTTGCGGATTATTGGGCTGACAGTTTAAGGGTCGTTTCGGATCGTGGGGAATTAGGAGATTATTGGGTTGAGATTTCATCTGGGGGTGATTCAACCACCACCACTCCTTCATACACACTGATTAGGGAGCCATTAAGGAGGCTTTGTCACCGTCTGATAGCCCTGACTATTGCCGGGAGGGGACAATCCCCTGAGAAGGTGACTACTTTGGACCTTTTTCTCTTGCGGAGCATGGACGAGGGAGCTGTGGTGAACATCCCTCACTTCTTAGCACATTATTTACACAGAGTTGCTCCAGGGAGAGATGGTAGGAGCCAAATGACTGGGGGTCACTTTGTCTCTCGGCTTGCTAGGCACTTTGGGGTATTAGGTGATGAGATTCCCGCTGATCTCCCGATTGATGTAGCTAGATTACCTGGTATGGATGCAGACTATCTTGCGACTAGGCTTGGGATATGCGAGGAGATGATGGGTGGATACTTCTGGGCACCATTAGGACCACCTAGGCCTGCTGAGCCAGAGCAGGGGGATGCTCAGGCGGCCCCAGCTGCTGCTCTTGCTCAGGAGGAAGTACATGCACCAGCACCACCAGCTCCCCGCACTATAGGACAGAGAGTCGAGAGAGTGGAGCTAGAGGTTAGGTCATTGAGAGAGGGTCTCGAGGCACAGAGAGTTGAGCTTGCTGGAGTGAGGAGAGATACGAGCTAGTTAGTCGACGGTGTCAGTAGGGTGATGGCTCTTCATGGGGTCAGCCACCACCTTCCAGATGGTGCTTATGTCAGAGGGATGACCACATACGAGCGCAGGGTTCGCCGCAGGACTGACGGAGCTAGTACTTCAGGAGCCCAATCAGATGACGTGACTCCCGACCAGCCTACAGCTTGACCACTCTTTGCATTTTCATTACGGACACGTTTTCTCGTACATTACTTATATTCTTTTGGGACTGTACTTATTATTACTAACATGTTTATATCTAATGCTCCAGTTTATGTTTCTTGTTATATCTGATGAAGACTGGCATTAAGTTCAGCATGAGAGTACGAGAGGACGTGAGAGGTGAACCATGGAATGAGCCATTTTACAACAGATTGTTAACAGTCTGTCTGGTGAACACATGCGCCGCGTCTGGTACAACAGATGCGCCGCATCCTATCTTTTATCTTATTTTATTTCAGGCTCGATACGGCGTATCTTCTTCCATAAGATACGGCGTATCGACTGACCTGATGAAGTTAAGGAGCAATTGCCAAATGCACACACACTTGATGTGTATACCAACTGAAGTATCGATATTAAAGAGCTGAACGTGAGTCTAACTTGAAGACTCTGGAATAAAGACAAGTGCTGACCGGGAGACAACCCGAAAATTTTTTATTATTATGTTCTGTGCCGAGTCAGTCAGGCCCGCAGAGGATACGGCGCATCTCAATTCTGAGATGCGACGCATCTACTGCACTGGTCATATCTTACTTTATTTTTCTGCATTTTTTATTTTCGACTTTAAAACTTTTTATCAGTTTATTTTAATGCGGCGCATCCCTGGTTAAGGATGCGACGCATCTTCTATTCTGATTCAAATTTATTCCAGGCTCGATACAGCGTATCTTCCTCCATAAGATACGGCGCATCGACTGACCTGATGATTTTCAATTTTAATTCTTATGTTTTATTTTTCCTAACTACTAATGTATTATGCAAGTTTGAACCTTCTTAACTTAGGTGTGTTTAAAGTCTCGATGGTATTATAGATTCCTGCATTTCCTGTGGATACATCGATTATGAAGCTTAAACGTTCTCATCCACAAGAAGTTGATTTTTGCTCTTATACAAATGGAGGATCATACCGAGCAAATCTCAGGGGAGTTTTTCTGTTCTAATTCTTTTATTTTCCAGTTTTTAATCTTTTATACAAACAACGAGGACGTTGTTTAACTTAAGTGGGGGGATTGGAGAATTAGAACACTTAACACTTACTTGTCCTAAACTTTTTCAAAATATGCTTAAAATGTGCTTAATATATCAAAATTTAAAATTTTTTAGCATGTTTTTGTTTAAAGTCTAAGTTGCATAGCTGCACGCATGACGTTATTTTCAAAAATTGTGATTTTTCAAAATTCACAAATCTATGAGTGTGCCGGTGACTTGTAAACTTTAGAACTTGGCTTGTATACTATTCGAGACCACCATAATAAGTATTATTTATATAATTGGAATGACTTGTCTAAATTGGTAAAATTCTAGGATTACACTGTAACACCCCCAAAATCTGGTTTAGCGGAAGCATACATGTTTGGGTGCTACTAAATTGATATCACAACACAAAGTATAAAGAATGGTCTTATCTTAACCATTTTAAAAATAGATTTCATATTCAAAAGGGATTTGTTTACAACATTTCCAAAACCATGTGGAAATATAAGCCCACAAAAGATTTCAAGTGGTCCCCAAGTATATCAGAGTCTTCTATGACCATGCCATGCCGTGCCAAGAGCCTCCAGTAGTGTGTTATTGCTAAAACCTGAAAATACATGCTAAAAAGTGTCAACACGAGGTTGGTGAGTTCATAGGT
The DNA here is from genome assembly GCA_021014915.2 of Artemisia tridentata subsp. tridentata. Lineage (NCBI taxonomy): Eukaryota > Viridiplantae > Streptophyta > Magnoliopsida > Asterales > Asteraceae > Artemisia > Artemisia tridentata. Next base: position 77,422,889 of record CP139502.1, read on the forward strand.
TTATGAAAAAGCAGTAAAGATATTGTGAGTTCAATAAGAGTTTTGTGACCATTGTGTCGCTCAAAATGTCATAAAAATATAGTTTACCTCATAGCAAGATTATAGTTGTGTACCAAGAGTAGGGCATGTAACCCAAATAAAATAGTTTATTACGCTAGTAGTTGGACCATGAGTTTGGTATATGAACATCGCAACCCATGCGAAGTCATATAAAATATAGTCTATTACGATAGCACTAAGTCATGCAACCGAAGCTATAACAGTGTGCATGCATCTAGAAGCATGTTAAATATAAAAGGCCCGACAAGTGTTTATCCCAGACACTTGTAGTTTCGACATGGTATACGTTCGTTTGCCTATCCGGTCAACCCGAACGGGGACGTTACTCCCAATAGATCTATTTATAACATTCGCGCTTCCCAGCAGGAATTAACGGTTCATGAGTTGGGCATATTGGGACATAATAGGGCTTAGGCTAATCCACGTAATAGTTTTGATAAAACAATAGTGTTGGTCCATAAAAGCTTTGCAAGTTTCTCACCCCAGTTGTAAAACAAGTTCAAATAGAGTGGGGTTACATATCAATCAATCACATAATGTCTTCAAATAATTAATTCAAATAATAGCTCAATAGGCAGATATTGAGTGAACAGTTCACAGATTTCAAATAAACAGTCATTGAGTATGTTTAAAACGAGCATGTATTCTCCCCCAAAACAGTTAGGAAATTTGTAAAAGTAGGGGTTATGAACTCACCTGGTGCGATAGCAACAATGGCAAAAGTGGATTCACTGAAATATAAATTCAATAGAGATTTCGGAATAGCTTCTCACACGACCTGAATAACAATAATGTTTGAGAATTCGTCTCAGCACGAATAACGAATGCGATATGAGGAATCGTATGACGATTTGATCGGTGATGTGCGTGTGATATGCTTAAGATGTTTAAAGACTTGCTTTTATCATGTTTATATGTTATCGTTTCAAGAATCAACGTTTCCTTGGTTTTCGTTGATTTATAATGTTAAGTTAACCGTTAAATGGTCGTTAAATAATTAAACGTTGAAACAAATGAAACAATGCACGTGATACGAACGAAGTGATGAAATTTATGAATTAGATTTAGAATATCACATGTTACTGGTCAGTCCTCGTATTTCCACAGAATTTACATTTTAAACCCGAACGGTGTTTGCGTTACACCGTTAATCCTCGGTTATGTAAAAGTTACATTTTTAACCCATACTTAACCTAGATGGCAAACTGAGTTTGTACTTGAATAAATTATCATTGTTCATCCTTAACATTCTGTTTTTATATGTTCCGCCCTTAGTTTTGCCGGTTTGGCAAAAATGGTCCCTCGGGGTGAAAATCGTTGCAATTTTAGTCCAAGACGCTTGTAAAATTGTGGAAAAATTCCGCAAAATTTTTCGAAGCTTATTTTAGCTTATTCAAGCTTAAATCAACATCTAGTTTGACCAGAATACTAAATTTTGATTTATTGGGCCTTAAAACGAGTTAAAACAAGGCCCGTTAAGAAATTTGGAGGCGAGGCATGAAAATAGTTTTGGGCCTGGACTCGGGCTATTTTTGTGATTCTAAAAATGTTCAGTATGGGTCCAGTGGGCTGGTCTAGCTCCAATTCTTATTGGGCTTTGGTTTATCTAGTCCGTATGAAATAAAAAGTTTCTAAGTTTTTATCAAAACTTGTGATGGCTGTTCAAAATGTGTAGTTTAAAGTGACGGGTTGACCGTATTTTCGTATGGTCAAAACAAAAAGTTTAGTTTTTCACTTCTTTAATCTGATGCTACAAATATAACTAGGGTTCGTGTTCATAGATTCGAAGATAATTGGCCTAGAGTTGGCCTGTTCGCACATTTCTGAAAAACTGAACACTTAGATTTTTCTAAGTGTTTACACTAGTTCAATAACGTTTTACTTTGGACGTTTTTAAGTATGTTCGAGTGTGTTTCATGAAAAGGTTTAAACATGAAAAATCAAGTAAGTCATGTTGTCTTTCGTGTTGTGTAAAAATATATGTGAGTTACATGGTCTAATTCGAAGATATAACGCCATAAAGTGGGCTGATTTTTATAATTCAAAACACTTAGAATTATTTCTAAGTGTTTTTACTTGGGTTTATACGTGTGCATAGTCCAGTCAAAATGGGTTTCGTTTTTGTGTTTAGCGGATGCATGGGTGTAACACGAGTGCTCATATGTGATATTTGGCTGCTCAACAATGAGGTGAAACAAGGTTTGAGCCAATAAAATGAAATGTGCACGTAGAAAATAAAGCATGAATATATACGTTCTAACATATATATATACGGAACGTAATAATGAAATATGAACTGAAACGAATCGAAACTGAGTTTGAGGGACTTACAACACCTTGAAGGTGGGTAGTAACGAAGGATAAGTGACAAGAATGAAGGGAGAACTCTTGTGCTTGCCAAGACAGTAACCCGTTTCGCCAACATGGTCTTCAACTTGTGCTATTGATCGAATGAGAGTGAGAGGAATGATTCTGGACTTTGTGGTTTATCAAAGTGAGTATGAGGAGCTACTGATAGTATGGTGTGAGTTTGAGTATAAATGAAAATGGAGTTTTGCTTCATTCGGTTTATATAACCAATCGAAATATTCTTTGTGTAATTTAATAGCTAGTGGGAGACAAGGGCCACCCATGATAACATGTTTTCTGACTTGAGGCTTGTTCTTGTGAGTGCCATAACCAGGGAAATATGCATATAAGGCCAAGAAAGGAATAGGGAACAAGGACGGATGCATGGGTCGATTTAATATTGCATAGGGGTGAAATAATGTGGACTTTCAAGTCACACCATGTGTTTCCATAGTGTAGGGAGTACACATTACTGTAGTTTTATTGATGAAAAAGGCTTTTGGTGAAAAACTTTGAGAAGACATTTCAAGATACAAGTGTCGGTATTGATTTTTAAATCGTTTAGCTCAATAATTCCTTCATTAAGTTTATAAAATATTAATGCCATGTTTCCTGGAAATCATGTGGACATTCCTGACAAGTTTGACTGAGGAGAGGGCTGAGATAGTAGCATTAAATGAGAGTGTCGACATGTATACTATACGTACGTTATTATGGTTAAAAAAAATGGCACACGACTTTTCTAGCGTGTAATATTGATTGTAGTAGATTGAAATATGGTTGTTAACTCATTAGAAGGGTGCACTGATCGTTGGGAATGGCCAGAATAGGTTATGGGTCGATTTCGAAGGTTTTGACAAAAATTGTCAAATCGCATAAAGTGTGTGATAGCCAATCACTTTGGCTAGTTTTCGTGTATTAAATATTTGTTTCGTGTGGTGGAAATTGGCACCCCAATACTTGGCCAGGTGGTAAATCGAGAGGTGAAAAGAATCAAGTAGGTTGCATTCACGATTTGAAGATATCTAGGCGATCCTTGGGACAGTTGGGATCGGGTTTTGCACCAAGAAGGAAAGAAACTTGTGTTGGCAGTTGGGCTCGTTGGTGGGCTCAGGTGTTGGGCCAAAAGAACAGTATCCGGTTTTTAAGTTTTGTGTTATTTGTTAGTTTTAAGTTCTGATAATTCGCGATTCGTGTGTAATTCCGTTCCATGTTTTTGTCACGTATTTGTTTTTGAGTTATTATTGAATAATAACTATTCGTTACGAGATAACCTCTCGTTTTCACAAGTCGGAAAATAAATAAACGCGTATATTCCGATCGTTAATTATTGTTTTAACAAATGGAAAATTGCCATTTGTTACATACACCCAAATAGCCTTTATATGTTAGGTGTTATTAGCTAACTACACTGGTTAGTTAACCCCCGTATAAACCCTTTTGTTACTCTCATTTTTAGAGTAAGATACCCCTAGAAAAACACTCAGAGCCATTCCTTTCGTTTCTTACACCTTTGTTAAAATGTTTCGTTACACCCTTACACCTTAGCCTACCCTGTAGATTAAAATCCGTGGTTGGTTAACTGCTTTAGGCAAAGTGTGTTTCCTTACATTACCTGTGTTCGCTTGCGTAATTCATTATCTATGGTTAGGTCGGGAAATAGCACAATGCAATTGGACTGAAAGTAAATATTGTATATCTTTGAGTTTTTCGTGTGTTTACTACTTTCACTATTACCGTTATTTCTGAAGTTATGAAAAGTATGGAAAAATTATCCAGAGTTATCATTATAGTGATGTGGTGAAATTTTACACATCTATGTTTATGTTTCTAGTAAAAAAAAAAAAAAAAAAAAAAAAAAAAAAAAAAAAAAAAAAAAAAATTTCGAAAAAATAGAAAAGAAAAAGGAAGAGTTGGATGTTTGTTTTGACCAACTTATGTAAAGTTTTGTATTAAGTGGTCGATATCACCACTAGTTGTTGTATATTATATCTATGGATTGAATGGGAGTTGAACGTTATGGGAACGCCAACTAAAGGTTATTCTTTGATTAAGATCTTGTTGAGTATAATTCGTGTCTACCTAAAGCGTGTGTTTCAAGTGTTAAAGCGTGAGTTATTCAATGATATGAGTCTTATTCATGGGATGGTTGGGATAGTGATTAACCACACTTAGGATTTTAATTTATCTGTTTTGTTTATTTTTCATTTTACACCAATTTATATCCCAAATATTATCCATACCCTATATTATTCTTTATCCAAACCTTTGATTTATTGAGATTAGGGATTTGAGCAATCTTAAGTATCGTAGTCGTGGATTCGGCTATGTATTTATGATTTTGTCGCCCTTTTTGATATAATATTATTGGTGAAGATTACTTGGTCCTATCTTTAGCCTATTCGAGTTAAGGATTTGAGCAATTGCAAGTATCGTGTTCGTGGATTCGATCATGTATTTGTGATTTTGTCGCCTTTTCTGGAATTTGAGATCGATAGAGATTAAGGAGAATGATTAACCCTTAAGCCTACAAACCCTTTTTACCGCTTTAGACTTGTTATTCCTTGGCTTTAGTGGGGGAGATGTGTATACTTGCCAAGCTTATGATAGAATATTCGTCACGACTGGACAGTTAAACGATTAGATTTGCTTTTATCAAAATATTTTATTTTACTTCTAATTCGTTAAGTGTTTGGTTGTGTGATTATGACAAAAACGAATACATGCTTTAATATAAAAATAAATCCTAATATCTTTTAGGATACATTTTCATAAGATTAATTCTAAGGTTTACTTGGGGACAAGTAAAGTTCAAGTGGGGGGATATTTGATGAACTCAAATAAGTACATTTTATTACCGTCATTTATCCTATTTATTTGACTTGTTTTATTATATTATCTGTGAGAATTGATACGTTAATGTTTACTTTTGTAATTCACAGGTAAAAACAAGCATTTGGTGAAACTTGGCGATTTTGGACTAATTATAGAGCAAAACAAGCAAGAAGATAAGAGTCTACCAAAATGTACAAGATCAAGACATTCTGCTCCAGATACGCCGCATCTTACTTATTACATACGGCGCATCACTATCCAGATTTCACAAGATACGATCCAAGATACAAGAGGACATGCGCCGCATCTATAAATGGAGTTACGCCGCATCTTCTGGCGGTGTACGAATATTCCTGAATATATTAATCTTGGACCCCACGCGAAGTTAAGTCAATGCGCCGCATCTACTTATTAGATGCGCCGCATCTTACCTCAGAATGAAACTATAAATACCCCAAAGTCAGACGACTTTGAAAAAAAAAAGGACTTTTGGTACGTACGATATTCGAAGGACAGAAGCCCTAGGCCGAATTCAGTCGTGATAGCAGCACAAGACACACCTTGAACGAAGATACGAGAGCTGTAAGAAGGTCCTGCATGTATTCAATTCATTAAGTAGTTTTGTTTTATTGTATTAGTACACTTTAATTGATCAGGATTGATGGGCTTGTGTTATGTTATCATTCACTTCAACTCCCTTTAAAATTGCTTTCCCATTAATTAAAGTTTATATGTTGATGTCTTTGGTGACTTTTATTAGTGCATTGATAACCTCTGTGTCTAGCTGAGCATTGCTTGGGTCGCCATGCCCCTTCCTCGCCTATTTATTAGATCGCCTATGCATTCTATCGTCTGTAGAAAAGTAGGAAGAAAGATAAATAGGATAGTCATAAGTAATCATTAAGGGTTTACTCGCCGATAAGATTAGAACCAACGAGAAAGGACTTAATCTCGGTGCGTTGCATCGAACTATACACTTCATATAAAACTAGCAATAAAACAAGTGACAAGCTACTTAACTATCAGGACAGGTCTTCTTATTGTCTCGAGTATTTATCTGTGTACATGTGTGCTATTCGCTGATTCGTGCCTATTAGTTAGTTTATTATTTAATTGCAACCAAATCGTGCCAGTCTCTCAGGCTGAACCCCCTTGCGTTAAATTAGGTTGTATAGCTAACTTAAGATATTAAAATACTGATTAGAATAACTAGATAATACGTTCCACTCTTAGTGATCGACACTCTACTTACCATTATATACATACTAACCGGGTACACTGCTCGTTAAAGTGTGTGTGTTATTGATAAGTCGGCTAAATATAAATTTAAAACTTGAATACTGCTAAAACCACAACGACATACCGTGGGTATAAATTAGAGCACTCGCACGCACGCATCAAAACCTTAGAATGACTAATGATAATCCTTGAAGCACCAACCTTCCATATGGGGATGGAAGGTGCTATTTATACTTTTCAAGAGATGGGGTGGACTTGGACTTGAGTTGGGATTATACATGGATTACATTTAACTTACAAACTTAAGTCCAAGCCCATTGATTAAATAAACTAACTTATACAACAACACAATTTAAATACAAATATTACGACAACGATGACCATCACTTTTATAAATCCTAACAAGGATGATGATCATATGCGAGGGTGGCTTGGTTGTTTGATGTGTACATCATCAAAAACATGCGTGCACTCTTATTATGTTCGCTGTATTTACTGGCTCGATGAAACTTATTATGTCCGTTTTATATATTTGGTCAAGTCTGGTTCTTTGATGTGTTGTTCGTAACTGGTCTATGGATTGTTGTTCGACATTTGGTCCGGTTCTTTGGGCATGGTTCTTATTGAAAAAGTAAAAACAAAAGTAGATCATTTAGTGATAGTTTTGGCTCATAAAACTAAAACAACTATCATAAAACTAAAACAGATAGTCCATCGGATTTATACCTTATTGTTTACATTGCAACTATTAACCACCAAATGACTACTGTGGTATAGACTTATGTATTTGGGGCTAGTACATTTGGATATCTATTAAGTGGTAGTTGATGCTATATATCATATGAAGAGTAACTTGATTTTTAATTTTTGCTATTTATGTTCAAATGTTCAATGCGTAATGAGTTCAGGAACATACATGTTTTTCATTAAATGGTCATATGCGTATCGAGTTCAGGAAAAACATGTATGTTTCATGAGGTACGAACATACATGTTTTTCATTAAATAGACATATGCGTACTGGGTTCAATGCGTAATGAGTTCAGAACATATATGTTTTGGAAATATTATTGAACCCAATAATGCAGTGATTCGCTGGAATCAACAAGTAATTTTCTCCAATGAAACACAAGTGAAGTATGTGTAACCCGAGTCGTTTCCCAACGAAGGATTGAATGGAATTTCGTGATCTCGATTCGTGATACGTGTCGTGAATAGTGAGAAAGATGGATTTTTGGGTTTCTAAGCTAAGGTTGATGAACATAATTAAAAACGACTTAAAAGGAAAGGAGAACGATATTCTAAAGTGCTCGAATTTAAAAACATAAAGGAAATCTAAAAATACGTTTAAACCGGGAAAATCCCGAGCCTAAACGTCAAAATGGTGAAATACTAATTCTACGGGTACCAATTTATTTTTCCTACGACCTAAATGATAAAAGAAAATTTTGAAAGAAAGAATTATATTTTTCTGATAATTATTTAATTTAATACGAATTAAAAACTACTTTAAACTAATTAAATGATTAAAAATAGTAAAACTGTTTGGAAAAATCTGAAACTTTTTCTAAAATTACTTTATGACAAAACAGTCCTAGGAAAAATAATGACAAGGCACCAGCTTATTCTAATAAGCTGTAAATAAGCTAACTAATTCGTATAAGCTAAATGGGAAACATGGGTTAAGTAATAAACTAGGTAGAGTTAAACTGAAAAAGACCCTAGGGCGACTAGTTTGTGTGTGGCTTTGTGAACAAGAGGTCCAGGGTTCGAATCCCTGGACTCTCTTTTTGTGAAAACATTTTTTTTTACTTTTCTTTTTATAATCTTACAAAGAACATGAAAATAAGCTGTTAATGTAACTACAACATTATTTAAAAACTACAAATAAGCTGGAAATTAGGCTATGGAATCAGAACAGTAAACTTAAAAGGAAATTAAGCTTAAGGCAAAATGAAATAAGCTGAAAAGCTAACTAAAGCAAAAGGGGAAAAAGAAATAAGTTATCATACTTAAAAACAATCCTAAATAAGCAGATGGGAACAGATTAAGCAGAGATCAATAAGCAATGGGCAACAAAAATCAAGTAGCATCTAAAGTCTGATGTGCAGGCTAAAAAGAACTACTGAGGGAACTTAAAAAGCTGATTTAAAGCTACAAGAAGCTAAGGCTAAAGACTGGAAATCATATACAAGAAAAAGCCACTAATCTAACAACTTAAATTCTAAAAATTAGACCTAAGGGGTTTGAAATAAGCTCTAAAAACAGCTTATGCAGTCTTCTATGGACTGAGGTGATCAGTGAGCATGCAAAGGGCACAAACCAAATTGAGCCTAATCCAACTCTTGAGCAACTTGGTCAATTAATGAACATGGCATCTGGGGGACTGAGTGAGACACAAAGATGCCACAAGCTACCTCAGAAGTAGCTTATGGCTCTAACTAGCTTAAGAGATCAGTAACTTATCTATTGCTTTCAATATTACCTCAAAACTTATCAAAGCAGAAAAATGAGCTCAAATGCCCCTAACAACAACTTATATAGCCTAATTTAGAGGAGATTAAAAATGATCCAAGGGCACATGAACAGTGGTCAAGGTTTTTGACCCGGTTTGACCCTAAACCAAACACCCCTTAACTTTGACTGTATTTAATTTTAAAGCTAAGCAGACCAAGTTAAACTAAATTTCCTGAAAATAGATGAATTACTAATCATATTACAACTTAAAAAGCACTAAGAAAGCTCTGTTAAGCACAAGAATAAGCAATTAAGCAAATGTTGACTAACGTTGACTTGTTTGGAAAATTTGAAATTAAACTGAAAAGCAAAAAAGGGAACTTACAATGAGCTTATAGAAGCTGAAATAACAGGGCAGAGAGCTTTTTGAATTTAAACAACACTTAATTGAAATTACTGTATTAAACTTGGATTCGAATTAAAACTAAAAGAGTACAAAGCTTTTGAACTGAAATTGAAACTGAAATTCAAAGTTATAATAAGCTTAAATTATGCTGACTATCTAAGAGCTTATCTAAATTCGACACTACATTACACTACTCCTACCTTAATTAACTACTCACTATCTAATTCTAAAATCAAACTGCCTTCACTTGTGCGTGTGGGAGGTGTTTTATACTTCCAAAAGCTTCCTTGGGTCCCTCTCAGCAAATCCCCACCATTGGATTAGCCTCAATTAATCCCAACCGTTGATTGTGGTTTTGGCGGGAAAACGGGTTAATGGGATTTCCCACGTGGGGGTGGGATTCACGTGAAGCTTGTACTAGCTAAGAGCTAGAGGAGGGGAGAGGAAAGTTGCGTGTGCCAGAGAAGGCATGGGAGACATGGGTGGTGGTTTTGTCAGTCTGGGGAAGAGAGAAAATGGTTTGGCGGGGTGTTAGTTTTGGGAAGGAAGGGTGGTTTTTGGGGTTGACTGGTTTTAGTTAAAAAGGGAAAACGGGGTGGGTTGTTTATTTGTTTTGGGATTGGGCTAGTGATGTTGTTGGGCTTGGTTGGGTTTGGTTGTGGCTGGGTTTAGTTTATTTTGGGTTTAGGATTTTTATTTAGGGGTTGGGTTATTTGATAGTTAAAAGGTTTAGGATTAGGGTTAGTTTTTAGGATTAAGCATAAGGACCAATTTCGCCATTTCAGAAAATCCAGGGACCAAATTTGTCATTTGTGCAAAATAATTCCAAGGGCCAATCTTGACAACTTGATATTCCTGAGGGTTGACTGTGACAATTTGAGCATAATTGTGATCCAAACTCGTGAATTTCTTCCCCGTCCTCGGCTTTTCACGCTTTTCCAATCTTGGGCTCGGTTTTGTCCGTTTTTGCCCTGTTTTCAATCCTTTTGTACCCGAAACACATAAAAACACAAACCAAGAATATTTGCAACAATATTAGATCTATTTGGGTGTTTTTGGTCATTTTTGTGTCTTTTATGGGTGTAAAATGATGAGTATTTACACACTCATCATGCAGCCTATATTCTGTTTGATTATTTTTTGCCTGTTTGGATTATAAAACATATATGTTTTGGAAATATTATTGTATAATCGTTCTCAATTTCATTTATAGCTTATAGGATCTACTAGTTTCCTTGATAATTTTAGTCGAGTTTATTGTAGCGTTTCTTATTTTGTTCGTATAAAGCTTATACGTTTAGTGTAGATCCACACGTTATGGATCCAAGTAGCCTTGTTACTTGTTAGACGACTTGAATAAATTCAAATCAATCTAAGTAAGAAACTCTAACACGGATTGTTAATGCTAATGCGGAATCTTAACACTAACAATGAAGAACACAATAACTATAACTAACTTCGTATATTAATTCTTTTAATCAATATGATTACAATCTTCGTTATCAAAAACTAATGCCTAAGGGTTCCTTTTATACACTAAGGAAACCCTAGATACAAAACGTGTAGAAGGATATACGTATCTTCTCTAAAGATAACTACGTATCCTTTCCTAACTTATCTCTAACAAACTTTCCTAACTTTAATAAACAGACTTAACCACTAAAGTCAACCAGACTTAACTATTAATTACTCTACCAGACTTAACAATGAACGACCAGACTTAACAATGACAAGACTTAACTAATATAACTAACGGACTTAACCACGTAACCAGCAGACTTAAGTCTGTTCTTCATATTAAGTCTTCTCTTGATAATTCCCAAAAATCCTCCCCTAACTTGATCTTCATGCTTCATGAATTTCAAGTTCCTTTTGAATGAGCTTCTGAGGATTGAATCTTGAACTCTTGGAATTATCTCTAACACTTCAAAACTTCAAATCTGATCTTTATGCAGCAACTTGACTTGAATAATCTTTTCACCATCTAATATGCAATCCATCTGATCTTCATAGCAACCATGACTACTTGTACATCAACTCTTTTAAGTTTCATACTATTCTCATCACTTCCAGGTGTGTCAACTCCTGTGAGAGGTGAATCATTGAAAATTAATGGATTTGATGTCTCTTTACCAATAGCCATCACTACTGGAGTAGCCAATGTTTTGGTGTGTAAGACCATGATACATTGATAACCATATGATTTTTAGTAAACCATCAACTATCAACGGATTTGTTTTGTCTTTACCAAAAGCCATTTGCTTTTGGACTAGCCAATTCTTTTGATGGAATGCACCTCATCTTGGTGAATTGATTACCATGTATGGTTTTCCACAGCCTTTACCACAAGCCATACCTTGTGGGCTAGCCAACTCTTCACTATCTCAGATATGGTGAGTTGAATACCATACAATTTTTGGTAAATTTCCAACCATAAACGAATTTGAAATATCTTTACCAGAGCCGTTTGCTCTGGATTAGTCAGTCCTTATGTGAGTTAGACATGGTGGACTGATAACCATTTGTTGTGTTAGTGCTATGCACCTTCACCAAGTGAGAAGTTCCTTTAATCTCACTTAACAACTTGAAAATTCTTTCAAACACTCTTAAACACCCCAATATGGTTCTTTTAAAGATTTTTCCTTAATCAAATCAAGCAACTGCTCATAAACTTCATCCTTCTCATCTGCATGTAACTTCTTTTCCAACATTCCCTTGCAGACCCTTGATGATAAAGGATATTCCACTTCTGCAAGCATATAAATAGTTGCACTTTGTAAAGGTAAACAATGTACCTTACATGTATGAAAATATCTCCAACTAACAATCCTTTGTTGATCTGTCAGCTTCCAAAGTTCATCTTCCTCTGAAGGTGGCTCAAACATTACTTTTAAATCTCCCCAAAAGACCCTTTCAAACTCTTCTTCAGGTTTGTTGTCCCCATGTCTGATATTCACCAACTTGTGCAAATCCATAATATCTTCTCTACTCACATCATTCAATATTGCTGGAAAATTAAGGTATACAACATCAGTGTTGTCCTCCCTTATGATCTGATAAGCAGCTCTTTGTCCAGTCCTTATTATATGATATTTGACAATTTTAGCTGGTTCCTTAGAGCTTTCAGGAATTGTTCCCATAGTACAACCCTCAGATGAAGGTTCTTCTTCTGATTCCTCCTCATGTACTACCTTTTTGGACTTACTCTTTCTTGCTATACTTTTCCTCCTTGTAAACTTTATGACTGGCTTTTTAACTTCTTTCTTTTCTTCCACAACATCAGACACTTTCTCAGCTTCTATAAATGGTTCAGATTCTGTCACTTTCTGTCTCTTGAAACTTCTTCTCAAAGAATCTTCATAATCCACTGGCCTATAGCCTTGATCTCTCTCATATGCATTCACATATTCAGCTTCAATTTCCTCAAATGATTTTCCTCTCATCTTTTCCCATGTTGAGTGCAGCATGTTCTTTAGATACATCTTCATCCCATGCATTTGATCTGCTTTAGACATCCTTTTGAGAACCTTGGTTTTCTTCTGAGTTTGCCTTATCACAGACATAAAATCCCCCAAAGTTTCTTCATTCCTTCTAGCATTCATGAACTCTGCTAGTTGTTTGGCTCTCTCCTCAGCAGTCAAACCTGGAATAGCTTTAAGTTCCTCAAACTTTGCCCTCAACTCATCTTCTTTTTCAATCATTTGCATCAGTGGATCATCATTAAATTCTTCTGATATCTTTCTGGCAAGCATTTCATCTTGTCTTTTCTGTTCTTCCTCCTTTTCAATCTCAGCCTTTTCCATTGCTTGCATCCTTGCAATCTCAGCTAAAGATGCTTCCTCTTCTCTTTCTTGTCTCTTTGATTTCTTGGGCTTAGGAGTTTCAATCACAATTTGTTTTCCTTCCCTTTGAGTTTTAGGCTGCTCCTCATTACAAGACTTATCTCCATGAGCAGAACTAACAACCTCACCAGACTTTACTTGACCACCAGACTTAATTACCTCACCAGCATTAACATCACCAGACTTAATCTCACCAGTATTAACTTCACCAGACTTAATACCTTCAGCAGACTTAACCAATTCTTCATCAGATTCTTCATCAATTATCAACTTTCTTTTTGGATATCTGCTTTTCTTCCTTTGTTGTTAAATTTTACTTAGAGATTGAGCTAATGTTTCTGCTGCTTCCCTTCCTTCAGGACTTATATCTACTTCATCAGCTGGTTTATCCTTTGCTGGTGTCTTAAGAACTTGTTCTTCCTCTAAATTCCTCCCCTGTTTGGAAGAATTTTCATCCTCACCTTCTTGGTCATCAAAAGCAACTCCTTTCTCCTTCATAACCTTCTCCAGCTTTTTAACCCTCTTGACCAAAGTTAGAATAGCCCCACTCTTAGCATTGTTTGCCTTCTCCAATGATTCTATTCTCTTAACCAAAGCAGGCACCAATGTCAGAATATCCTCAACAGTCATAAGGTTGGAGTCCTCGTCCTGAATAGGACTTGGAATATGGGTTTGCTGTGGTGGTGAAGATGGTGTGGGTGTAGGTACCCTTGGTTGGGATGGTGATGGACTTGGTTGTGGTGTGGGTGAACTTGGTTGTTCCTGAGCTTGCTCCACATTGGTTGGTTGTTCAGCATGAGATGTACCTGCAATGTTAGTTGAACTAGAAAGCATAGCAGGCAAAAGTGGCCAATGCGCTCCATTGAATCCCCTTTTCATGTTTGCAAAGATTTTAGGAGTAAAAGCCACAATCACATAAGTCTGCAGTTTATCTTCAGGTTCAAAATTCAAAATCATTTGCAAAAATCTTGGGTACATAAAAAATTTGTGTTTGTTGTTGACATTTGCTACCATGCCATCAAAAATGAGTTTTGAAAAGTTGAAAGACCTTCCAAGTGAAAGACAGACCAATGCAGAAGCAATATTGCTTCCAAACTGATCCCATCCACCACTCTTGGGACTTAGGCAATGGAGCAAATGATGAAGTAAAAACCTCCACTGTGGTGTAAAATAGCTTTTCCAAAAAGTAAAAGTACCATCAGTGGGATAGCCTATGGTTCTCATACCCTCAAAAAGGTCATCATTAGACAAAATATATTCCCCTGAGGCATCATCCAATTTAAGACTGCTCCTAATGGATGCCTCAGTGACAATGAAGTCATGGGTATCAATGGTTGCTCTTAACTGTGGTGTACCATCAGCAAGAGTTTCAGAGGTAACCGACCCCCAAAACTGCTTAACAAGAGAAGTATAAATTGTAGGATTATGAGTTAAGGCGTACCGAAGGTTAGAACCTCTTAAGAAATCCACAATCTGCTCGAAACCTCCACTTTGATTTGGTTTCTTCAAGAAACCAACCTGGTTATGCTTGTCACAAAACTTTAGTGAAGCCATAGTCAAGAGAATGATTAAGTGCTGGTTTAGGGTTTGAGTACTGGTAGTTAAAAACAGAGTATCGTAGGCCGAAAATAATGATATTTTAAAATTGGAAGCAAATAATGAATAAAAGTGAGATATTTTATCAAATTTTATCCTTATATACTTCTATTTCTCGAAAAATACGCAACGGTATTATTTTATCAGAAAAATCATTATTTTACTGACCAGACCTAACGGTAATAAAATTTAATTACATTTTACACTACCAGACTTAAAATCGGTCAACCAGACTTAATCACTGACTCACCAGACTTAACTAAGGAATCAGACAAACACTCATGAAAAGCAATATCAAGGCTTCTGATCATTACCAATCCATGTGATTTCTGCAAATGTTAGTCCCAACACCAAGAAAAACCAAGAAAACATACAAACAAACGATTTTACAATTAAAATGAAGAAAAGTTTTCTACCATAATTAACACTACTAGAGGATTTTTTTTTTTTTTTTTTTTTTAACCAGTATTAAATCTATTACAAGAATTAACTTCTAAGCCTACCAGAATTAATTCCTAATCAGAATTAACTACTTATCATAATTAACTACTTAGTATTGGTTTTACAAACTTTACATTTAGCCTCCCCTTAAATGTAACCTCCCCTTAAACTGAGCTAGGGGTTCTCCATCTTTCCTCCTGTCTGTATCCTTGTCCTACCAGTATTGACTTGTTCCTAATCAATACTCCTCTTTCATCTAATTTGTTGCTGAAAAGCCACTTTGTTCCAGTCACATCTGCCCCATTTGAAGATTGTGCTGTATTATTAGCAAAAGCACTCCT
This sequence comes from Artemisia tridentata subsp. tridentata, assembly GCA_021014915.2. NCBI lineage: Eukaryota > Viridiplantae > Streptophyta > Magnoliopsida > Asterales > Asteraceae > Artemisia > Artemisia tridentata. The sequence continues at coordinate 77,438,454 of CP139502.1, forward strand.
CACAGGTGAATGAGGTTTGTAAAAATTGTTTCTTTGATTATATGAGTTCACCTGTGGTCTATTTATTGGTTGTCTGGGTCCAGAATGATTAAACCACCCAGAATTAACACTTGGCCTCACATAATTAACATTTTGACCAACATAACTAACATTTGGTCTACCAGAATTAAAATTTGGTCTACCAGAACTAAAATTTGGTCTACCAGAACTAACAGATGACCAACCAGAATTAACATTAGGCATACCAGAATTAAATTGTGCTGGTCTAGTCACAAACTTATTAGCATGATTAATCCTGTTAGCAGTATTCCAAACTGGTTTATCATTCATATGGCCAACATTAACATTCTTATTATTTCTTAGTTCAGCCTCTCTTTTCATCCTAACCTCATGAAAATCACAGTCCCTAATCAAATAACTTAGACTACCACACACAAAACATCTTTTAGGACCAAAACTGTAGTTTCTCTTGTACTCTTTTCTCATCCTATCAGGTTTTGGTGACTCTTGATTTTTGACAGACTTCCTAGGAGATTTTATGTGAATATCACAACTAGGTTTATCTGTATGAGGTTTGGGTGTAGTCACAACTGGTTCATTATTTTTGACTGATTTTGACTCATAGACATCTTTAGGTGCACTCTCTGATTCTGAATCAGACTGCTCAGAGACATCTCTAGTAGATCCTTCACTGTCATTGGTTTGACAAGTGGAGTATTCACTAGATTTGTCATCTGAGTTGCATGTCTCAGGATAGATAGGACCCTTTTTACCATATACAAACAAAGAGTCATCTAGGTCTTTCTTTTGTAGAGGAGTGTAATCTCCACTTAATGGAGGTGGCACCCCTTTAAAATTATTAGTTTTAATGAACCTATTGTACACTGGTCTACCAATAGAATCCTCTTTTCTACATTTGAATACAGATATGTCCATCTCTTCCTCATAGCTTAGAACTTCACTATCTGAATGTATCCCATAACCTAAGCCAATTTTACTTGTAGAGCTCATACTAGATGCTATTATCTTATCCTGACACTTAGCAGAATGGGTCCATTTGTCTACTTTCTTTTGCAATTCATCTCTTTCCTTAACAGCTTTCATGCCTGTTCTTCTATATCTCTTAAGTTTTTCATCTTTTTCATATATCTCATTAGCTTGAAAGGTGAGTTTTTCATTTAAGGAAGCTTGTTTGTTTTGATAGTTAACTATTTGTGCTTCTAAAGTTTTAACAGCTTTAGCATAAGCAAGAATTTTTGCTTCATGGTCACCTATTTGTGTTAATTGTTCATCACACAAGGCTTTAACATGATTATATGAATCAATGCATAATTTTGAGCACAAAGATACCTCATTACTGGAACCAATAGCCATAAGTGCATGGTTTGGCTCTTCATCTTCAGGTGTGTGTTCATCCCAATTCACAGCTCCAGCTTCCAATGTCATCAAGCTCATCTGATTCTTCCCCATCTTGTCATTATCTTGAGAGTCAGAACCCTTCTTCTTTTTCCAATCGATAGTCACCTTTTCCTTGCAATCTCTGGTAAAGTGACCATGCTTGTGACAATTGTAGCATTCAACAGTCCTCCTATTGTATCCCACTGGTGACTTCCCATCAAGCTTAATGTTCCTCCCAGTCTGCTTGTAAAACTTCTTAACCCTGAAAGCAATCATGGCAATTTGCCATTTGATATCCATTTCTTCAACTTCAACATCATTGATCTGTTCCAGATCCTCACTGATGAAGCCTTGATCTTCTGGTTCCTTAGCAAGAAGTGAGTAAATTACTTCATCAGTAAAGCCTGCTGGAGCATCTCTTTCTTTTCTCATGCTGCTAGAAGAAGCTTCATGACCACTAGAATTAACGCTGCCAGACTTAACCTTGTTAGTGCTGCTCTTGCCTTGAGAAACAAAAGCAACATTTGTAGAACTTGAAGATGCTTTTCCTTGGATTTCCTATTCAAACACCTTGAGATTGTTGTACAGGTCATCAGTTGTCATGGTGTCAATTTCATCCTTCATCCTCATGGTCAATGTCACACTTGACCATTCTTTTGGTAGTACTCTAAGAAAATTTTGGTTTGCATCTTCTTCTGACACAGCTGCACCATGAACCTCCAATTGTGATAGAAGATGTTGAAACCTATCATAACCTTTTTCCAATCCCTCTGAACTGGATACACTGAAAGCTTCAAATTGCTGTTTAAGAATAGCCTTTTGCATCTTCTTGGAGTTAGCATTCCCTCCAAATCTTTTCTTGATAGCCTCCCAAATTTCCTTGGCATCATTCATGCCATGAAACCTTCTCAGATGCTCTTTGGGAATTTCCATTAGCAGCATAGTCTTGGCCTTCTTCTCTTTTTCAACAGCCCGTATCTCTTCAGCAGATACTGGTGGTAATATCCTAATCACTCCATCTGTACCTTGTGAAATCCTTTTCTTCGAATTTCCATTCTGTATGACCTTCCAGACTTCGCTGTCAATATACTCAAGATAATGTTTCATCTCCATAGCCCAGATGTCATATTTTTCTCTCTTTAGGATTGGGAGTTTTATGTTGGATATGGTTGTTGTTGCAGAGATGGGTTGTTGTTGTCTAGATGTGCTTGCTTCAGGTTTTTCTTCATCATGGATTGATTTTTCATCATCACTGTTGTGAAATGAGAAACCATCATTCTTATTGGGATTTTCAACGTCAGACATTTTGCAGGGTTTAGGTGAGTGAATTTTGGGTTTGGTTATTGTGTTTCTTCAAACTCAGAGACTCTTTACAGGCTCTAATACCACTTGTAGGTCCACACGTTATGGATCCAAGTAGCCTTATTACTTGTTAGACGACTTGAATAAATTCAAATCAATCTAAGTAAGAAACTCTAACAGGGATTGTTAATGCTAATGCGAAATCTTAACACTAATAATGAAGAACACAATAACTATAACTAACTTCGTGTATTAATTCTTTTAATCAATATGATTACAATCTTCGTCGTTATAAAAAACTAATGCCTAAGGGTTCCTTTTATACACTAAGGAAACCCTAGATACAAAACGTGTAGAAGGATATACGTATCTTCTCTAAAGATAACTACGTATCATTTCCTAACTTATCTCTAACAAACTTTCCTAACTTTCATAAACAGACTTAACCACTAAAGTTAACCAGACTTAACTATTAATTACTCTACCAGACTTAACAATGAACGACCAGACTTAACAATGACAAGACTTAACTAATATAACTAACAGACTTAACCACATAACCAGCAGACTTAAGTCTGTTCTTCATATTAAGTCTTCTCTTGATAATTCCCAACATTTAGTATTTAATCTTGACTATGATTTTCATTAGGTTTGAAGGCGTGCACATATGTTCTAACGAAGTTGATGAGAAACTCGAAGTACACATATGTTATTTGAAGGTGTGCGCGTATGTTTTAAAGAATTTGATCAGAAAATGGAAGTACAACTATGTTTTTTGAAGGCGTGCATGTATGTTTTTGGAAGACGTGCACACATGTTAGAAAATATCTGATAAGAAACTTCAAATATGGAGTATATGTTATGTGTACATATGTCCGTTTCCATTAAATATTATTAGTGCACACGTGTATAAATCGATTAGATTCATGTATTTTCTGCATTTTAGAAATTTGTATTTTAATTGTATTTAAATTAATATCGAATTTTGTGTATAACATTTATGTTTTTGGTTTGTTATAAATTTACATTATCTGAAAAAACACATATGCACCTTACTATTTGAAAAACATGCATGTTGAAAAAATTATTCCAAAAAACACCCATGCACTAAATCATTTTAAAAACATGCCTGCCGAAAAAAAAATTAAAAAATAAAAATAAAAAATAAAAAATAAAAAATAAAAAATCAAACATAATATAAAAATGTCTTTTACAATTATACCCTTTTGGATTAAATGTAGTTTCCCTTAATTACAAAAATGTCATTTTGCATTGATATGTTGCACACTATCCTTTATTAGGAGTACATAAGTGGTTCTCGCAGTTCACGCAGATAAGGTGGTTCTCGCAAGAAAGGGACCCTACTATAATAAATGTAAGTTTTAAATATCAAAAAGTCTAAAAATATTTGATGTGTCATTTTATAAAAAATTTCAAAATTTTTATCATAACGTATACGAATTACTCCTTCCGTCCCAAATTATATGTTCACTTTCATATTTCACAAAGTTTAAGAAAAGTGGGCCTCTTAAAATATTAACCAATAAAATTTCATTCTCATCCACTTTGAATCATTTTGATTGGTTGAAATTAAAAGTGAACATTAATTTTAAGACAAAAAAAAATAGCAAAGTGCGGTATTTTGGGAGTGGAGGGAGTATTTTCAGTCAATATTGGAAAAAGCTACGATGGTCCAAAAATTTAAAAACCATAATGTACTACTCCCTCCGTCCCACATTAAGTGTTCATAATGGAATCTTGGGATGTCCTAAATTAAGTGTTCAGTGAATATTTTCAACCAATAAGAAGAGACTTTAGTGGGTAATAGTGATATTTGATTGGTGGAGAGTGTAGTTGGCCCCACTCTCCTAAAACTTTGTGCATTTGAAAAGTGGACACTTAATATGGGACGTAATGGAGTATTGTACAATTGTTTGACCAATCATAATAAGGAGGGGCTATTAATAATCTTTCAAAACCATAGTGACTTATTTGTATCTTTGAACTTAATCCCCAAAGTAACATATAAAACACAGGGAAAAACATAATCAAAACTAAACTTCGATAAAAACTAGAATTCAAAAGAGATGTTACAAGCATTCTCCGCCACTCACGTGATCATTCCTTCGTCACGTAACCTTCATTTCCCGTCATCAAATGCTCACTTTTTCCCGGTAGCTAACAACCGGCAGTTACGGTCAATCACTACGGCTGTTAAAAGCAGCAGTAATAATGTATCATTTGATCTTAAAGGTGGCAAAGGGTAATTTTTTTTATTACCCATTATTGAATTATATTGATTTTAGTTTATGTTTGATATAAATTGTTAACATTATTATTGGTGATTATAATCTAGGGGGTTCACAGGAACCGGGTGGATGTTTGTCGCCCAGTGTAAATTTTCGTTAAAAATCACGATTTTTCCGAAATGAACCTTGTCCGAATTTTTTTGTCACTAATATGACAAAAGAAATGCATGTCTTTTTAATTTGTTTATTACTCCTTAGTTTTTATTAGTTTTAATCAAACTGTACATTTTAGTTTATTTTTACTGTATTTCATTTATATTCGTAAAAAAATTATGCACCTGGTGACCGACTGTATTGGGTCCACCCATGGTTATAGGTTATGATTGATGTTATTTAAGTCAACTAAGTCAGCCCCCAATTTTAGTTTATAGATTTGGTTGATTAGTACTAATTAGTTGAATTTTGTTATAAAGTTTAGGGGTTCTTTGTGTAAGCTTATTAGAAACTAGTAAAAGGATGAGTTTTTCAGTATTTGGGTTACCCGGTTGGGACGATTCTCTGATTTAGATGTAGACGGTCTAACTCAGGTATCCCCGTGACCGTTTTAGACCTTTTCCCTGGCCACCAAAATGTGTACGTTGTAAGGTTTGAACCCTAGACCTCTTGTGAGGAGGTTACGTGGCTTATCACTAGGCCATCTGGTGGTGGTTGTGTAAGCTTATTAGGAAATTTTGATAAGCTTATAAGTACAATTTTTTGGGCGTATAAGGTTATTCAATTGAGCTTGTGAACTTTATAAGCTCATAAGCTCAAGTGTACAAGCTCATAAGCCCAAAAAAATGAGCTTATAAGCTTATCAAGTAATAAGCTGATAAGCTTAAACAAACTCCCCTTTAATGTTATCTGAAATTTACAAGTCTAAGTTTTAGAAATGATGTGAAGTTATACGCTGAGAAAACTAGAAAAGTAATTATGTTTGACTTTTGACTTTTTAGGGGTCTGTTTTTGTGAATTTGGCTTCAAATTTTGACATGAAATTTGTTGCATATCCAATACTATAAGATATTTCATTGTAGTACTTATAACAAAGGTTTGTATGGTATGAATTTTCCTGGTTTTATAGCAAAGCTAAAACCGATTTTTTGAAGTTAAATGGTACTTTCTTTGACCCTGGAAAGTCAAAATGAAGCTCTTTTGTGCTAGGAAATTGGTAGTCTGAATAATCTGTTCAACTGGTGGTAGACTAATTACATTTTTCTGGTCTTGATGTTTGGCAGAATGAGTGGATTTCATGAAATTGAACTTAGCGTTCGAGATTATGAATTGGATCAGTACGGAGTTGTGAACAATGCTGTATTTGCAAATTATTGTCAACATGGTGAGTCTTTTTAATGTGCATAATTCATTTAGTTATTTGGTTTGATCACAAGCTACTATCGAATAATGTGATATAAGAAACGCGGGTAGACGAAAGATTATTTTAGTGTCGTTTGGTTGGTACAGCAATCAGACTAAGCTTATGAAACTTGTTGATTTCAGCATGTGGTTAATTTCATTTCATGTCTCCTAAGGATGTATTTTAATTTTTTATTCAACAGCACGTCATCAACTTATGGAAAAGATTGGCTTAAGTATTGATCCAATTGCTCAAAGTGGTAACGCTGTAGCATTGTCTGAATTATCGCTTAAATATCTTGCACCTCTAAGAGTATGCTTTTAACTCCACTTGACTTCATTTTTAACCTCCCGCTATATAATTCTTAACTTCCTGTAGCTCTTCCGTTTAAAAAAATACACATTGTTTTTACACACACACAAAAATAGAAGAAGCCATAATTATGTTTGAATGGAATTGGGCAAATTTTATTGTTCTTTATATCTTTCAAATGATGGTTCCAAAAGTAAATAACTCATATAAACTTACGAATTAGTCGCCAGTTTGTATATGAGTTGGGATCACTGTATGATACTAATTGCATATATGTTCATGGTATTTTGTCCAAAACAGATTAGTGACAAATTTATTGTGAGAGTGAGGATATCAAACACATCAGCTGCTCGTATATTCTTTGAACACTTTATCATCAAGATCCCAAATGAAGAGGTTATATATATCTATAAGTTTCTTCCTTAAGCATGCATTTCTTGTTGCGACGATAGTAAAAGACAGAAAATCCCTTCATGGGTTCCTGTTATATAATTATGTGTTGACTGCTGAATCTTGTAAATTTATGTTTTCTTTTGGTGTAGCCTATTTTGGAGGCACTGGCGACTGTAGTTTGGCTTGACAAAAACTATCGTCCGGTTCGTATTCCATCAGAGGTGAGATCCAGACTTGTTCAGTATCTACGTCATGAGGATTCCAATTGATGTTCATCATATTACCATTTTGGGGGCTGAGATGAAAAATTGAGGTGTTTTTGCATAAGTACTATTCAGCATGTAACTAAAAGTAAGCTTAGCCCCCTATTCTCAATTGAGCTGTTATAGTTATGATCTATTTCGGTTTTAGTATTGTTGTATCATATCATTTGTTCTTGCAAGGTTGAAATTGTTAGATTTGGAGTGATCCAAAACCATATTAACAAACGAGATACTGAATCATGATGATAAGATCATCGAGTTATAGTGGCTTTTATAGCCCCCACGCCTCAGCACCCTATGTCATTGGGGTTGCACCCTTTGTGGATGTCTCATTTTAGACAAAATATTAAGAATTCAAGATTCCATGTTTATAGTTGATGATCAAATTCGCAACTTAGGTTCTCATATTATAAAATAAAATGTGAGTTGTACTACTTGTATATCATCAGTATACTTTTAGATCTAAATATTTTCCTTTACTTAAACAACAGCACTGCAAAAGATTGGTGTTAGACATCTGTAAATTATTTCCTTTACTTAAACAACAAACACAATACACAAACGACAAATAAATAAGAAAAATCATCAAGAACACAATATCTAACACGGTTTAGATGTTTGGGTTGATAGATCATAGACGTACGTGCATATGCAGTAGGTTATATCTCTTTTATGTTATCAATTGAAAGTAAAAAGTGTTGCATAAGTGGAGTGAAATTTAGAATATACATCTCATGGGTCTTATTTATTTATTTATTTATTTATTTATTTAATTTATTTATTAGCCCGGAGTCGGTAACCTCCATGGCCACACGATGATTAATTTTCTCCCAAATGTTTGAATCTGGGACCTCCAAGGACTTTAACCACTTAGGAGATCAAATCAAAACCACTTGGTCACCCCATGTAGTTCTCATAGGTCTCACTTTCAAAATTGTTAAAAATTATATTGGGTCCAACGGGTTTCTTACACTAACATGAACGTACAAATTATTACCTTTTCTATAAATATATCTAGACCCGTTTGGGTCTAGATTGCTGGGTGTGAGAATATCTATAACCATGAAACCACTACCTATTGGGAATGTACAAGCTGTGTGTTTCATAATGAAATGGTGGGGCCGGGTGAGTGATTATCATTCGTGTTTTCGTTACAACACAAGAAAGGTCGAGGGGTAAAATATGATGCGTGACTGCATGAGTGAGAAAGAAAAAGATGATGTAACACAAAAGTGAAGATAATACAAAAGGTAACTATTAGGTCCGGAGATATTTTGTTTAAATCCGTAAAAAAAGAGGATGTTAACAATTTGAACAAGTAATTGAGTCACAACTCACAACTCACAAGGCTGACTTTCCCTAGTGGTGTGACTATTAAACCGCCAAGAATTAGATACTAGACACATACCGAACCTTCTTGTGCACATAATAAAAAAGTACTACCACCGAGGCACCAATCACAAAACAAACTCGATCATTTTGATCACGTAAAATGGAGAATCAGAAGAAGGTGATGGTAGCAATCGATGAAAGCGAATACAGTCGTTATGCACTTGAGTGGGCTCTTCAAAACCTTCACGAATCCATAGCTAATAAGGAACTCATCGTTTTTACTGCACAACCATTATCTGATTACGCATATATTCATGCATCAAATTATGGTTCTACTCGTACGTTACGTTTCGATTCTTACTTTGTTTGTTTTAATGCTTTAGTTTCATGTTATAATTGACTGAAAAGCTTCTAAAACTTTTGTCTCTAGAAAAACGTTTGAAAGTTAACAAACATGTTTTGATGCAATTTTTAAGAAAATTGGAAAAGATAAAGAGGTATATAGGAAATTCGTTGTAAGAACGTAAAAATAAATATACAAATCTCTTCTGTGTTGATTTAATGTGTTTCTTTTATAACTTTTCTAGAAAAGTTTTCTGAAAAATGCCGTTATCTTTTCTGTGTTGATTTTGTTTAGTAAAGTGAAATATTTTCATATTGAAAGATGTCTAAATTACTACTGTAGTTACTAACGCGGTTTCATCTATAAACAATTGTTTCGGATTCTTTATCAGCTTGGCGGTTAGACAACTTTGATTGCTTAAGACCAAGGTGATAAATAGCGCGAGGCGTGGCGTGGCGGCATGACCAAGCCTCACGCTTTAGCGGCTAAGGCGAAGCTTTTGCGTTTATAAGGCGTGACATAAGGCAGCAAAAAATATGAAAATATTTATATATTTATATTATATTTTATATATATCAATTTTACAAAAAGACGTGACATAACGCATGGCGTGGTGGCATTACCAAGCCTCGCGCCTTTGCGCGCCTTTTACAACCATGCTTAAGACTAGTTATTTTGCACACACTAGCGATTTCTAAAAGTCATAGCCTCATAGGTAAACAAAAAGGAGTATTAATCTGATCAAATGTCCGAGTATGATCGATCCCCTTAAGTAGTGGCGGTGCGGGTCTAAGGAAAAAAAACTTTACAGGGGCAACATTAGCAGCTATCACAAAATCCGTTAGTAAATATTCTTTTTACAGATGTAATTACACCAGGGGCATCCGCATCTCCTCTGGTATTTATGCGTAACTAGCGCACAAACGCACCTGTTTTACTTAAAATGGTAGTTCTTTGATTAGTTTTGTGTTCAATCCACTCCTTTGTAAGTATATGTAAACCGGATACGACAAAGTATACTAATGTGTGGTTCGTGTTTTGCAGCTCCGGAGCTGATCAGAAATATTCAAGAAAATCAGAAAAAAGTTGCTCTAAGTCTGTTAGAACAGGCCCAGGATCTATGCAGCAAATATGGGGTACTACACCATTACTTAACAAGTTATAGATGCTCAAGATGTTTACACTAATGACTGATGTATCTTTATTTTAAAACTCATTTAACTACACAGATAACTGCAAAGACAATGACCGAAACAGGGGATCCTAAAGAGCTCATATGTGACACCATTGAAAAGTCAAATGTCCAGCTTCTTGTGTTGGGTAGCCATAGTCGTGGCGCTATCTCGAGGTTTGTTCTGTTTCTTGATCATGTTTTATTGAGACCAAAATTATATTCTTTGCCAATGAAGTAATTTGGTTGGTACTTGAAACAGGGTTTTTCTTGGTAGCGTTAGCAATCACTGTGTTCAAAACGTGAAATGCCCGGTTCTTGTGGTAAAGAAACCTGCCTAAACAAATCAAATATAGTCATGTTCTCTTTGGAGTGTTGTGATCATCTTGTTCTAGTGTTCTACTTTTGCAACTTTTCCTTATATGCTTTGTATATATAATAATTACAAAAATCCTCATGTAATCGAAAATTCGAAATAAACTTTGCTGTGCCGTGGTCATGGTACTAGAGTTTGTTACAACTGTCTTATATAGTAGTATCTTTCGATGATGATGGCATAACAATTGTTGCATATAACTATTTGTGTCTTTTGACGTCTATTCTTTACTGAATCTTGGATGATAGTGTAAAACTCACAGCTTCATTACTTTGGATCGGCTTTGTTTTATAATTACAGTTATGGAACTTAAAGTATCCCAATAAAACAATAGTTGACCAGTCAAGCTGATCCGACTCGCTCTTATCACAATGAAACAAAACACGAAAGATCAGATGTCACTCCCGGTTGGTTACATGTATGCACAGTCTTAGCCTCTTTGAATCCCTTACAAATGGCAACAAATTTTAGAAGCCTAGAGCACAAAAGACGATCTTAACTGTTTGCCCAAGTTAATAAATACTGTACGTCCTTGATGTAGCATTTGGTCATCATAAGATCTTAGAAATGAGTAGAGAGAAAGAGAGTTTGTGTTTGTGCAGATGGCAGATAATAGCATCTAGAATAAGGTGACGCTAGTGAGTATAGCCAGTACACTCTCACTTAGCCCTCAAAACGTTTGGATCTACCTTTGTAAATCCGGAGCTTCTTATTTATACCGTCCGGATCGGACGCTCGTTGATATCAGCTGTATGCACCTTCTTGGGGAAGTAAGCGGTAGACACAAGACTTTGTCACAACGTATGCACTTTTTAATAAAGTTTTATCTGAAAAAGGTATGCACTTAGTATTAAACTCTAAAATATGTAAAGAAAAATTTAGTTTTTAGCTTTTACACTAGTGGTGACGCTCTTGTAGGCATGCATGTGCATACTCCTCGCCTCAAGTATGTCCGCCCTAAGAGAGACTATAATTGAATAAGGTTGTTTCCATAATATACCAGGTAGGGCTGAGCAACGGGTCAAACCGACCCGAACCAACCAAAACCGACCCGAAAACCGAATAAGGGTAATACGTGAACCGAGAACCGAACCGAGTAAAAGCTATCAAAACCGAAACCGAATCGAAAAAGGTTGGTTCGGGTCAGGTCGGTTTAGCTATTTCGAACAAAATAAGTGTGCTTTGAACCAAACCGAAATAATTATTCAAAACCGAAAAGAAAACCGAACCGAATAAGGTCGGTTCGGTTCGGACCGATTTCGGCCAATTTTTCTGTTCGGGTCGGTTTTCGGGTGATTTTGTTTAGCGTATTTTTTTCACGTTTATTTGTGCTTATTTATGTACATCTGGGTTGTTAATAGATAATTTTGTCTCTAGTTTGGGTGATTTTGAAACCCGTATTACCTTTATTACATAAAAGTTTCATGTTCTTAGAAGTCTTTGCGATACGAGCCAAGTATTTGTGATACGAATGGCTCGGGTGTAAAAAGAAATAATATAATGGCCAGAAATCTAAAATGAGACAAATGAAAATACGCGCTAGCTAGTATTTTATGGGAAAAAACACCTTACCAAATACGCATGAGAAATTGAGAATCTAGTTCAAAAAAAGAAAGAAAATAAAAACAATAAGATACGCATGAGAACAAATATGTTACCAAATTGACATGAAACAACATGCGAGTATCAATGTGATAACAGTTACTTACTACTACTACTACTGTATTTTAGGAGTCTTTCCATTTTAAAACATAGTTGTTGAATACTTGAATGGTAAATCCAAGGCTAAATTGAGGTTTGGGCCATGGTGGTTAGTAACAGATACTCTATCAGTGTTAACAACTCAGTTTTTAGAGGTAGGATCGAAAACCGAAGTAAACCAAACCGAACTAAAACCCAACCAAATCTATAAAACAAATTTTGGTCCAAAACTGAACCAAAACAAATTGACTATTCGGTTTTCGGTTTATTTTCTTTTTGACAAAATGCAAGCTGAACTAAAAACGTACACATCTACATTTAAGTATTTCTTATATATTTGTAATGATATGCGAAACAACAAGTGTATATCTGGGTTTAAGTGGAGTATGTTTTGGTGATGACCGTGATTGTCTTATTATACTAAATTGGTAATAAAAAAGGTTAGAAAGAGAGATAGCTAAGTTGACGCTGATGTGATAGTGGTAACCGCGGTCGTGTGTTGACCGTTACATTTAGTCTTAGTTATTACATTTGGTGTCAAAAGTTTATAAAGTAAGGTAAAAACATTGAGAAAAGTTCATTCAAGGACTAAATTTTTGTTGCATACTGAGGGACAAATCACCACCATCCATCTAATTTGAACTAGTGGTGGAGATTAACCTAAGATTTAATATGGAAACCCAAGTCCATGTTTTTTTTTCCTTTTTCTTTGTTTTTTTGTCTTTTTTATTTATTCACTTCTTTTTAACTTTATTTATTTATTTATTTATTTTTCTTTGTTTTTAATTCACGTTTTTTTTAATTAAAGGTTTTTTTTTTTTTTTTAATTCATGTTTTTTTCACTTTATTACGTTTTCGACTGTTTTCTTAAGTTTTCGTCCGTTTTCGTCCGTTTTCATATGTTATATACGTTTTCAAACGTTTTTATCCGTTTTCATACGTTTTCGTTCGTTTTTGTAAGTTTTCGTCCGTTTTCATACGTTTTAGTCCGTTTTTATCCACTTTTGTCCATTTTCAGACGTTTTCGTCCGTTTTCGGCGGTTTTTTATACGTTTTCAGACGTTTTTGTCCGTTTTCATATGTTTTCGTCTGTTTTTTTACATTTTCGTCTGTTTTTTTACTTTTTCATCTGTTTTTAGACGTTTTCGTCCGTTTTTACGTTTTCGTCCATCTTTTATACGTTTTCGTCCGTTTTCATACGTTTTCAGCTGTTTTTACACGTTTTCATACGTTTTCGTTCAGTTTCGTCCATTTTTCATAGGTTTCGTCCATTTTCAGACGTGTTTTTTACGCTTTCATACGTATTCGTTTGTTTTCTTATGTTTTCGTCCGTTTTCATATATTTCTGAATATCACAATTGATATTCTTAATATCATAAGTGATTTTCTGTGATATTCAAAATATCACTTGTGATATTAAGAATATCAATTGTGATATTCAGAAACGTATGAAAACGTATGAAAATGAACGAAAACGTATGAATGCGGACGAAAACGTAAGAAAGTGAAAAAGAAAACGTGAATTAAAAAAACGTGAAAATCACTTGTGATATTCAAAATATCACTTGTAATATTCTGAATATCACAAGTGATTTTCATGTTACAAAACATTAGTTGAAAATCACTTGTGATATTCAGGATATCACTTGTGATATTCAGGATATCACTTTTGATATTCAGAGTATCATCACTTGTGATATTCTGAGTATCATCAATTGTGATATTCTGAGTATCATCACTTGTGATATTCTGAGTATCACAGAATATCACTTCTGATATTCAGGATATAACTTTTGAAATTCAGAGTATCATCACTTGTGATATTCTGAGTATCATCGATTGTGATATTATGAGTATCATAACTTGTGATATTCTGAGTATCACAGAATATCACTTGCGATATTCAGAAACGCGAATTAAAAAAAGGTGAAAATCACTTGTGATATTCAGAATATCACTTGTGATATTCAGAATATCACTTGTGATATTCTGAGTATCATCAACTGTGATATTCCGAGTATCATCACTTGTGATATTCTGAGTATCACAGAATATCACTTGTGATATTCAGGAACGTATGAAAACGTCTGAAAATGGCTGAAAACATTTAAAAACTGACGAAAACAAATGAAAATGGACGAAAACGTAAGAAAACGGACGAATATGTAGGAAAACGGATGAAAACGTGAATTAAAAAACGTAAGAAAACGGACGAATATGTAGGAAAACGGACGAAAACGTAAGAAAATGGACGAATATTTAGAAACGTGAATTAAAAAACGTGAAAATCACTTGTGATATTCAGAATATCACTTGTGATAATACATAATATCACTTGTGATATTCTGAGTATCATCAACTGTGGTATTTTGAGTATCATCACTTGTGATATTCTGAGTATAATCACTTGTGATATCCGGAGTATCACAAAATATCACTTGTGATATTCAGAGACGTATGAAAATGTCTGAAAATGGCTGAAAACATTTAAAAACGGACGAAAACATATAAAAATAGACGAAAACGTAAGAAAACGGACAAATATGTAGGAAAACGGATGAAAACTTCTGAAAACGGACAAAAATGTATAAAAACGGACGAAAACGTATGAAAACGGACAAAAACGTAAGAAAACGGACGAAAACATATGAAAACGGACAAAAACAGATGAAAACGTATGAAAACGGACGAAAACGTATAAAAACGGATGGAAACGTATAAAAATAGACAAAAACGTATAAAATCGGACGAAAACGTATGAAAACGGACGAAAACGTAAAAAAAACGGACGAAAACGGACGAAAACAAATGAAAACGTATAAAAACTGACAAAAACGGACGAAAACGTATGAAAATGGACGAATATTTAGGAAAACAGACGACAACGTCTGAAAACAGACAAAGATGTATAAAAACGGACGAAAACGTATGAAAACGGACAAAAGCAGATGAAACGTATGAAAACGGACGAAAACGTATAAAAACGGACAGAAACGGACAAAAATGTATAAAAACAGACGAAAACGTCTGAAAACAGACGAAAACAGATGAAAACGTATAAAAACAGACAAATATGTATGAAAACATACGAAAAAGAAAAAAACGTTAAAATAAAAAGGTGAATTAAAAAAAAAAGACAAAAAAAAAAAGAAAAAAAATATTTAATAAAAAACGTGAATTTAAAAAAAGACAAAAAAATAAATAAATAAAAAACATTTAAAAAAAACATGAATTAAAACAAAAGACAAAAAAAAAAAAAAAAAAAAAAAAAAAAAAAAAAAAAAGACAAAGTAAAAGAAAAAAAACATGGACTTAGGTTTCCATATTAAATCTTAGGTTAATCCCCATTAGATCAAACTAGATGAATGATAAGTATTGATCCCTTGGTATGTAAACAAAGTTTTGTTCTCAAATGATCTTAAATGAAAAACATTTGGTTTGCTTAAGAAATTAGAATCCTAGCTGATAGACACATGAAACCATAAGCCCAGTCTAAAGGCCCAACAAATCAACTCTAAATTTTAGAGTATAAAACAAGGAGAGCTAGGGTTTCATTTCGTAAGGTTTTTCAACCGCCGTCTTTCACGCCGCTTTCATTTTAACCGCTTCAGATTTTAGTGGCCTGTACTTCCTAGGCGAGCACTATCATGCAAGTGTCGATTGGGATAGGTCACTAAGTCTGAGAGCCGTTAACTGAGGTGTTAAATGAGCCAAAGGCGAGCACTATCTTTAGATAAAATGTGGCCTGGATGAAGAATCTCGTATATGTGGTTGGTGGGGTTTTTGCAGGTATGTTTCTATAAGTTTGCACAAATTATAGCATGATAAAACGGATGATTACTAGAAATCCAAATCATAAAAACATCGTCTATTTAACTCATACAATGATACAAATTGTGTCTATTTAACTCATAAAAACTGTGTCTATTTAATAGTAAATTGGGTCTGATTTTGTTCAAAACTGAGCGCAACCTTTTGAAACAGACAAAAATTGTATCAGCTAAAATTGGAGGCTTAAATCAGAAACACCAAACAACCTAAAACAGAAAGCGTAAAAAAAAACAAACTACGGATTTTGGATTGAAAGATAGTGAACGAGTTACTTGTTTCAGAAAAAAGAGCTAAAAAAATGCATATTGATTTAACAAAGGGTGTTTGTCGTATATGTATAAATATCAATAGTCTTTGAAAGTAGTCGTTACTCTGCATAAAGTAAAGAACTTGATAAAGTAGGTGAAAGATTTTTAACTAGTGTTTTTTTAACAATTTGCTACACTAACCTACACCATCTAAACTTTTTTTCTTTCATGTCACTCGTAAAAACAAGGGCTAATTATCAAAATGGTATGTTAATTTCAACTTTTTCAAAAAAAGGTACAAAAATAAGTGACTTTTCCAAAAGAGTCATGTGCGATCGTGCGATCGTGCGAAACCACAAAAAACGCGACACGTGTCCAGACAAATTGGTACAAGCCAATGATTGGCTCCAGCAAATACCCCACGTGCAGAGTTGACTTTTGCAAAAAGATCGTGCGAACGACATTGTGCGAACGTGCGAACGAAATCTTCCAAAATCTTTTCAAATCTTACTTTGTACTGTAAGATTTCTTGGAAAAGACCAAACCCATTTTAATAACAATAAAAATTGTACTTCTTACTTTTAATAATTTTAACTTATTAAGTGAAAATATTACTTTTAATAATTTTATTTATTTCTAACACAGATCATAAACACTTTAACAAATACTGTAGTGATCAAAATCAAAAACACCGATCATAAACACGCTACAAAAACACCGATCAAACAAAGGGACGATACAAATTGACGATCAAAAACACCGTTAAAGAAGAAAATGTCCAGACCTCATGTAAGTTATATTTTCATTGATTTGTTTAAGATCTGCGTTGAAGATGTGAGTTGAAGATGACCTTTGAGTGATTTTCTTCATTTTATTGTTGATTGTAGACGGTTTTGTGTTAGGGTTTGTATGGAAATGGATTGTTAGAGTTTGATTCTTGATTGTTAGGGTTTTTCGAGTTATTCGATCTTGATTGTTATTGTATTCTGTTGTTTAGATTTAAATTTTAGTGGTTTGACTGTTTAGGAATTGGATATGGATTGTTACAGTTTGATTGTTGATTGTTAGGGTTTTTTCGATCTTGATTGTTAGGGTTTTTTCGATCTTGATTGTCCGGGTTTTTTCGATCTTGATCGTTAGACTTTTTATGACTTGGAATAGAATTGAACTGGAAGAATTATTGGACCCATTTTGTTGCCTATGAACTTGTATATTGTTGGTGATATGTGGTACTATGCTAAATATATTATATTATTGACTGTAAAACATTGGAGAATTAGTGGTTTTGATTTTGAATTGTGGGCATTGGCGGAACATATTTATTGGGTGGAACGGTATGTTACAAATTTTTTTAAGGCTTGGCAAAGTATTAACAGAACAGAATTTCTACTTCAGTTTTACAGGGCATGACCCTCCTCACCCATCAAAAAACCTTCCACCCATGAAGTCCTGTAATAGGACATGTCCAAGTTTGTCCTGTGATGGAACACAAGCCCCTGAATCATGCCTTTGGCTGATGCATAGTGTCATAGTTCCTATTAAATAACAAAACTCTTGTTCTTTTAGTGTGCACATATGATTTTTATAGCGTCACAATCTCTAATTTACGGGGGTTTCTTAGAAAATGAATATTCGAAAGATATTGAAATCTTCTTGACCTTGTTCTTTTCTCTGCCAAATCTTTTATTGGACGTGTTTATGGTATATAGCAGTGCAACTATAGCATTCAAACTAGCACATATAATCAGTAAATGATGCATCCTTTTTTTGACTAGTCTAGCCATGAAGCACTCATACCATGAGTTATGTTATTCATTAAGACTTGTTTGATGTATGGGCGATGGTGGGTGTAATTTAAGCTTGTGGTCTAGCCGCCATGATACAACAACATTAATCTTCTCGTATCTTTTGTGTAGCTCCTCAGCTGTCAAAGAAGAGGAGAACGGTCTTCTTACAGATAAAGATCTAAAACATCTATGGCAGCTTGTGGAGAGAAAAGACGGAGGTCCACCATGGAAGCATATGATGGACCGCTCAACCGCTAATATGTTCTATCAAGCATGGCAAAGAGATCCCGAGGTACTTTCTTTTTTATCATGACAAATTAGCAGATGCAGCAAGTTTTGTTCTACATTCCTGTCTCTTAATCTGTAGAAACCAACCTCAGCTTATAAATTTTGTGAGAACTTCATATAGATTACTCTTTTATATTGCGATACTTGTTTCTTTGAATTTTTTTTGAGGTGTCCGGTGGTGGGTATGTATTATTCATGCTATCTGTTTCTGCAACATTGAGGGGGTGTATGGATATGCGTTTTGGAAACCAATTAACGTAGTTACGATGATCAGTTTTTAGTGTTTGGAGTTTGGACAATCTGTTTTTTCTTTTAATAACGGGTATTTTAGGGCTGAAATAAGCAGTTTCGTACTAGTTGCAACAAATCTGATTATCAAAAGGCTTAAAATTGCCTAATCACTCTCCTCTTTAATCTAGTTTCATTCACCTCCGAGCTCACATCCAAGCACCTCTAAACTGCATATATGTTCAGCCGTCTAATCATATGATCTTTGACTGTTGAATTCCGGCACATTATGTTTTTTTCTTGTGTATCTTGGTAGACCGGGCCGCCTCAGTATTGCAGCAAGACTGTGTATGAAAATGCAACACCTGAATTGATAAGGGATTTCTACAGGGATGATGATTTCCGACTGAAGCGGGATGATATGCTTTTACATGCTACAACCCTTGAAGAATTCCTCACCACAGGAACAAGTGTAGTGCATTGGACACGGAAGGTAAGCCACGTCACCCACACCCATGTTGATGGTTACTTTTTATGTTGGATCTTGTTCTTGATTGTGAATTTGAGGTTTTCTGTGTTTCTTGATTATGTTTGGTTATGTGGGGTTGTTAAAAATTAGTTATTTTTGTGTTTTAGTGTTGATTTGTGGTGTTTTTTCTATGTTGTGAGTTGTGACTGATGGGGTTATTTTGAATTGTGATATGTAGTGTTAAATGGGAATTTTTTGTTCGTGTTTTCGTGGGGCTGAGCCGGATGACGAGAGTGTTGATTTGGATGATAACCAGCAAGTTCAAGGCTCGAGTAATGTGGTTAACAGGAATGCGTAGGATAATTTTTCTTTGTTCCTGCATAATTTGACTAATAAGGTCAGTTTTATCAGTCAAAAGTCTTGCCTTATTACAGTTGTGTTTTATATCGGTTTTAGTTATTATAAGTTATTACAAGCTTCAACCATTTAAGCCATTCTCATTTGCAATTTCTGTGTTCCTCAGGTCAGTGATTAGCATAGTTCAATCCCTTAAGGTCTTGGTCTGAGTTGAGTTATCATTTTATACCCTTAGTTAAGTATTGCAGACTCAATTCCTTATTTTCATAGTTTTTGCAGCTTTTGTAGATTTTTAATTGAATCAGCTTAAGTAGTTATAAGCTGAATTTTTGCATTAAGATAGGTGGCCAGCTCATTTAGACATTAGCATTTTTTTTTTTTGAATTTTCAGATTTTAGTTGGACTGCTTTTCTCAGCCTTGAATATAGCTAGTACTCCCCTGCACCACTTGATAGTTCAGCAGACTGCAGTTTACTTTTGCCTCTCACTCAGTGCTTATTAGCTTCCCTGGTGCTTATTCCTATCCCTACAGCTTATTTAGCCCCCCTAGTTGCCTGAGTTCATATTCGCTTCCATTTAGCTTTTTATTTAGCTTTTACTGCCCATTAGTATAAGCTAGCCTTTGTTTTTTCTTTTTCTTTTTCTTAACTGCCTAAACTGCCTAGTTTCCTACACTTTATTTTCAGCTTATTTATACTTTCTAAAATTATTTCTTTTTTTAAATATAAGTTTCTTATATTAACTAGTTTAATCAGTTTTTAAAATAAAATCAAAAAAATAAAAAAGTTTTAAAAAAGGGACTTGACTGGGATTCGAACCCCATTCACCCAGGAAACAACCCAGCACCTTACCATCTGCTCTAGTCCACTTTGTCAGTTATTCTTTGCACTAGTTTCTTTTTAATCTTGTTTTATTTCTTTCCACTTTAGCTTATTTAACTAACTTATTTACAGCTTATTTCAATAAGCTGTCTTGGTGATTTCATTTTTCCTAGTTCCTTTTTAGTCTAAAGTATTTACATAGAAATTTCCAGATTTTTCCCAATAGTTTTAATAATTTTAATCTTTTAATTTCTTTTAAATAGTTTTTAATTCATAATAAATAATTAAAAAGTCAAAAAAATATTTTTCTTTTTTCCAAAATTTTCTTTTGTCATGTAGGATGTAGGAAAAATAATTTTGTACCCGTAGAGTTTATATTCCATCATTTATTTCACGTTTTTATATTCGCGTAGTTACCGTTTTTATTTAGGTTTTTATTTGTTTCCATTTCTGTTTTTATTTATTTACGTTCTCAATCAAATCTATTCCAAATATTCCGTTCTCAATTTTCAAACACGAATCACAAACCCGATTTCACGAATTCCATTCAATCCTTCATCGGGGATAACGAACCTAGGTTACACATACTCCACTTGTGTTTCCTTTGAGAAAAATAACGTATTGATTTTAACCGATCAATTTTTAGTTTTAGGTGTGTTTGTGGGTTGACTTATCTAGCATGAGAATTTTGTTGTTCTTGTTGGTGGAAATATGGCCAAAAATGAAATCACTAATTTAAATATAACTAGAGCTTGTTATTGTTATAAGAATTCTTGAACTAAATCACTAATTGACACAAGGATCTTGAGATCTTTTTAATAGGTCTAGTTTCTTATACCGTTTCTTATACCGTTTCTTCTTATACGTGCAAAAAAGGACAGATGGTTATAACCCAGTTGCAACATGTCGTTTTAGGAGATGCACATAGCCTTTGGTCTTTAGTATTGTGGTTTTAAATATGTTGATGAATGACAAACCAGTTTTTACCTGTGTAAAAGACCTTCATGAAGAACTAGATCATCAGTTGTAACGAAACGTGATTCTGAAACTCAGTGTTGGATTTACATATGTGCAATTTAAATTCAAGAAACTACTTTCAGTAAGTAACTATAAGAACTTAACCGATCTTATGTGCCTCATTGACTCATTCAGTTTTACGCGTTTGAATATATATAGGAGCAACACTTAGCAAAGGATTTAATCGTGCTTTGGGGACATTTACTGCTGGCGTGATTGCATTAGCTATTGCCCAAATGTCGATATGGGCAGTGGAATGGCAAGAGATTGTGATTGTTTTCAGCATCTTTGTAGCAGGTCATATCGGATACCTTTTTTGTAATCTGCTTTAATCAGTGTCTCAAATTTTATTCTAAATTTTATTCGAAAATCCTTGTATACCAAGCAGTGGATGATCCGTTGTATAGTGGATATAGATCAGCAGTACAGTCAACGAGTCAAGAAGATGCTTTGGTATGAATTCGTTTTCTGGATTATATAGTCTTTGACTTGAGTAGGAAATGCCATTAATGGGTAACCAGCGAATTTAATTTTTGTTTTGTAGCTGAGTTTTGCTGTTTGGGGACCGCCTCATGGACGTTACAAAATGCTGAGTACCTTGTGCACTTCCTACTTCATTTTTCTCTTGGAGCTAAACCGTGTTGATAATTTTGGGCCTTCATTTTTCTAAAATAGTTATTTTTCCATGTCAATAGGCACCACCTGAACAAAGAAATATGTTCAAAAATGAGATTCAAAAGGTCGGTACAGAAGGTGCGAAAATATTACGTGAGCTAGGAAGCAAAGTGGAAAAGTTAGAAAAATTAAACCCAGATATCGACTTGCTAGATAAAGTGGACAAGTTGGGTAACGGGTCGAAACGGGTCCTGTTTGGAACGAGTCTATGCGAGCTGATTAGGGCGAAGTTTTGTTTCTCGTGTATATTATTTTTATTTACATAGTTAGATGGCTGTTTTGGGAAATCAAACTTCACACAATTTTATAAAACAATTTTCAAGTGCGAGCGTTGGAAACCTTTTGCTTTTGTCTTTGCAATCGATCCAAGTGTTGTATCATTCCGGTGGTAATCGGCTATTCTATGGGAATCTTTGGGGGGAAACGGATCAGCGTGTAGATCCGGGCATCCTTGAACCATAGATGGTCGGTTTACTTAACCCTGTAGAGTTGGGCTTAGATATCGGGCCTCAGATTATTCATCCTGCTTGTGATTAAGCCACGGCGGAGGTAGTCTGTACTCCCGATCAGGTTCGAACTACACGGGCAACTGTTTTGACAGCTTGCGATCTTGCGAAGACTAAGTGCATGGCGGTACACACAATCTTGTAAATTCTTTTGTAAAATTTTGTGAGCTTTAATTTTCCACTAATGGTTAGTTTATGGATATGATAAAGTATTTTGAAAGTCGCACATTCGTACATCTAAAAATTCGCAAATTTGATCAAGTCGCACATTCGCACATCTAAAAATTAAATACATTTTCACTTTACAACAACCACATATTGGGACACGTTATAAAACACATAATTTATAACCACTATATTTGTATAAGAGACGTACTCATGGTACTTTATGCCATGTAGAAACAATAAGAATATAATTCGCACATTTGGCCAAGTCGCACATTAGCACATCTAAAAATTAAATACATTTTCACTTTACAACAACAACATATTGGGACACGTTATAAAACACATAATTTATAACCACTATATTTGTATAAGAGACGTACTCATGGTACTTTATGCTATGTAGAAACAATAAGAATATAATTCGCACATTTGGCCAAGTTGCACATTCGCACATCTAAAAATTAAATACATTTTCACTTTACAACAACCACATATGGAGACACTTTATAAAACACATAATTTATAACCACTATATTTGTATACGAGACGTACTCATGGTACTTTATGCCATGTATAAACAATACGTATATAATTCGCACATTTGGCCAATTCGCACATCTAAAAATTAAATACATTTTCACTTTACAATAACCACATATGGGGACATGTTATAAAACACATAATTTATAACCATCATATTTGCATAAGAGACGTACTCATGGTACTTCATGCCATGTATAAACAATAAGTATATAATTCGCACATTTGGCCAAATCGCACATTCGCACATCTAAAATTAAATACATTTTCACTTTACAACAACCACATATGGAGACACGCTATAAAACACATAATTTATAACCACTATATTTGTATACGAGACACTTTATGTCATGTAGAAACAATGATTATATAATTCGCACAT
The DNA here is from genome assembly GCA_021014915.2 of Artemisia tridentata subsp. tridentata. Lineage (NCBI taxonomy): Eukaryota > Viridiplantae > Streptophyta > Magnoliopsida > Asterales > Asteraceae > Artemisia > Artemisia tridentata. The sequence goes on from CP139502.1 coordinate 77,462,010, forward strand.
TTGGCTAAGTCGCACATTCGCACATCTAAAAATTAAGTACATTTTCTATGTAAAAAACAACCACATATAGGGACACGTTATAAAACACGTACTTTATAACCACTATTTTGTATAAGAGACGTACTCATGGTACTTTATGCCATGTAGAAACAATAAGTATATAATTCGCACATTTGGCCAAGTCGCACATTTTAGATGTGCGAATGTGCGAACTGGCCCAAATGTGCGAATTATATAATTATTATTTCTACAAAGCATAAGGTACCATGAGTACGTCTCATATACAAATACAGTGGTTATAAAAGGTGTGTTTTATAACGTGTCCCCACATGTGGTTGTTGTAAAGTGAGAAAGTATATACATTTTAGATGTGCGAATGTGCGAACTGGCCCAAATGTGCGAATTATATAATTATTGTTTCTACAAAGCATAAGGTACCATAAGTACGTCTCTTATACAAATACAGTGGTTATAAAAGGTGTGTTTTATAACGTGTCCCCACGTGTGGTTGTTGTAAAGTAAGAACGTATATACATTTTAGATGTGCGAATGTGCGAACTGGCCAAATGTGCGAATTATATAATTATTGTTTCTACAAGGCATAAGGTACCATGAGTACGTCTCTTATACAAATATAGTTGGTATAAAAGATGTGTTTTATAACGTGTCACCACGTGTGGTTGTTGTAAAGTGAGAACGGATATACATTTTAGAAGTGCGAATGTGCGAACTGGCCAAATGTGCGAATTATATAATTATTGTTTCTACAAGAAATAAGGTACCATGAGCACATTCGCACTTCTAAAATGTATATCCGTTCTCACTTTACAACAACCACACGTGGGGATACGTTATAAAACACATCTTTTATACCAACTATATTTGTATAAGAGACGTACTCATGGTACCTTATTTCTTGTAGAAACAATAATTATATAATTCGCACATTTGGCCAGTTCGCACATTCGCACATCTAAAATGTATATACGTTCTTACTTTACAACAACCACACGTGGGGACCATTATAAAACACACCTTTTAAAACCACTGTATTTGTATAAGAGACGTACTCATGGTACCTTACGCCTTGTAGAAACAATAATTATATAATTCGCACATTTGGGCCAGTTCGCACATTCGCACATCTAAAATGTATATACGTTCTCACTTTACAACAACCACACGTGGGGACACGTTATAAAACACACCTTTTATAACCACTGTATTTGTATAAGAGACATACTCATGGTACCTTATGCTTTGTAGAAACAATAATTATATAATTCGCACATTTGGGCCAGTTCGCACATTCGCACATCTAAAATGTATATACGTTCTTACTTTACAACAACCACACGTGGGGACACGTTATAAAACACACCTTTTATAACCACTGTATTTGTATAAGAGACGTACTCATGGTACCTTATGCTTTGTAGAAATAATAATTTATATAATTCGCACATTTGGGCCAGTTCGCACATTCGCACATCTAAAATGTATATACGTTCTCACTTTACAACAACCACACGTGAGGACACGTTATAAAACACACCTTTTATAACCACTGTATTTGTATAAGAGACATACTTCTGGTACCTTATGCCTTGTATAAACAATAATTATATAATTCGCACATTTGGCCAGTTCGCACATTCGCACTTCTAAAATGTATATCCGTTCTCACTTTACAACAACCACACGTGGGGACACGTTATAAAACACATCTTTTATACCAACTATATTTGTATAAGAGACGTACTCTATGGTACCTTATGCCTTGTAGAAACAATAATTATATAATTCGCACATTTGGCCAGTTCGCACATTCGCACATCTAAAATGTATATACGTTCTTACTTTAAAACAACCACACGTGGGGACACGTTATAAAACACACCTTTTATAACCACTGTATTTGTATAAGAGACGTACTCATGGTACCTTATGCTTTGTAGAAACAATAATTATATAATTCGCACATTTGGGCCAGTTCGCACATTCGCACATCTAAAATGTATATACTTTCTCACTTTACAACAACCACACGTGGGGACACGTTATAAAACACACCTTTTATAACCACTGTATTTGTATAAGAGACATACTTCTGGTACCTTATGCCTTGTATAAACAATAATTATATAATTCGCACATTTGGCCAGTTCGCACATTCGCACTTCTAAAATGTATATCCATTCTCACTTTACAACAACCACACGTGGGGACACGTTATAATACATGACAGTGTGAGCCTTAAGACCGAAAATAACAACTTTAAACTAAATTCAAGGTAAACTGTTAGTGGAAAATTAAAGTTCACAAAATTCTGCAAAATAATTTACAAGATTGTGTGTACCGCCGATGCACTAAGTCTTCGCAAGATCACAAGCTGTCAAAACAGTTGCCCGTGTAGTTCGAACCTGATCGGGAGTACAGACTACCTCCGCCGTGGCTTAATCACAAGCAGGATGAATAATCTGAGGCCCGATATCTGAGCCCAACTCTACAGGGTTAAGTAAACCGACCATCTATGGTTCAAGGATGCCCGGATCTACACGCTGATCCGTTTCCCCCCAAAGATTCCCATAGAACAGCCGATTACCACCGGAATGATACAACACTTGGATCGATTGCAAAGACAAAAGCAAAAGGTTTCCAACACTCGCACTTGAAAATTGTTTTGTAAAATTATGTGAACTTTTATTTCCCAAAACAGCCATCTAAGTATGTAACAGTTTATACTAGCAATCAAATAACAGTTTACGAATGGCCAGCTGGACCTATGCCACCCTAGCAATGCAGCATCAACTTTATCACAAATCACAAACAATGAAGAGTATTTTATTCTCTTGCTTCTATGTTGGACCATAAATGTGGTATCTAATCACCTGAAATACGACCATAGTCCCAACAGCAACAGCTGCATGAGCAGCCCTAGGTGAAGGGGGGTCCCCAGCCGGTGTCATTCTGAATTTACAAATCAACATTTTATTTCTAAAAAGTTTAACGAAATTAAAGGAAAAACGGTTAATGTAAAATAGAAGCAACCTGGTCCATTTTTTGGTAAGAACGTCATATGAATGAAGAGAGTTTGTCACCCCTGCTAATCCTGAAATCCAAAATGTAACGAGCTGAGAAAGCGTCATTTTGCATGTATTAGAAAACTTTAGGGAATATATTCGTTGCATTGCCAAGCAACTAATTGTGTGCATACTTACGCAACAAAAATACATAGCTGCTAGGCCATGCAACGTATGCATCCCTAAAACTTCACAAAATAAGGAAAAAGCCACTAAATGGTAACCAAGTTCCATGTTGGAAAAGACCGGAAATCATGGCGTTGAATTTGGTTACGGACATTGTGTTCTCGAATAGTAAGTATGGCATCAAGAAGGGGAATGCTTTTGGTGCTGGGAGGATGTTTAAGATTGACATGGTTACGGGTACATAACATATCACCCAAATAGGCAATTCAGCTTCAGGTATGAACATTGTTAGGGGGAGGATCACACAGAAGAGCGTGAATGAGTAGAATGGTAGAATGAGCTTCCTTAATAGAAAGAACAAGAAGATTAAGTTCGCCTTTTTTCCACTTCGATATCTGCAATAAATTTCATATTAAAATGTCAATTTTTTATGCAGTAAACTAGTAATGTTAAAATGAATGGGTTACAAAATGTGACCCAACGGTAAACACAGCCATCTTTTAAGTACTCAAATGTTTTAGAAGAATACAATGACTAAAACAGGACAAGCGAAAAAGTATGTTAGTATCTTTGAGCAAAGAACCCTTTAATTTACTTCATTTTTACATAAAAAGTAATTCACTTGACTTTTCGTTAGTCATAAGTTACTTAGATTAAAAAAGTATTTTAATAAATGACTAGTTGTATGCCTAGAAGACTCATGAAGAAATATATAATTTTTCTTAACTAGATATTTACGTTTTTATTTACTTTTATTTTGACAAGTCTAGTAGTCATCGAGTGGACACAAATAATGGGAACGAACCTTGGACTTTAGGATTGCGGGAAGACAAAGTCTGAAAAGTTGCATAGGGCCCGAATGCCATCTATGTTGTTGTTTCTTGTAAGCTTCATAAGACTCGGGCAATTCACAAAGGACTTTAACGTCATTGAGATAGACGAACTTCCATCCATGCAAATGAGCTCGAACCGCAATGTCCATATCTTCAACTGTGGTTCTTTCGAGCCACCCACCAGATTCTTCCAATTTTTGTTCACAACTTAAATCTTCTAGAAATAATGATGTTTTATATATATGATTAAGAATACTAATTATTATAATCATCTAAATTATTACTCGTAATAAAACATATTAGGGTGGTTGTATGCATTATAATAAACTTTGAATAATTTACTACTTTGACTCATTCCTATTTAAATTGGCCTGTTTGATATACATAAACACATATAAATCCATTAATTAGTAAAGGGGAAGTGATTTGTTTTGTAAACCACTAATTTTGATGTGTATACCACTAATTTTGATGTGTTGACAATGACCCAATACCTCACACCATTCAAGTATCAACAACAAAGTATTTAATAGTGTGAGTATATTATATTCAAAACCAAAAAAGTAGTGGTCTACACATAGAAAGGACTCGAAGGAGTGGTGAATAATCACCTCCTAATAAGTAGATGTGTCGAATTATCCATCTTTTAAGCATTCTTGATCACCCAAAAAGGGTAAAATAGTTGCTATAAATAGTAAGAGTGATGCAATTGTTGTTACCTTAAAATGTGAAAGTGATGCAATTGATGCAATTCTTTACGTAATCACAAGACATAGCGGAATGAAGATTTCCAGCTTTGTAGCCTGTTCTTAGGAATCTGTGTCGGTAGATAATGTTAACTCCTTTTTCTCTCCATGAGTTACATTCATTTCTGATCAACATCTGTAAAAGTTCATCACTTGAATCGTCCAAAACTTGAATCAAGATCCTATCTTTTGGCCAATCCAGTTGACAAGCAGATGCAATTGATTGTTGATAAACCTTCAGCATATAAAACCGACAAAAAAGATTAGCATAAAGATCAATAATTCCTAGGCATAGCAAAATTGGCAACTCATATGGGTTATGTAATGGGTCAAAACTATAAGTTTTACACAGAATGGTTGAGACACCACACTTTCTGTACATATTCTTTGAATTGTATTGATAATGTGCTGCGAAAACTACACTATCATAACTATAACCTCACTTATGACTTACTTAATAAAGCAATTCACGGGTATTTGGCTGTACATTTTCATCGTAACTAATGATATTGGACAATAAAAAATAGCTAATAAGCTAATCATCTCTAGTATTACATATTGTAAAGACAATGTGTGGATGTGATCAAAGTTGTTAATCACGTTATCCAACCTCTAGATTAATCATTACAACTCAAACAATCATTTTCAAACCATATATCCAAACACCAAGCATGTAGATACAACCATTAACTAGTACTAGTATTCGTTTTCAGCTAAGCATTTTTACCCATTAACATATATAAAACGGCCGAATCAAAAGGATTATACAGAAAAATTAACATTATCATCTACTACGTTCTAACAATTACATCTAACACTTAAGACCAAGTTTTACAAGTCACGTAATCACCTTCAACCCATTTAATCTGTTCACCCCGTTTTCTTTTTAGCTAAACTTTTAGTACATTTTATCCATTCGACCCGTTAACACAAAACAACTAAAACCAACAAACATTTAACAAAAATATTAAGATTAAATCCATACCTCTCTTTCATCACACATGGGGATCTGAACAAGCACCATAGGAAAACTAGTATCATCCTCAATGTCATAACCATCACCTTCGATTTTCGGCTTAATACCTTTCAACTTAATCCAAAAACACCCCATACCAAGTACAAATCTAGATTAAGGTGTTGTATGAAAATGCATTAGGGTTTTGTAAGTGAGTGAAAATGATGTGTGGGTATGTGAGGGTTTGTGGTGGTGGTGATAGTTTTACGGCGGTGGAGATGAGGTGGCCGGCGGTGAATGGGTGGTGGATGACGGTGTAGATAGTGTGTGTGGATTTGTGTGTGTAATCAGTTTTGATTATACATTAATTTTGTTAATAGTAATAAAATTAAAATTAAAATAATTATTATTAAAATGGGTTTGTTCTTTTCCAAGAAATCTTACAGTACAAAGTAAGATTTTGGAAAGATTTTGTAGCAGTTTTTCGCACATTCGCACAATGTCGTTCGCACGATCTTTTTTCAAAAGTCAACTCTGCACGTGGGGTATTTGCTGGAGCCAATCATTGGTTTGTACCAATTTGTCTGGACACGTGTCACGTTTTTTGTGGTTTCGCACGATCGCACGATCGCACATGACTCTTTTGGAAAAGTCACTTATTTTTGTACCTTTTTTTGAAAAAGTTGAAATTAACATACCATTTTGATAATTAGCCCTAAAAACAATAACAATCAAAGAATGAACCTAATCAAACTGCATCAAATCCAACACGTGTTTATTAGACATGATAATGATATTTTTGAACAAGAACTACTATTAATGTATAAAGCATGATTAATTATTTAAATATTAATTTATTATTCTAGATTAATTTAATATTTCACTTTAAGAGCATTTGGTACCCTCGGCTGGTAGCTGGCGCCATGGCCACCAGCCAACCATGGCCGACGGCGCACGGTACCGCCGCTCGCGCCATGGCCACCAGTCCAGGCCATCGTATATTTTTTTTTTGTTTTATGTGGGAATAATTCGAACCTTGGAGGAAGAAATGATCCGTTTGGCAACGGTTATAAGACCGTTTGGAGCGTTAAACACAAAAAAAATAAAAAAATAAAAAATATATAAAAAAAATTACCCCTTAAAAAATATTATAAATACCCCTTATTATTTCATACTTCACACACACTTCAATTATATTTTTCCAAACAAAATGAGTAGATTTTGGAGCCAAGAAGAGGAGTCTCTTTTGGAGGAGTGTTTCACTCAAATATCCGAGAATTCAAATACGAGTGCGGATCAACAAATGAATACGTTTTGGGATAAAGTTCTCGACGTATACAACAAGGAAGCCAAGAAGCGCAACTACCGTATTCGTACCAAGAACATGTTGACGGAAAAGTGGACTTTTTCCCTTGCCCGAAAAGCCCGAATCAGGGCAAATAATCCAAACCAAAACTAGTTAATTTTATGTATTTCTAGCATACGGGGTTTTTTTGAGGATATATATGTGAGGCAGAATGAAATGCGGGAGGATATATATATCTCTGTCATTCGTTTCATTCAGCCTCATTATATATATCCTCCAAAAAAAACCCCGTATGTGGTTTAAATTTTTATGTTACCGTATCGTAGTTTCTATGTAATAGGTTTTTATTAATGAAGTTTATTTTAATGTAATGTGTGTTTGTTTTAATTAATACCCCAGACTTCTTACACTTTTCTCCCACACAAACACATTCAAACTTTAGATATTCAAGATCCAAACTCAACATTCCCAAATCTGCAAATATATCTTCCTGGTTTTTCAACCGAAAAATGAACCGGTGAACACTCCATCGGTTGTCGAGCAAGAACCAAATCCATTTGGTCTAACTGAAGATGAACTCAGACAACTGGATCAAGATGAGGAAGTCCGGCGAGAAATGGAACAACGTGAATTAGAAGAGGAAGCTGCTCGTTTGGAGCAGCAAGCCAGGGATGAAGAAGAACTGGGAAGACGGTTGGTTCTCAAATGATTCCTCTTCGAGTGAAGACGGTTGGGTCTCAGATGATTCCTTCAGTTAATTTGTAGTTTCATTTTAATTTCCGTATCGTAGTTTATGTTAATCGTACGTTGTGTTTTTCATGTAATTTGTGACGCCATTGGCCAAGCTGTTTGGGACGCCATTGTCTCTCTCTGAACTTCAAGTAAGAAGTTTTAAACTTTTCTACCAACCAAATTCAAGCGCCTTATAAGTATTCTTTTTTAAATAGATGTTACAACTGGAGAGGTGACTCAGGCTCATTTGGATGCCAAGGTGGGCAGGTATGCTCAAATATAAATTAAACTTTGGAACCTGAATTGCTAATATTATGAACTTAAACTGACTTGTGCTTATAATCTTGATCCTTTTAGGAAATGAACTTACAAACTTTTCTAGATACCTTTGGTCTTGTAGCAAGTCTGCCTGCACTTACAGTGAAAGACCTTTTAACATCTTCAGTCAAAGAATTGGTTGAATCTGGAATCCCAGAGGTTAGTTTTCTTTTGTTAAGAAATATTGTTTTGCATCACTTTGTTATAGTTAGTTTTTTCATTTTGTGTTTTTTCAAATCCTTTTCTAACACAACACTGATTCTAATTGTACAGGACTATGCAGTGAAGGTGAAAGAGGCGGTCTTTTGTTTGCTAGGCTATCCTTTTGCTCTAGCATGCTGCAGTACCATTTAAGAGTGCTCTTGTGTTGAATCTTCTATAGCTTATTACTACTTTCTTGTAGTTTCTCAACTATGTATCCAAATACTTATATGTGTTTATTTTAATTAAGATTTTATATGGGTCAATTTTATCACATTATGACCCACATCAATTTAAGTTCAAATGTACCGACTTTTGACTGTTTAAGTCAAACTCGTTGAAACTACAATGAGAAAAAGAGTTACTGATTGCTATATTCAAGGAGTTGTCTGTAGTTTCTAACTGCGCCAGCTGCACATCTTCCCCTCACTGCCCACAATATGACCCACATAAATTTAGGTAAAGGATCAAAATAGGTTCAGGTCAAGATAGGTAACTTTGTATATGTTTGGTTCAACTCTGGACCATTGACCCGTGGTATGTGCTAAAACACATACCCTTTTCTTGACCAAAACCGGACCAAAATAACCAAAAACCCGACCAAAACGCCAAAAGATATTGTGTTTTTGTGTTTTTGCATATGCAGGGATGGATATCGTGAAAATTGACAAAAGACACAAGAAAATCAAGAAAACGAGCACGAGATACGGAAAGGCTCAGAACCGGAACCAGGAACAAAGAAAATGGTCAAAAAGGCATCCGAAGTCCTCCATCTATCTGAAGTCGTCAACATTAGCCCTTGGATTCAACTTTGAAAAAATGGCAAGATCAGTCCCTAAAAAATCCAGAATGTACACATTTAGTCCTTATCATTTTATCCAAAAATCCTAACTAAAAACAATATCCGGGTTTTATTTAACAAATCCAATCCACAAACAAACCAATCCTAAACCCACCCTACACAAATTAAACTAACCCATCCCACCTTACCAATCCACATTCGGCCCAACTTAAACCACAACCCAATCCATCCCACCCGAGCCCACCTCACCGGCCCGCTATCCCTTAAACCCGATCCATGTTTCTAAAATAAAACTCTCGGTCAATGTTAAATAAGGATAAAAATAAAAAAACAAAACACACCTCACCCATTCTCTCTTATCTCTCTCACCGAAGAAAACAACCCGATCCCCAATTCACCCCTCCCATGAACCCTAATTATCCTTTCTAAAAATTACCGTGATTAAGGGTAATTGTGTCAAATCAAAGGGCTTCTAGAAGGATCAGAGTGTGTCAGGCCTTGTCAGAAGCGAACTAGCACACGAGGGGATGAGGTGGCAGCTCGTGATTGGTTAGAACACGTCAAGATAAAGCAATCCAAGGGCTATGATGAGTGGGATTGATTTAGACGGCTAAGATGAGCTCCAAACTAGCACATATTCACGCGGATCGCCAAGGTGGCATATACCCGAAGGTTCGATGTAGGCCTATAAATAGGATAGGTTATTTTCATTTTCGGTATGTAATTTTTATTTAGCAAAGTTATGCTGTCAAAATAATTTTAGAAATTTAGTCTTTCAAATCGAATTGTAATTTTTAGTTTAAGTTTAGTTGTTTGATTATTGTAATTTTTTTTCGTTTTGTTTATGTTTAGTTGATTAGAGTATTGTAATTTCTTAAAGTTTATAATGAAAGTTTCAATTTGAGGTTAATTTTGTTATCCGATTTCTCCTTTAGTATACTGATTTCAGTTTTCAGTTTAAGTATTTTGTTTTAAATATCTGATTATCATAAAAGAAAAAAAAAAAAAAAAAAAAAAAAAAAAAAAAAAAAAAAAAAAAAAAAAAAAATATATAGTTCACAATCTGTTTCAGTAAAATCAGCTTATGTAAGCTCTTTAGCTTATTGTAAGTTAGAATTAGTGTCATTGTTGTGAAACATTCAAAACATCATTCGGTCAACAAAAGTCAACGTTGGTGATGATCATGAATCTGGGTTTAATCTGATAGTTCAAACAGCGAATTGGAAGTGTTTGAGCCTATCTAAAGATAGGCATCTTTGGAAATCTCCTCTGTTTGAGCTGAGGGGAATTAGCTTGTGAGTACTGTTTTCTTTCTTTTGTTACCTGCTTTGTATTGTTTTTCTTATTAGCTTGCTCATTTTTATTTTATTCATAGTTCAATGGTTAGTCTGCTGTTTCTAATTGATATTGATAGTTGCTATGCATGAAGTTAGTTGATGATTAGAAAGTGGATATTTGATGTTAGTTTGATAGGGTAGATGTTAGTTGAGCTAGTTTAAGTAATCATTTTAATGTTTAAATCAGAATTTATATCATTATTGATCTGCTGCAATTTGTTATCTGAGTTGCTGATTTCATGGACCATCTGGCTGATCATCAGAGTTTGTTTTGGATTGACTTTGAGTTGCTGAGTAGTGTTCTTGTTATAGTTAGTGTTCTTATTTAGTTTTGCAGTGTTCTTGATTGTTTTGAATTCAGAGTTACTGAGTAGTTACTGAGTAGTATTCATGTTATTCTAGCTTCTTTAAAAAATATATTAGTTAGTGTTAACTGAGTTTTTTTTAAAAAGAAGAAAAATAAAAAAAATAAAAAATTTTAGTTAGTTTGTATCATTTGCATATATCCAGGATTCGAACCTGGATTCATTTTTAGAGTAAATTAGTTTTTAATTTTCAAATTTTGCTAATCAGTACTTAAGTTTCATTTTTAACGAGTTTAATCCTTGTCTTTGTTTCAAATCATTTTTAGTTTTATTAAAGTTTCAAGAATTACATTTTGGTCCTTGTCTTTGTTTTAAAAAGTTTGAGCTTAAATAAAAGTTTCCAAAAATTGCAATTTTAGTCCCTCGTTTTTTATAAAACTTTATTTTCTTAAATTTCTTTTTATAAAATCAGTTTTTAATAAAATTCATTGTCCTTTAGATTTTATTTTATTTTTATTTCTATTTTAAAGTTTAATTTCACTAATAGATTTATAAATCTCGGGATTAGCCCGGGATTTGCATTTATTTGAATTTTCTTTGTGCGCATTTATTTTAATAGCGTAGATTGATTTTAATTTTTCTTATTATAGTGTAATCAAATTCCAAAAAAATAATCTTTCACGTCACTTTTTCACTTCACATTTTCACGACACCGATTCGACAAATTCGCCGTCAAACCTTCGTTGGGAGAACGACCCGGGGAAATATTCTCACGAATATTTCTTTGGATAAATAAAAATAAAAATAAATATAAAAACATGCATCAATAAAATGGCGCCGCTGCCGGGGAAGGCTTGAAACGAGTGCGTCGATTTCGTCCGTTGTTTTTGTGATTTGAAGATCCTTCCTTGGAAGTTATTGTTTTTTATAAAAATAAAAATACAAAAATATAATAATTAAAAAACACTTTTCCTAAAGTGTTTTCACCATTAATAATAAATCCTCCGTCTTCCGTTGAAGGAGGGCGGTTGTAAACCATTCCAAATAACAACAAAACAAATCGTGAAATTAATCGTTATCGGATTACTTTATTACTACAACCTAATCACGGGGTTTAAGGAAGCTTGACATTAAATTGTCGAGCTGAAGAAGGCGGGTTTTTAAGCATCTTCGGAGCTACCTTTGCCTTCCCGCCACGCTGCGCGTAGTTTTAAAGGAAACGGTTACGGTTAACGTAACGGTTACCAAAAAGAAAATAAATATAATTTTTCTTATAAAAATATAAAAACCCAAAAATATTTTCTTTTTCAATTTGATTTTTGTTTTTATGTTTGAAAAACCAAAAAGAATCTCCGTTATCCTCTTCATGTTTGATTCTCTTCTTTTACCCTCTATACCGTTTGATTCTTGATCTTCCTACCCTCTAAAGTTTGATTCTTCTTCTCACACCCTCTTATGTTTAATTCTTATGGATCCTATTTGTTTTAAGTGTGGTGAACCCTTCTTCGGAGGGTTGTGTGTTTGGTGCACGTGCGAACAATGTGGTGGTGATATTCATGACGGAGTTTGTTGGAATTGTAATTCTAACACGTATGTTCAAAGGTCGTTCAACAATCTTTCAAACGTTCCCGATTACCCTCCACCGCCGCCTCCGTTCACTTGTTTTAATTGTGGAAATCCCTCCGAAGAAGGAGTACCTTGTGGACAGTGTTTTTGTAATCAATGTGGATTCACCAATTGTATGTGCTACGCCCCGAGTAATGAAACGTCTTACGCTTATGATACGAGCTTTGATAATTATCCTCAAAACGATTTTTCCCCTCAAAATTTTTATGAACAAGAACCGTGTTTCAATAATGATTCATCAACTTTTGAATATTGTGAGGAAACGTTTGAGAATGATTATTATGCGCCGAATCCGTCACAAAACTATGAAGAAAGCGGTGAAGACGAATCTTTGAAAGAAGAAAACGAAATTAATTCTTCGAGTGGCAATCCCACTCCATCTTGTGAACCTTTAAATGATGAAAATTTTGCTATGGCATCTCTTGACGACGATTTCTTTGAACTTAGGGCTTTTAAGATAAAAATGGAACAACTTTACGCCTTGTCAAAAATGTCGAAATGTCGTATTGATAATGGACCATCGATTCCTATTCCCTCTCCGGTGAGGGAAATGGAACGAGAAACCGAGGTGACAAAGGACCCGGTACTTTCCACTCACAATGGAAGTACTAAATACGTCCAGCCTACGGTTTTCCAAGAATCAATGGTTCCTCCTAAACCGTCAAGATTTGATCCGAGCCTTTCACAAATTACGGTTAAGAGTGTGTCAAGTTTACGTGCTGAGCTTAAAAGGAGAAATTTGCCTAATCTAGAACAAGAACCGGAGACCATAACGGAAGTGGTGGAAATTCCTAGCTCTCAGAGCACACCACTAGTCCCACCTCCGGATTCTTCAAGATGTTCTTCGAGCATTGTTATTGATGATTCCACTTCGTTCATAATTGTTGAGCCGTCAGATCCTTTGGAGCCCGAGCTCAAGGATTCTTCATCCGACTTTGCAAAATATGTTTTTGATACGAATGATGAGCCGTGTGATGATGTTCATGTTGAGAAGAACGATGATGAGATGTTCTCCGAATCTGATGACGACGATTCTTTATCTTGTGGAGACATCGACTATGTGGAGGAGTCACCTTCTGAGCTCGTCAGCTTAGAAGAAGAGAATGATGAAGAAACTGAAGTCCAAGATGATGCTCTTCGCGAGAAATTATTAAATATCAATCTTCTCATTTCTAGGATCGAGGCATTACATGATCCTCCGACTTCTTCTTCTCCTATCCCCGATATGGATAGTGATTTCTTACCCGAGCTTGAAATTTTTCGATTTGAAGAGACGAGTAGTGGCAATCCCATTATTCATGATATCTCTCTTCCGGATTATGAGTGTTTTGATTTTAAAATCGACTCTGAACTTAATAATCTCTCCGATAATCCGTCTCGTGACTCTCTTTTAGAGGATGTCGATCTATTTCTTGCTACGGATGACTCAATACCACCGGGTATTGAGAATGACGAGAATGGTTTTATTGAAGATAATGATTTACTTTCTGATGTTGACTCCTTTCTCTTCGATTTACCATATTCTCGTCCACCCGCGAAACCACCGGATGTAGAATTTGAATCCGATACGGATGAAGTTATTTTTGGAGTGGTGGACAAGATTTCTGAACATAATGTTCCGTTACTTGATATTTTCCCCACCCTACCCACCCGTTATTCAGAATTTGACTTTGCTTTCGTCATCCGTGTGTTTCACCCATTCTTCACTTATCCCATCATTTCTCCATCTTTCCACTCCTCCGGGAGTGAGGATACCGTCTTCGACCCCGGCATCTCCGTTCTTCGTGCCGGGTGTCCGTTCCATTTGCTCCCCCAAGATTAAGTAAATTCGGGGCGAGTCTAAGCTATACGACTCGATAAAAAAAAACAAGCGCTTCGTGGGAGGCACCCCATGCTTATCCATCTATCTTCTTTCTATTTTCTTAATAAAGAGGAGGGGATCCTCCTCCATATCTTGTGCCTCGTTGTTTTTCTGTGATGTGTCCAGGAATGCTGATGATGAAGACTCTCGTGCTCGTAGTTTCCTTCACGCTACTCGAGTTTCATCATCCGCTGCTTATCCAATATCCAAAATCTTATCGTTTTACATCTATCTTTTGGCATAATTAATAAACGGCCTTAGATTTTTGTAGGGAGAACCCGTACCTTTAAGACATTGAGGACAATGTCTCGTTCTAGTCTGGGGGGGTAATCTTGCGATTTGATTTTTGCCTTGCATTTTTGCTTTTGTCTCGTGCAACCCCGTTTTTCCTCAAAAATTGAAAAAATCAAAAAAATGGGAAAATTTAAAAATTTTGTGCAAAAATATAATAAGTTTTGACATTTTTGTTGATTTTCCGCTGGGTAGAGTAGGAATAAAATTTTGACTTGACCGGGCGTGTTGAGCCCTAGCTTGTTCCCTTAACCAATGATGATCATAAAAGCTTGTGCTAGTCTTGTACACAAGGAGCTGCTCTTTTGCGTGTTCCCGTACTTGACTTTATACATGCATGGCTTTAAAGCTTTCGCTAGTCTTTTACATAAGGAGCTAGAAAACGCGAATTCTTTTCAAGAATTTGCAAGTTTCTGTAACTGACTTTATATATGCGTGGCTGATTATCGGCTAAGTATTCGCGAATTTCATTATTTGAGATTTTTAAATGTGCGAAGAGCGAGAAATGATAGAATTTATTTAGAAGTTAGATGCCAAACGTGGAGTAGTTGGTTCTCTTTAGAGCTCGTCGTAGGTACTTGTGGCCTTTTGCTCCCGTAAAATTGTTTCACCCCATATATTGTATAAATAATTAAAGATATTTAGGTTTAGAACGAAATTTAGTTCTCCATCTTCTTAAAAGAATTTTTGCTCTAAAGATTGGGTACACATCAAGGTCCCGTATTGAGTGAATGAGTTGTAAAGTGCTCTTAGATTTCGGATTGAGATCGGACCTTGGATCCTTACTTCTAAAGGCGGTAAGGTCTTGGATTTAAACCGTGAAGGTTCATTTTCTAAGGGTTACTATTGATTGTTTGATGATTTGGAAACACCCGGTAATCCCGTGGTATTAAGTTATTGAGTGAAGAAAAGTTTGAAAAAAAAAAAAAAAAAAAAAAAAAAAAAAAAAAAAATGTATGTTGAGATGTATGGATTTTGTGCTTAGTGTTAGACAAGTTGGTGGCACGTGAGGTGCATGTGAATGACCCTAGATCGGGCACATGAGGTGCACGTGATGTTTCTCCACAACTTATGTCTACATGTTTGTATGAGTTCTTCAGTCTTGGACGTATGTAATAACCTTGATTTGGACCTCATTTTTAAGGCAAATTTTCTTAAGAGAAGATGGAAAACTACTTAGCGTTTTAAACTTGGTATTTTTATCGGACTAATAATTATAAAATCGAGAAGATTATGAAGAAATTCATTTCTCTCACAAAAATAAAATAAGTAGAAACAAAAATAAGAAAATGGGAGCGAGAGGTTGTTACATAAGTAACTTCCATGAGTAGTGTTGGCATCTAATTTCTAAGTAGGTTGTGATCTCGTTTATAAGCTTAGTTTGGGAGCATGTGAAAAATCAAGGACGAAGAATTTTATCCTTATGGTCACTCCTCTATGAGTTGTGTTTCTACTCTATGACCCTAAAAATTATCGATAGATAATGATTGTCATCAAAAGCCGTCACTTGAATAATAAGAAAAATACAAAAATAGAATAAAAGGAAAATCGGGGAGTTTTCATAACATTGCATGAGGACATTCCAATACTTAGTCTGGGGGATTTTGGTATGTGCTAAAACACATACCCTTTTCTTGACCAAAACCGGACCAAAATAACCAAAAACCCGACCAAAACGCCAAAAGATATTGTGTTTTTGTGTTTTTGCATATGCAGGGATGGATATCGTGAAAATTGACAAAAGACACAAGAAAATCAAGAAAACGAGCACGAGATACGGAAAGGCTCAGAACCGGAACCAGGAACAAAGAAAATGGTCAAAAAGGCATTCGAAGTCCTCCATCTATCTGAAGTCGTCAACATTAGCCCTTGGATTCAACTTTGAAAAAATGGCAAGATCAGTCCCTAAAAAATCCAGAATGTACACATTTAGTCCTTATCATTTTATCCAAAAATCCTAACTAAAAACAATATCCGGGTTTTATTTAACAAATCCAATCCACAAACAAACCAATCCTAAACCCACCCTACACAAATTAAACTAACCCATCCCACCTTACCAATCCACATTCGGCCCAACTTAAACCACAACCCAATCCATCCCACCCGAGCCCACCTCACCGGCCCGCTATCCCTTAAACCCGATCCATGTTTCTAAAATAAAACTCTCGGTCAATGTTAAATAAGGATAAAAATAAAAAAACAAAACACACCTCACCCATTCTCTCTTATCTCTCTCACCGAAGAAAACAACCCGATCCCCAATTCACCCCTCCCATGAACCCTAATTATCCTTTCTAAAAATTACCGTGATTAAGGGTAATTGTGTCAAATCAAAGGGCTTCTAGAAGGATCAGAGTGTGTCAGGCCTTGTCAGAAGCGAACTAGCACACGAGGGGATGAGGTGGCAGCTCGTGATTGGTTAGAACACGTCAAGATAAAGCAATCCAAGGGCTATGATGAGTGGGATTGATTTAGACGGCTAAGATGAGCTCCAAACTAGCACATATTCACGCGGATCGCCAAGGTGGCATATACCCGAAGGTTCGATGTAGGCCTATAAATAGGATAGGTTATTTTCATTTTCGGTATATAATTTTTATTTAGCAAAGTTATGCTGTCAAAATAATTTTAGAAATTTAGTCTTTCAAATCGAATTGTAATTTTTAGTTTAAGTTTAGTTGTTTGATTATTGTAATTTTTTTTCGTTTTGTTTATGTTTAGTTGATTAGAGTATTGTAATTTCTTAAAGTTTATAATGAAAGTTTCAATTTGAGGTTAATTTTGTTATCCGATTTCTCCTTTAGTATACTGATTTCAGTTTTCAGTTTAAGTATTTTGTTTTAAATATCTAATTATCATAAAAGAAAAAAAAAAAAAAAAAAAAAAAAAAAAAAAAAAAAAAAAAAAAGAAAAAAATATATAGTTCACAATCTGTTTCAGTAAAATCAGCTTATGTAAGCTCTTTAGCTTATTGTAAGTTAGAATTAGTGTCATTGTTGTGAAACATTCAAAACATCATTCGGTCAACAAAAGTCAACGTTGGTGATGATCATGAATCTGGGTTTAATCTGATAGTTCAAACAGCGAATTGGAAGTGTTTGAGCCTATCTAAAGATAGGCATCTTTGGAAATCTCCTCTGTTTGAGCTGAGGGGAATTAGCTTGTGAGTACTGTTTTCTTTCTTTTGTTACCTGCTTTGTATTGTTTTTCTTATTAGCTTGCTCATTTTTATTTTATTCATAGTTCAATGGTTAGTCTGCTGTTTCTAATTGATATTGATAGTTGCTATGCATGAAGTTAGTTGATGATTAGAAAGTGGATATTTGATGTTAGTTTGATAGGGTAGATGTTAGTTGAGCTAGTTTAAGTAATCATTTTAATGTTTAAATCAGAATTTATATCATTATTGATCTGCTGCAATTTGTTATCTGAGTTGCTGATTTCATGGACCATCTGGCTGATCATCAGAGTTTGTTTTGGATTGACTTTGAGTTGCTGAGTAGTGTTCTTGTTATAGTTAGTGTTCTTATTTAGTTTTGCAGTGTTCTTGATTGTTTTGAATTCAGAGTTACTGAGTAGTTACTGAGTAGTATTCATGTTATTCTAGCTTCTTTAAAAAATATATTAGTTAGTGTTAACTGAGTTTTTTTTAAAAAGAAGAAAAATAAAAAAAATAAAAAAATTTTAGTTAGTTTGTATCATTTGCATATATCCAGGATTCGAACCTGGATTCATTTTTAGAGTAAATTAGTTTTTAATTTTCAAATTTTGCTAATCAGTACTTAAGTTTCATTTTTAACGAGTTTAATCCTTGTCTTTGTTTCAAATCATTTTTAGTTTTATTAAAGTTTCAAGAATTACATTTTGGTCCTTGTCTTTGTTTTAAAAAGTTTGAGCTTAAATAAAAGTTTCCAAAAATTGCAATTTTAGTCCCTCGTTTTTTATAAAACTTTATTTTCTTAAATTTCTTTTTATAAAATCAGTTTTTAATAAAATTCATTGTCCTTTAGATTTTATTTTATTTTTATTTCTATTTTAAAGTTTAATTTCACTAATAGATTTATAAATCTCGGGATTAGCCCGGGATTTGCATTTATTTGAATTTTCTTTGTGCGCATTTATTTTAATAGCGTAGATTGATTTTAATTTTTCTTATTATAGTGTAATCAAATTCCAAAAAAATAATCTTTCACGTCACTTTTTCACTTCACATTTTCACGACACCGATTCGACAAATTCGCCGTCAAACCTTCGTTGGGAGAACGACCCGGGGAAATATTCTCACGAATATTTCTTTGGATAAATAAAAATAAAAATAAATATAAAAACATGCATCAACCCGCCGTTCTGATGTATCATATTATTTCAGTGTAGTTTTGTTTATGGAGATAACATAGGTGACGTTTAGGTGATTGTTAACATCACCTATCATGAATGACATGATTTGTAAAGTTTTACGCATTCAAAATATTCTCTGGCCGACATCCGGTGTGTTTTCGCTTTAAGCTAATTCTTTTTCATTTTAACTGTTGACGTTTTTAGGAAAAATACATAACCAATACTGAACAATTCATATGTAAACATAAAAACTGCCATACTAAGTGAACTGGTAAGTGCAAAAGTTATCAGGGGTAACGATAAATCCTGTGAAAGGGTAACACTAGCATTGACCAGGTACCTTCGTCTTACCTCGTAGGAGAGGGTGAAGAGAAGGGTTTATGTGGTATCTTCGTCTCCATATCGTAGAAGAGGATGAAAAGAAAAGTTTATACACCTAGTGACCGATTGTATTGGGTCTGCCCATGGTTATAGGTTATGATTGATGTTATTTAAGTCAACTAAGTCAGCCCCCAATTTTAGTTTATAGATTTGGTTGATTAGTACTAATTAGTTGAATTTTGTTATAAAGTTTAGGGGTTGTTTGTGTAAGCTTATTAGAAACTAGTAAAAGGATGAGTTTTTCCGTATTTGGGTTACCCGGTTAGGACGATTCTCTGATTTAGATGTAGACGGTCTAACTCAGGTATCTCTCTGACTGTTTTAGACCTTTTCCCTGGCCACCAAAACGTGTACGTTGTAAGGTTTGAACCCTAGACCTCTTGTGAGGAGGTTATGTGGCTTATCACTAGGCCATCTGGTGGTGGTTGTGTAAGCTTATTAGGAAATTTTGATAAGCTTATAAGTACAATTTTTTGGGCGTATAAGGTTATTCAATTGAGCTTATGAACTTTATAAGCTCATAAGCTCAAGTGTACAAGCTCGTAAGCCCAAAAAAATGAGCTTATAAGCTTATCAAGTAATAAGCTAATAAGCTTAAACAAACTCCCCTTTAATGTTATCTGAAATTTACAAGTCTAAGTTTTAGAAATGATGTGAAGTTATACGCTGAGAAAACTAGAAAAGTAATGATGTTTGACTTTTGACTTTTTAGGGGTCTGTTTTTGTGAATTTGGCTTCAAATTTTGACATGAAATTTGTTGCATATCCAATACTATAAGATATTTCATTGTGGTACTTATAACAAAGGTTTGTATGGTATGAATTTTCCTGATTTTATAGCAAAACTAAAACCGATTTTTTGAAGCTAAATGGTACTTTCTTTGACCCTGGAAAGTCAAAATGAAGCTCTTTTGTGCTAGGAAATTGGTAGTCTGAATAATCTGTTCAACTGGTGGTAGACTAATTACATTTTTCTGGTCTTGATGTTTGGCAGAATGAGTGGATTTCATGAAATTGAACTTAGCGTTCGAGATTATGAATTGGATCAGTACGGAGTTGTGAACAATGCTGTATTTGCAAATTATTGTCAACATGGTGAGTCTTTTTAATGTGCATAATTCAATTAGTTATTTGGTTTGATCACAAGCTACTATCGAATAATGTGATATAAGAAACGCGGGTAGACGAAAGATTGTTTTAGTGTCGTTTGGTTGGTACAGTGTTGGTGTAGGTGTCCGGACGACACGACTCGTCCGGACTATGCTTTCGGGTCCGGACGTCTCATCCCGTTCGGACTGTCTCACCTCCGGACACATCTACGGAGCGGACCGCCGCCATCTACAGTAAGCAGTCCCATCAACTACTGACGTCCCAGATTTTCCGGGATTGTGTCTCCCACGTGGTCTGACACTACACTTCCCAAGGTAGCACAGGTATCGAGGTATCTCTCTCTATATATACTACTACATATCTCATATTTAGATCTCTCAGATTATATAATAACACACACACACACAATATACTGTTCACATTACACATAAATCCTCTACATACGAGGTACTGACTTGACCGTCGGAGGGTGGTTCCCGGGGCTTCGGCCTCGGGACCCCTTCTAACGGTTTCCTTCTTGTTTGTTTGCAGTACGCTTCCAGCACAGGAGAAAGGACGGACGGAGCGCAGCAGCCCTCCGGACTTGCCTAACGGAAGTTTACTTCAACAAATTGGCGCCATCCGTGGGACCCGTTGTTCACTCTACCGATGAGTTTAGAATGATGGGTCACACTTTCAGTGGGTCGTTTGGTATGACCGTTCGGAGTCGACGCCCGGTATGGATGTCAGCTATAGATAGTCCGGTATGATCTCCTCTGGTCAAGATTGTTCGAATACACTACCTTGTCCGAATATTCTGTCTCGTTCAGCCTCATGGTCTCGTTCAGATGTTATGCCATCCGGATGTACTGCCTCGTCCGGTCATATCTTTCAGCCCACTTCTCCAAGCATCTTCATCGTTCATCCGGTATAGAGGACGAACGATCTTGTTCAGGTATGCTGTGACAGAAACTCAAACTCAGTTTTGTAAGTTCTTCATCCCTCTCCTCTCTTCATCCTCTTAAGTGCCATGAAACCGAGATAAAAGAGTATTCGGTAACTCTTTTACACCGAAACCCATTTCTAACTCCATGAACGTCACTAATTAATGACAAAACAAATATGGCACTTATCTAGATTATTGCATATGTGAGAACCCATGTTTGCATATACATGTATTCCGTACGCTTGCATATTATTTGAATGTTTGTGATGCAATTTCCGTTAAGTGGTAGTCAGCAACTTCTGTTGAATTTCCGACGAGTGGTTCCGGTGAATTCCCGGCAATATAAGCATTTTAACGGTGAAAGACTACTAATATGACACTCCTGTGTCGACACATGAGCTCAGAATTTTTGGGGCAGTGGGAAATCTTATTTCCTTTTGTTCTTTGCAAAAGAAAGTCAACATGTTTGGGACCGTGGGAAACTTTGCTTTCTTTTCTTTCTGTCCCCCACGTGAAAGGATATTTCACATCACTCTTGCTTTTACAAATTAAATGCGGACCTCGTGCCGATGTCTACCCGCCGACCGTAGACAAATTAAATGCGGACCTCGTGACGATGTCTCCCTCCCTTGTGAGCGGATCGTGAAAAACTCCATCTTTGATTTAAACGGATCGTGGAAAACACTCCCTCCCTCGTGAGCGGATCGTGAAAACACTCCCTCCCTCGTGAGCGGACCTCGTGCCGATGTCTTCTCGCCGACCAATCGAACGCGCCTACCCTAATTTAAATAATAAGTGTATCAAGCATATGAATTTGTGCCTTCGGAATAATTATGTATTGTTTGTAACATTCAGCTTATTACTTCAACAAATTGGCGTTTGTGCCTCCGGAATTATATTTTATTAGTACAGGAAACAGACGAGGGCGTATATGGTCTAAAAGACTCAACTAATCGTATGAACCACCGGTTTATGGCCCACTGGGATGAAAGGCATGTCCGAATGATACAGGCCGAAGGACCATAAGCAAGGTCCGAAGGAATCACTCTGAAAGACGATACGTAGAAGTGGGACCTTCCTACAAGGTTTTACTTCAACAAATTGGCGCAAATGCAACACTAGTCCGAACAACTCAGGGCGAAAGGCCATAAGGTACTCTTTAAAGTACTATATCGTCAGTATTTTACTAACAATGCAATACCGGTTGTATGAATCCGAAGCACAGGACGAAAGCCGTAAAGATATTGTTTAAGTATTGCACTATCGGTCTTCAACCGATACTACAATAGTGTGGTAAAGAAACCTGCCTAAACAAATCAAATATAGTCATATTCTCTTTGGAGTGTTGTGATTATCTTGTTCTAGGGTTCTACTTTCGTAACTTTTCCTTTATATGCTTTGTATATATAATAATTACAAAAATCCTCATGTAATCGAAATAAACTTTGCTGTGCCATGGTCATGGTACTAGAGTTTGTTGCAACTGTCTTATATAGTAGTATCTTTCGATGATGATGGCATAACAATTGTTGCATATAACTATTTGTGTCTTTTGACGTCTATTCTTTACTGAATCTTGGATGATAGTGTAAAAATCACAGCTTCGTTACTTTGGATCGGCTTTTTTTTATAATTACAGTTATGGAACTTAAAGTATCCCGATAAAACAATAGTTGACCAGTCAAGCTGATCCGACTCGCTCTTATCACAATGAAACAAAACACGAAAGATCAGATGTCACTCCCGGTTGGTTACATGTATGGACAGTCTTAGCCTCTTTGAATCCCTTACAAATGGCAACAAATTTTAGAAGCCTAGAGCACAAAAGACTATCTTAACTGTTTGCCCAAGTTAATAAATACTGTACGTCCTTAGTGTAGCATTTGGTTGTCATAAGATCTTAGAAATGAGTGGAGAGAAAGAGAGTTTGTGTTTGTACAGATGGCAGATAATAGCATGTAGAATAAGGTGATGCTAGTGAATATAGCAAGTACACTCTCACTTAGCCCTCAAAACGCTTGGATCTACCTTTGTAGATCCGGAGCTTCTTATTTATACCGTCCGGATCGGACGCTCGTTGATATCAGCTGTATGCACCTTCTTGGGGAAGTAAGCGGTAGACAAGACTTTGTCACAACGTATGCACTTTTTAATAAAGTTTTATCTTAAAAAGGTATGCACTTAGTATTAAACTCTAAAATATGTAAAGAAAAATTTAGTTTTTAGCTTTTACACTAGTGGTGACCTCTTGTAGGCATGCATGTGCATACTCCTCGCCTCAAGTATGTCCGCCCTAAGAGAGACTATAATTGAATAAGGTTGTTTCCATAATATACCAGGTAGGGCTGAGCAACGGGTCAAACCGACCCGAACCAACCAAAACCGACCCGAAAACCGAATAAGGGTAATACGTGAACCGAGAACCGAACCGAGTAAAAGCTATCAAAACCGAAACCGAATCGAAAAAGGTTGGTTCAGGTCGGGTCGGTTTAGCTATTTCGAACAAAATAAGTGTGCTTTGAACCAAACCGAACGAGTGAAACCGAAATAATTATTCAAAACCGAAAAGAAAACCGAACCGAATAAGGTCGGTTCGGTTCGGACCGATTTCGGCCAATTTTTCTGTTCGGGTCGGTTTTCGGGTGATTTTGTTTAGCGTATTTTTTTCACGTTTATTTGTGCTTATTTATGTACATCTGGGTTGTTAATAGATAATTTTGTCTCTAGTTTGGGTGATTTTGAAACCCGTATTACCTTTATTACATAAAAGTTTCATGTTCTTAGAAGTCTTTGCGATACGAGCCAAGTATTTGTGATACGAATGGCTCGGGTGTAAAAAGAAATAATATAATGACCAGAAATCTAAAATGAGACAAATGAAAATACGCGCTAGCTAGTATTTTATGGGAAAAAACACCTTACCAAATACGCATGAGAAATTGAGAATCTAGTTCAAAAAAAGAAAGAAAATAAAAACAATAAGATACGCATGAGAACAAATATGTTACCAAATTGACATGAAACAACACGCGACTATCAATGTGATAACAGTTACTTACTACTACTACTACTGTATTTTAGGAGTCTTTCCATTTTAAAACATAGTTGTTGAATACTTGAATGGTAAATCCAAGGCTAAATTGAGGTTTGGGCCATGGTGGTTAGTAAACAGATACTCTATCAGTGTTAACAACTCAGTTTTTAGAGGTAGGATCGAAAACCGAAGTAAACCAAACCGAACTAAAACCCAACCAAATCTATAAAACAAACTTTGGTCCAAAACTGAACCAAAACAAATTGACTATTCGGTTTTCTGTTTGACAAAATGCAAGCTGAACTAAAAACGTACGTATCTACATTTAAGTATTTCTTATATATTTGTAATGACATGCGAAACAACAAGTGATTGTAGGTTCAAGCCTCGTTAAAGACATGTGTGAGATATACACTGTGAGATAAGTGGTGTAAAATGTTAAAAAGTTTCCGTTAAGAAGAAAACTATATTTATGTCTATAAACTTTGGTTATAACTACTGATGTACCTCTTTTAGTATATATTTGAGCATACATTATGCTTTAATAGACCATCCGTAATGGAGGGTCGTTATGCTTGGTCACCCAAACAATGAACGCATTTTCCCCACTAAGGCCGTCCCACCCGACGTGTCTACTAAGCCAAAAAGGGAGGACTCGGTCGATTGAACGACCCGTCGTGCGAGTTTATTGTGTGTGTTGGTGTTTTTATTAAATAGTTTTTGTGGTGTATATCTGGGTTTAAGTGGAGTATGTTTTGGTGATGACCGTGATTGTCTTATTATAATAAGTTGGTAATAAAAAAGGTTAGAAAGAGAGATAGCTGAGTTGACGATGATGTGATAGTGGTAACCGCGGTCGTGTGTTCACCGTTACATTTGGTCTTAGTTATTACATTTGGTGTCAAAAGTTTATAAAAAAAGGTAAAAAACATTTGGTTTTGTTTCATTTTCGGTTTTGCTTAAAAAATTAGAATCCAAACCGATAGACACATGAAACCATAAGCCCAGTCTAAAGGCCCAACAAATCAACTCTAAATTTTAGAGTATAAAAAAAAGGAGAGCTAGGGTTTCATTTCGTAGGGTTTTTCAACCGCCGTCTTTCACGCCGCTTTCATTTTAACCGCTTCAGATTTTAGTGGCCTGTACTTCCTAGGCGAGCACTATCATGCAAGTGGTATTTCCCACCCGTCACAGTCCAGCCACAATTTGAATTCTGGAAGCATAGGTCACTAAGTCTGAGAGCCGTTAACTGAGGTGAGCCAAAGGCGAGCACTATCTTTAGATAAAATGTGAAGAATCTCGTATATGCGGTTGGTGGGGTTTTAGCAGGTATGTTTCTATAAGTTTGCACAAATTATAGCATGATAAAACGAATGATTACTAGAAATCCAAATCATAAAAACATCATCTATTTAACTCATATAATGATACAAATTGCGTCTATTTAACTCCTAAAAACCGTGTCTGTTTTATAGTAAATTGGGTCTGATTTTGTTCAAAACTGAGCGCAACCTTTTGAAACAGACAAAAATTGTATCAGCTAAAATAGGAGGCTTAAATCAGAAACATCAAACAACCTAAAACAGAAAGCGTAAAAAAAACAAACTACGGATTTTGGATTGAAAGATAGTGAACGAGTTACTTGTTTCAGAAAAAAGAGCTAAAAAAATGCATATTGATTTAACAAAGGGTGTTTGTTGTATATGTATAAATATCAATAGTCTTTGAAAGTTATATAACTCAGAGTCATGCAGTAAGAACACAGGCTGCGCGCATAGTAACAGAAGCCAAAATTTAATTGAGTAATCAGTAATTCATTTATCATCTTAATCAACCACTTCTTGGGCTAATTTCAGTTTGTGTGACAGTGAACTTGGATCTTGTGGTGTTCCTGGTAATAAATCAACAACAATTGGGTCTTCTTACAGCAATGTAGTGGTGCACTCTTATATCTAGAACTGTCTTCTTGCTCACTGGTTTGAGTCCCCATCATGCTCCATATCACCTCTTTCTTAGCCCACAAGCAATCTCAAGGTCCATCCGGGAGTCGAGACATGGCGGTATTGCTGGAATTTATACATTGTTACGACTTCCTGTAGAAAACAAAATAAGTAGATGAGTAGCTATATGGTGACATTAAATATCGTAAATGCACTTGTACTATTCGTGATTATGAACTCCAAAACTTGATACTTACGACGTAGTCATCAGGGGTCCAACTAATGATATCCCACTTGATTGTGATGTTTCCATCTGGGTCAAGTGCATCATACACTACTGAAAATTAATGAAAAAAATAAAGGCCTGTAGATACTCAATGCGAAAGACTTTAAACTTTGCAATAAATGGCATATCATAAACTATAAATTGGCACGCAAATAACAGAAAATCAAAATATAAATCACCCATGATCTGAATTATATAGAGCTATAAAAGGGAACGGTAAACCGTTTTGTCACTTATCTATTAATTCGAATCACACTAATCAATCAATCATTTTCAAAACACAATGCCAAACATCCCTAAGTACTAAAAAGCTGATCAATTTTCAATAATGTTTGATTACTTATGTTGCTTATTAACGTGTATCATTCCATCTATAAATATCACCCATCTACTTCTAGACAGGTCAATTCGGGTTATGATATTCTATAACATGTCAAACAGGTAAAATCAAAACATTAGTTACGCAAAAAAAAAACCTTGTTAAATAGGTTTATGCACGTATGCACTATAACTGATATAACTTGCGTAACTTTGAAGTAATAATTATTCATACCTTGTAGGTGTCGTAAGTTGGCAGAAGGAAGCTGTCATGTTAACCAGCATGAAAGAAAGTTGATTAAACCTCTGTTTTTTCACTGATAAATTTTCACATTAGTACGAATTAAAGGAGAAATTAGAGGGTGGTCAAATCAAACCTTCCATGTTAATAGTTCCCATAGAACAATGCCAAAGCTGAAGACATCTGCCTTGTGATTGTAAGGTCTGTGTTCAATAACCTTCCAACAACCAAATATTAAGCAAATTAGAGTATTTTTTTAAATAGTTCTTTAGATTGAAAAATCCCTCTGATAATGAATGTTTAGCGTAGACCAACCTCTAGAGCCATCCACCGATAAGTTCCAGTTTCTGCAGTCATAACACCGGACTTATTTTGCACTCTAGCGACACCAAAATCGGAAACCTTAACAATCTGCCAGAAAGTTATCGAATCAGAAACGAAACATATATCAGCAATATAGAGTAGAGTTTGTGGGGCCAATACCATCGATATACACTTAATGTAATCATGGATGGGTTGTGTGGGTTCAGGTAACGGTCAAAACTTGCCAGAAGTCAAAATGGGTAATTTTTGTGTGAGTCAAAACATATAGAGTTTGCTTAACCCTGGACAATTCTAGTCCAAAATTCTAATATTAATTTGATTAAGAAAAACCACATGGTAGGTTGTATGCATTAACAATTGAATTTGGGCCACTTCTGACCAGGTTTCTTTTTACAAGTAATGTTTATTGGACCTGTCAGATATTAAAATATAACCAAATTGAAAGCAACCCGTGCGCCTGTAACCCTAGTGTTGCAAAAATTTGGATTACAATAACCATGATATAAAGCTATTTAGAAGAATTTAGATTGCTTACTCCATTTTCATCCATCAAAAGGTTGGCACTCTTAAGATCCCTATGAATTATATTGTTCTCATGCAAGTAGTTCATTCCTTTCGAAACATGAATTCCTATTTTAAGTATGGTGGGGACATCGAAATGACCTCTTTTGTTATGTAGGAAGTCATACCACCTGCCATAAATTCTATAAACCAAAAGAATGTCTTAGATTAAAGAACCAGCTATACATACTTTAAAAAGAGTGTACTGTATTTTCAAGATAAAAAGGAACTTCTAGAATTACCAGTCACGATACAAAGATTTGGAGGTCTAGTACAAGCACCTATAAATTGCACAACGTTCTTATGCCGCACTTTCCTGTTAGTTGTAGAAAGTCAGATTTCATAGAAACAATGGACCCGTTCAATAATAATCCTATAGTTCTTTGTTTTCAGGCAAATCAAATTGCTAATATAACCTAGAAGAGTATGTGATCCACGTATTATGTTAAATTAATGTAACAAACCTCATTATGTAGACTTCTTGAGCTAATTCCCGCTGCACATTTTCATTCAAATACTCGTCCTTGAGAGCTTTGATGGCCACATCCTGAGTACAAAACGTACCTTTATACCTGTAAAGAAGAGGAAATATTATAGATAGTATTGGACCACTGATACAGGGGTGACAAAACGGCGGATGAAACAAATTAGTACCACTCCATAAACGCTTCTTATCTTTTTTGTTATTTAAGTAATACTGGTGTTGAATATGATCAAAGAACTATATTATAATTCATCACATTAGTAATATAAACTTTTTAGGGAAGCCATTGGGATGGTTAATTCATTTTAAATACACTTTTATTAACTGTCACCCATTTGACCCACTCCACCCGATTCTTTTTAGTCAAACCTTGTAACTTAATCCGTTTAATCATTCATAGATACAGCATAACCTAAAGTCCTAAATCGAAGAATTGTATATAGGTCATACATGGAACCGTATAATCAATAAATAATTTGAACTTACAAATCACCATATGATCCACCGCAAATTCTGTATTCAAACTTCAACAGCTTTACATCAATTTCCCAAACATCAACCACAGACACGGATAATGGAACGATTTCTTGGAATTTATTTTTTTCCAACTCCTTAGAAGACAAAGGTTGTGAATCTTGTGACCAAGGTATCTCCCGCAGCGAGTTTCAACATGTAAGGAAAATTAAATGTCATAAAACCAAAGGTTGCAAGATGGGTGAGTCAGGCGAGTTGAGTATCCAGTTGATGTGCAATTTAGTACGGGTCAAAATGGTCAGGTCGGGTCGTCGGGTTGACATGTAAACGCGTTTTTTCCAGGTCTTCCATAGATAATTCATGTACTAATTATAATTACTTAAACAATGTCACTGTAAAAATATAATGAATCTTTGGATAAGACATATAGGGTGTTGTATGCATTAGGAATAGATTGTATGTGACTTTTAATCTGTTTGACCTGTTCGACCCATTGTCTTGTTCCTCTTTTAGGTAAATACATAATTTGACCCATCCGATATCAATCAGAACCCAAACCAACCCATTCATACGTAAATATGCTGGATGTACCTATACCCTCGGTATTTCCATGGCCAGCACATTTCTGAGTTTCTCAGTCTCCTACAATTATATAAAGAAAGTTAGTATCGACCAATCAAGACTTGTAAAATTATGAAAAAAAAATTGAACATAATTTTTTTATAAATGCATCCACAACGAATAATGACTAAATGACATGTATGCAGTATTGTATACTGCTTAATACATGTTAGTACAAAATATAGTGAAATGCCTCATAAGGCCAACCATTAACTACAAAGACATCCAAGGAGTAGCCATTTGATGTCAAAAAGGCATGAGCTTCTTGAATATTCAAGCCAGTCTCAGACAGCAGCGAGGTCAACTAAATTCAACAGACACTTGGCCATAACAAATTCAGGTGTAAAAAATAACAAATTAGATTGAGGTGTAATTAAAACCATAACAAATTGAGGTGTAAAAAACCCTCAATCAATCAATTCGATTGTTACCCCCCAAAAAACCTCAATCAAATCAATGGTGAATCTTACCATAAATGAATTGTAAAAACTGATACTGAATTAGCTTGATTTTCGGTATTCATTGATGTGTAACAACTAAAAAAAATATATAGATTTTTAATTATACCTTCTAGAGTTACTGCAAATATTTTCGGTAGTCATTGATTTGTTGATCTTCCTTGATTTTCGGTTGCCATTGAAGGGGGTTTTGTGAAAGTGTCAATTTCTTGATCTTCGGTTGCCTTAATTTTCGGTTGCAATTGATTTGTTAATCAAATTATTCATGGCAGTGGGTTAAGGGTTTTCGTTTTGGGAAAGTGGAATTCAAGCGGTAGAATAAAAAGGTGAAGTCAAAGATTGAAGATAACAGAAGAGGTGAAGAGCTGGATTTACGACGTGGCTTTCTTTTTGCGGCTTTAATGATGCGGCAAGTTTCAAAAAAAGTTTGGTTTATTTTATATATATATATATATATATATATATATATATATATATATATATATATACTAGCCTATAAACCTGTGATAAATCACGGGCAGTTTATAACAATTAGAAAATATAACCTTAACAGGTAAAAAGCCAAAAAAAAAAACTAACTAATATTAACTCTCAAACAATATTGTTCATTTCATTAATAAAAATGAAAAGTAAAAGAACATTTAATTTGTTAAAAATAACAAAGAAGAATAAACCAAGAATCTCCAAAACGGGATAATGTTAAAACTTAAGTACATTTAAGATAGGTAAAAATAACAAAGAAGAATAAAGCATTTTAACTAATAGCGGATCAAATCTTTTGCAGCACTTCATGGTAAACAACATTCAAAGTACTATTTGAAACTTTACCATCCTTGTCGTATATCAAAACCTTCAATCCTTGACTTTTGTTGATGGTCATGGCGAAACATACAGCTAATGGAAATCCATGCTGGAAATTAAAGCCACGTGTACAATCCCATTTTCTATAACCTACGCATCTATTTCCGCCATTTAATAACAACCTAAAATAAGGTAGAGTAACCATCTCAATTTACGGTAGACTTTCAACCCTCATTTAGTCACCTAATTTGAATATCAAATTCAAACTTTCCTAATCTCAATTTTGTATAAGGTATGCTTATTTTATTAGTTGTTTCACGTCAATTAAATGGGTTGGATTTATTTTTCAATTTTTTTAATTGACAACCAATATGAAACGAATTAGTCAATTGAGTAATTTGGGTGTACATTAGAAAAAAAAAAATCACTCAATTTGATTTTTTTTTTTTTTTTCTTTTTCTTTTTCTTTTTTTTTTTTTTTTTTTTTTTTTTTTTTGGTTTTTTTGTAGGTATTGATTTGTGGTTTTTTTTTATTCGTGGGTTTTTAAGACTCTATTGGGTTATGATTACTCAATTTTTAAATTAGAATGAACAATTATAGTTGGGGAGGGTGTTTAGTTATTGAATGTTTGCAGAGGTGGCAACCCAATAACATTTATTGGGTGCTTTCTTCACCTAGCACTCTAATTCCAATTTGAAAAAAGAACTAATTAAACCTTTGAAGATGACTTTCTAATACTGGTACAAACAATGAACTGCAGTACGGTCATAAAATATAATGCATTGATCAATTGTTGTAGTATATAAATCACATTGATGATTAACAACCAGAGACTAAAGCAAGTTTAACTATCTTAAATGTAGTTTTAGTTTGGACATGACTGTATTACATAAGGAACAACTATGACTGCCAGATTTATCAACTATTATCAAGATATGTATCTTTAAGGAATAGCAGAAAAAAAAAAAAAAAAAAAAAAAAAAAAAAAAAAAAAAAAAAAACATGTATATATCAGAAGAGTTCAGTGAAAAATACCTTTTAAGTACAGACTAACAATTAGCTAACACTTTCATTTTTCATGAACATCTTGTATAAATACTTTCTATAACTTTCACTAACATCACATCTACATATATTTAGCAAACACAACATATATAAAATGAATAATGTTACTACATGAACCCACTCCAAATGGGGGCATTAGAGCCAATTGGGTGTAATTATCTTACTTGAAGCTAGATTATAAGGCTGAGAATCTTGAATCTAGGCTAGAGACCGGTATTGCAACTTAACACTTTCTGCATTATCAAGTGTCTTCACAACATACCTGATGTAACACCCCAACCCGGCAAGGGTAAAGATGTCACGTTAATGGTTTCATATCAGATCAAACAAAGCATACTTCAATAGTAATACAATAATTTCAAATGTTACAAATGAAATACTAACATTTTAAGGTTAAGAATGAAACAAAACTAAATACTAAATCTGCAAATGCAATCCTTCTAATGACTTCTACTTCAGAATAACTATCAAGGTCTTCTAAGTCCAAAAGTCTCTTCACTCATACCCAAACCCGTCGTCCTGCTTATAACCTGCCGCACACGAAAAGAAAACGTGCGGCTGAGCTTAAAAAGCCCAGTGAACAGATATAACGATAACAAACAGTAATATAGAAAAGTACAGAATAGCAGAAAAAAAGGTCAAACAGATATAATATGGTTCAAGGGATAAGTCAAAGAATAAGTATAAGGGAAAGAGAAAGGGATAGTAATCCACCACGAGCCCAGAAACAGATCATATCATATCGTAACCATAATCTTCATAATCATATAGAGGGGAGACCTCTCAGATAATCAGATAATATGAGGGGTGTCCTCATTCTTCAAATGGAGTAGCTAGCTCCCAGACATTGTGAAGGCATGTATTGCACACAGTACCAGTCACCAGACAAATCATATCAAATCATGTTAAATCCACTAAACAGAACAGATCTAGGATGCATCCATACGCCCCCCAGAGCAATATATTGGCCATAATAACAGAGATGTGCGCATAACATAATCAGAGATGGGGACGGTGTGACCAAATCACTAGGGCCACACACTAGTCATGCCAGTGGTGCATCACAGACATGGCCATGTTACCTTCATGGCTAGGGAACATATTTTGGCTCGGGTATCAAACTGAGAGTCACAGGTCAAGGTCAAAGGTTCATATCAAAATCAGAGTGTCATATCAGAAGGTTCAATATCAGAAGGTTGATATGTGTCGTTTTACACATATCTTTTCGTCCAATTTTCGAGTCAAAACAACCAAAAACACTTTAAAACGATCAAATAATGTTAAAAATATATTTGAAATGTGTTTTTGTGTTTTCATATGCAAAATGATTGAAAACGTTTGAAAAAACAAATAAAATTTGCAAATGGCAAGTCTAGTCCCTCAAGCTTGAAAAAAATAAAAATAGTAAAAAAAATAAATTTTTAGTCCTCGGAATAATAAACTTGGCATTTTTGGTCCCTTGGAATATTTTGGTGAAATGACAACTCAGGCCCCTGCAGTTTCATGATTTACAAATATGGTCCTTGTGTTTTGAACTAAATTACCCTTACTAACCACAACCGGATCCACATAAAAGCTTAAACCCAGCCCACTCTCCCATTACACTCACCAGCCCACCACTAAATTAAACCCACCGGATCCACCACTCAAACCCGACCCATCCACCCTTCTAATAACAATACGGGGTCACAAGAATAGTCAAATCCCCCAAATGCAATGGTCAAAATCCCTAAGCTAACATCCCACACTTCATCAGCCTTGTCTTCTTCCTCCCTCCCGCCAAGAACAATCACGGGACACAACCAAACAAACCTCCACTCCCCAAACTTTCACCATTTTTCCACTTCTCTTCTCCCCAACACCAAAACCCTTCCCCTTATACCTCCCCATCAGCCACCTCACCTATCCGTGTGAGTTAGTGGGTGCTAAGACCAAGATTGAGGGCTGTGATCATTTTTATTTAATCCAACGGTGGGGAAAGTCAGCAAAGAAGCACAAGTAACTATTTTGTGAAGCCTTCTCTCACAGAAGAAACACAAGAAGAGGGACCGGAGTATTTTATTTTTTTCTTAGTAGTATAAATAGGGTAGGATAGTCTCATTTGGAGGCAGGTTTATTTTAGCTAAAAAAATTAGGTATGTTTTTATTTTTTTTTTGAGCAGTAGGTTTATTTTAGTTTAAGAGTTGTAATTTTGAATTCCAGTTGTAATTGACTCTAATTTTAATTTTAATATCAGTTTTTTTCGAATCAGTCCTTATTTTATCTGCTATTGATATCAGTACTTGTTTGTTGATTTTTGTTGTTGCCAGTTTATTTGTTTGGGGTAGTGGTTTTCATTGTTTGTTTGCGACATTTGCGTTATTAGTTTAATATAAGTTAGTTGCTGCTCTTGGTATCCTTGTTCTGCTTTAGTTTCAGTTTAGCTAAAGTATTTTGTGAATGATTTAGTTTTAGTTTAGCTCAGTATTTGTTTTGATCTCTACCTAGTTTTGTGCTGTGGTGAATATTTGTGTACTGAGTATGCAAAATTTGTTGCTTTGAAATTCCCTAGTAGCAGCCTGTACCATTCTCATCCTGACTTTTGGATATCAGTTTTAGTAGTAGAATTATTGCGTTTAGTGCTTATTGCATCAGTAGGATCCTGTGACTTTAGTTGCCTGTAGTGGTTTTGTAGCTGTTAGGTTAGGACACCTTTTAAGTAGATAAAAAAAAAAAAAAAACAGTCATTTGCTTGTTCTCTCATTAGCTAAAGTTTGTTGAAATTTGTTGATATGCTTGAAGCTTGTTTTGGATTTAAAAAGAGTTTTTGTGACTAAGGCTGTTACTAAGAATTGGTTGTTAAAATTTTAACTTTGTAGAAATTTCATCTTTAGTTGATTAGTTGGTTGTTATAGATTTTAGTTTGTTGTTAACAGTTGTTTTAATGTTTGTGTTTTGAGTAATGTCATCTTTAATTAGGTTGTTGTTATCAGTGAGTTAAGATTTTTAAGTCAAAAGAAAAAAAAATTAATAGCAAAACTAACCATCCTGGGGTTCGAACCCAGGACAGTTAGCACAAACATAATAAACCCAACCATCTGCTCTAAAGCTTATTATTAGATAATATTTGCAATAGTTTTCTTTTAAACTTCTTTTTATTTCAGTTTAGAAATTTAAAATAGTTTAAATAGTTTTTAAATTATAAAAAAATATTTAAAAAGTAAAAAATATTTTTCTTTTTTCCAAAATTTTCTTTTATAATTTAGAGTGTAGGAAAATTAATTTGATATCCGTAGGATTTATATTTCGTAGATTTCATGTTTTAGTTTAGCACGTTTACGTTTTTAATTACGTTAATTGTTTTTAGTTGAATTTTATTTCCTAGCATATTTATTGTTTTACGTAGCTGTAATCCAAATCCAAAATCTCTCAAATTTTTATATCTCAAACACGATTCACAAACCCGATTGCACAAATTCCATTCAACTCTCATCGGGGATAACGAACCGGGTCACACATACTTCACTTGTGTTTCCTTGGAAATAAATATGACTTGATTTTAACAGATCAAATTTTGGCGCCGCTGCCGGGGAGGGCTGTAGCGAATTTTTAAAATCTCGTTTGTCAAATCGTGTTTTATAAGCTTTCTTTGTGAAGGTTTATAGTATATTTGTGTATATTTTCTAAAAAAAAAAAAAAAAAAAAAAAAAACTCTTTGTTTAATAATAACAACAATAAAAATTTACCGTCGAGAATCAAGACAGAGTACTACCTAACTGGGGGTACGGACATAATAAGTTCCCAAACTAAAGATTAAAACTTGCCTTTGTATCCTTGTGAGTGGTGTACCTTTTTCAAAGAAGCCATTCATCTTGTGATTATTGGTTTAAGTTCATTGTCTAAGGTGTTTTACAAAAACAAAAGAAAATAAAATAAACATCCTCACTTCTTT
Source organism: Artemisia tridentata subsp. tridentata (assembly GCA_021014915.2). NCBI lineage: Eukaryota > Viridiplantae > Streptophyta > Magnoliopsida > Asterales > Asteraceae > Artemisia > Artemisia tridentata. The sequence continues at coordinate 77,497,829 of CP139502.1, forward strand.
GAAGTGTTGTAAACCATTCCGAATTTCCAACAAAACGAATCGTGAGTTAATTGTTTTTCGGATTATCTTGAAATTACAACCTATACAAGTGGTTTAAGGATGGTTTGACATTAAATTGACGAACCGAAAGAGGCGGGTTTTTAAGGAGCATTTATTGCCCACCTTTGCTTCTCCGCCACTCTGCGAGTAATTTTGTGAGAAACGAGTTTCGATTGACGAATCGATCACAAAAAAATATTGTGTAACTATCCTTAAAAAAAAAAAAAAAAAGAAAAAAAGATTTTCATTTTCAAAAATTTGTTTTTAAACTTTTGTTGTTTTATTGGTGCATGAGCACCCGTTCTTCCACACCCAATCTTTGTTCACCCGTTTCTAATCCCGAAAGAATTATTCGCCGAAATCGACGTCTTGATTTTCAAGACGTTGAGAATATGGCTGCTGATAATAACGCGGGTAATAATGGGCCAGCTCCCGATCTCCGAACGATGGAGGAGTTGTGCCAACCGACCATGCAAGGACGGGGCGGACCTATTGCTCCCGTCAACATCCAAGCCGCGGATTTTGGACTTAAACATCATATGATCCAACAAGTCCAAACTTCGTGCCAATTTCACGGTTTACCGGGTGAAGATGCAAACAAGCATCTCGATAAATTCATCACGGTAACCCAAAGCATGAAACAACAAGGTGTCACCGATGACGCCCTTCGCTTGTATCTTTTTCCTTATTCATTGACGCATCATGCCACCGCTTGGTTTGATCGTCTTCCCAAGAATTCAATTCATAGTTTCGATGAAATGACTTCAAAATTCTTGGCAAAATATTTCCCACCATCAATGGTGACGAAATTGAGGAATGATATAAGCAACTTTCGCCAGCTTCCCGATGAATCTTTATTCGAAGCTTGGGAACGTTATAAGCTATCTATTGATCGATGTCCTAATCATAATATGTTGCTTGTTACCATAATAGACACATTCTATAATGGTTTAACATTACGACATCGTGAAACGATCAATGCTGCGGCCGGTGGTACCTTTATGAAAAGGCGACCCGAAGAGTGCTATGATTTAATTGAAAACATGACCGCCCACCACAATTATTGGGATTCCTCCGCCGAGAGGAGTGAGTCATCTAAATCTATCACTACGGACTCTTCATCCGAGATAGCTTCACTCACTAAAAGAATGGATGATTTATCCACTGCTGTTTTGAGGCTACATCAAAATAATCTTCAAAACCAAACTCAACAAGCAAATGTGGTGAATCAAAGCTGTGTAACATGTGGTGGTCCACACCCATATTTCGAGTGTCCAGCCACCAATGGCAACACTCAAGAGAGCGTTTATGCTGCTTCGGGATCCTACAATTCGGGAGGTAATTCTTACCAACCCCAAGGAGACCGTAATCTTCTAAGCTATCGCTCCAACAATTATCTTGGACCACCTGGTTTCAACCCCCAAAATCCAAATGGGCAAAACCGAAATGCCCAATTTAACCAAAACCAAGGTCGGGTGAACCAAAATTTCCAAAACCAAGGTTTCCAAAATCAAGGTTTTCAAAACCAAGGTAATCACCAAGGTTTTCAAGGAAATCAAAACCGTGGTCAAAATTTCAATCAAAATTTGGGAAATGTTCAAAACCGTGGACAAAATTTTAATCAAGACCAAGTTTTAAACCAAAATCAAACGTCCACGGAGGAATTATTAAAACAATTCATGATATCCCAAAATGAAACCAATCGGTTGATGGCCACTCAAATAAATGAAATCAGAAAGTCTTTAAATGATCGACCCTCGGGCTCAGGAACTCTTCCTAGCACCACGATCGCTAACCCGAGGGGCGATGTGAAGGCGATCACAACAAGGAGTGGTGTCCAATATAATGGACCCAAAATTCCAACTACCTCTTCTTCTCTTCCTCCAAAGGTAGTTGAAATTGAGACCGAGGAGACAACGGACAAGGTGCATTCCACAAGCTCACGAAGTACCGCACACGTCCAACCTTCGGTAATCCCAACCCCAATTCCGGAACCCGATGTTCCGAAGACAAATCCAAAGCCTTCAATACCATATCCTTCAAGGCTTAATGATCAAAAGCTTAAAGAGAAAAACAATGCACAAATGGAAAAGTTCTTCCAAATCTTCAATGAGATGCACTTCGACATAAGCTTTGCTGATGCTCTCGTTCTCATGCCAAAGTTTGCAACTACACTCAAAGGGTTGTTAAGCAACAAGGATAAGTTAGTCGATATGGCAAAAACCCCATTAAACGAGCAATGCTCGGCGGTCATCCTCAAGAAGCTTCCCGAAAAGCTTGGAGACCCCGGCAAGTTCTTAATCCCGTGTGATTTCTCGGGGATGGTGAAATGCTCCGCCTTGGCCGATCTTGGCGCAAGTATTAACCTCATGCCACTCTCGATATGGGAAAAACTATCTCTTCCAAAGCTTACATCCACGTGCATGACACTCGAGCTAGCGGATCGTACCACTACTTATCCGCTTGGAATAGCCGAGGATGTTGTCGTGAAAGTGGGAAAGTTCCAATTTCCCACAGATTTTGTTGTTGTAGACTTTGATGCCGATCCACGAGTTCCACTCATTTTGGGTAGAGCTTTTCTAAGAACGAGTCGTGCTCTTATTGATGTGTACGCTGAAGAATTAACCATTCGTGTTGAAAATGAAGAGATCACGTTCAACATTAATCAGGGGTCAAATTGCAACGTTGCTACTATTGATAAAAAATCTGAAAAAATTGATTCAAAACTTTCAAGATTCACGGTCAAAAGTGTTGCACAAAAACGTTCTGAGCTCAAAGCAATGAACATAGCCCCTGGTTCAAGTGAATGGTTCAAAAGTTGTAATGCAGAAGTTAAGAGTGTTTTTGATTACGATGAACACGAATCTGAGGATACAACGGAAGTGGTAAAGACTGCTAGCTCTAAGAGCACACCACTTGCCCCACCTTCAGAATCGGTTTGTCGTATTGATATTGCCAAAAATCCCACTCTTACTTCCACATCACTCATTTCCGACTCTTCTCCTCCGTTTGAGGAAAGTGATATTTCTAAAGAAGAGTTCGAGGTCTTCTTGTTTGATGCTCAAATTGTTGAGCTCGATGTTGATCCGGGGGGAGATGGCCCGATTTTAGAAAAAATGATTTTTGATGAACCATTGTTTGTTCTTCCCCCAAAGGATGATGTTGTTGTGGAAAAGCCGTCTTATCCTTCCGAGCTCGAGCTCGAGGATGCTTTTCCCGAATTTGAGAGTTTTGTGTTTAATGATCAAGAGGAGAGAAGTGGCAATCCCACTCCTCATCCCGATTATTCACTCTCGGCTTATGAAGCCTTTCGTTTTGATATCGATCATTTGGAAGAGACGGGAAGTGTAAATACCACTTCCCATTCTTATATGTCTCTTCCCGAGTATGATGTATTTCATTTTGATAAAAATGATCGATATCATGAGGAGTTCTCGGTTGAACTCCCTCATATGATATCTCCTCCTGAATATGATCATTTCTACTTCGATCTGGAGGATGATTCTAGTGTGGGGGGAGGTGTGTTCAAAGATTTACTTCTTGAAGATTGTATCCCAACCCTCCCTCCCGTTGAAGCCGATGATGCTTCCGATGATGAAGAGTTTTACATGATCATAATAAAAATCTTGCTTCTCTTCATCACATATGGTGTGATTGCTCTTTCCCTTTTCTCCTACGGGAATGAGGACACCATATTTGACCCCGGTATCACCCTTAATAGTTTCTTCTATTGAAATACCGCGGGTTTTATCTCATCGGTGTGGAACTTTCTCATGTTCAAATGTTTATCCAAACAATTTGAATGAAAGTCCGATTGAGATTGGTTTCCACTTGCTTCCCCATGGACAAATAAATTCGGGGTCGAGTCAAGCTAGCGACTCGGTTAACAAAAACAGTAGCACACCATATGGGTTTTCACCCATATTTCTGACTTCTTTCTACTTTCTACCACCCTAGTGTGGGGGAGATGCCCCCAGCTGTTGTATATAATTTTCAAAAAAAAAAAAAAAAAAAAAAAAAAAAAAAAAAAAATTTGCAAACACAAAAATAAAATAAATGGCCCGTAATATTTCCCTTTTACGTTCTCAGTTTCGGCATAACAGCCGGTACTTTGAATATTGAGGACAATATTCATTTCTAGTGTGGGGGGAATTCTCACGAATTTAATCACGTATATATACCATCTAATTCCCCCGTTTTTGGCCAAAATTTTTTTTTGGTGTAAGTGTTTTGCACTTACACAACAAATGGTTATCAGTCCACCATGTCTAACACACAAAAGGATTGGCTAATCCAAGAGCAAACGGTTCTTGGTAAAGATATATCAAATCCGTTTACGGCTTACAATTTGCCAAAAATTGTATGGTATTCGACTCACCATATCCTAAAAAGATGAAGAGTTGGCTAGCCCGCAAGATTATGGCTTGTGGTAAAGGCAGTTGGAAAACCATAATTGGTCATCAGCTCACCAAAGATAATAAGTGGTTTTATCTAAGAGTTGGCTAGTCCAGAAGCAAACGGCTTCTGGTAAAGACAAATCAAATCCGTTGGCAGCTGATGATTTGCTCAAAATCATATGGTTATCAGTGTACCATAGTTCTTACTTGAACTAAAACATTTGGCTACTCCAGAGGTGATGGCTTCTGGTAAAGAGATACATCCATCAATTTTTGAAAAAATTGCTAGGGACTAGCAATTGCTCAGTGTGGGGGATTTGATATGTGTCGTTTTACACATATCTTTTCGTCCAATTTTCGAGTCAAAACAACCAAAAACACTTTAAAACGATCAAATAATGTTAAAAATATATTTGAAATGTGTTTTTGTGTTTTCATATGCAAAATGATTGAAAACGTTTGAAAAAACAAATAAAATTTGCAAATGGCAAGTCTAGTCCCTCAAGCTTGAAAAAAATAAAAATAGTAAAAAAAATAAATTTTTAGTCCTCGGAATAATAAACTTGGCATTTTTGGTCCCTTGGAATATTTTGGTGAAATGACAACTCAGGCCCCTGCAGTTTCATGATTTACAAATATGGTCCTTGTGTTTTGAACTAAATTACCCTTACTAACCACAACCGGATCCACATAAAAGCTTAAACCCAGCCCACTCTCCCATTACACTCACCAGCCCACCACTAAATTAAACCCACCGGATCCACCACTCAAACCCGACCCATCCACCCTTCTAATAACAATACGGGGTCACAAGAATAGTCAAATCCCCCAAATGCAATGGTCAAAATCCCTAAGCTAACATCCCACACTTCATCAGCCTTGTCTTCTTCCTCCCTCCCGCCAAGAACAATCACGGGACACAACCAAACAAACCTCCACTCCCCAAACTTTCACCATTTTTCCACTTCTCTTCTCCCCAACACCAAAACCCTTCCCCTTATACCTCCCCATCAGCCACCTCACCTATCCGTGTGAGTTAGTGGGTGCTAAGACCAAGATTGAGGGCTGTGATCATTTTTATTTAATCCAACGGTGGGGAAAGTCAGCAAAGAAGCACAAGTAACTATTTTGTGAAGCCTTCTCTCACAGAAGAAACACAAGAAGAGGGACCGGAGTATTTTATTTTTTTCTTAGTAGTATAAATAGGGTAGGATAGTCTCATTTGGAGGCAGGTTTATTTTAGCTAAAAAAATTAGGTATGTTTTTTTTTTTTTTTTTTGAGCAGTAGGTTTATTTTAGTTTAAGAGTTGTAATTTTGAATTCCAGTTGTAATTGACTCTAATTTTAATTTTAATATCAGTTTTTTTCGAATCAGTCCTTATTTTATCTGCTATTGATATCAGTACTTGTTTGTTGATTTTTGTTGTTGCCAGTTTATTTGTTTGGGGTAGTGGTTTTCATTGTTTGTTTGCGACATTTGCGTTATTAGTTTAATATAAGTTAGTTGCTGCTCTTGGTATCCTTGTTCTGCTTTAGTTTCAGTTTAGCTAAAGTATTTTGTGAATGATTTAGTTTTAGTTTAGCTCAGTATTTGTTTTGATCTCTACCTAGTTTTGTGCTGTGGTGAATATTTGTGTACTGAGTATGCAAAATTTGTTGCTTTGAAATTCCCTAGTAGCAGCCTGTACCATTCTCATCCTGACTTTTGGATATCAGTTTTAGTAGTAGAATTATTGCGTTTAGTGCTTATTGCATCAGTAGGATCCTGTGACTTTAGTTGCCTGTAGTGGTTTTGTAGCTGTTAGGTTAGGACACCTTTTAAGTAGATAAAAAAAAAAAACAGTCATTTGCTTGTTCTCTCATTAGCTAAAGTTTGTTGAAATTTGTTGATATGCTTGAAGCTTGTTTTGGATTTAAAAAGAGTTTTTGTGACTAAGGCTGTTACTAAGAATTGGTTGTTAAAATTTTAACTTTGTAGAAATTTCATCTTTAGTTGATTAGTTGGTTGTTATAGATTTTAGTTTGTTGTTAACAGTTGTTTTAATGTTTGTGTTTTGAGTAATGTCATCTTTAATTAGGTTGTTGTTATCAGTGAGTTAAGATTTTTAAGTCAAAAGAAAAAAAAATTAATAGCAAAACTAACCATCCTGGGGTTCGAACCCAGGACAGTTAGCACAAACATAATAAACCCAACCATCTGCTCTAAAGCTTATTATTAGATAATATTTGCAATAGTTTTCTTTTAAACTTCTTTTTATTTCAGTTTAGAAATTTAAAATAGTTTAAATAGTTTTTAAATTATAAAAAAATATCTAAAAAGTAAAAAATATTTTTCTTTTTTCCAAAATTTTCTTTTATAATTTAGAGTGTAGGAAAATTAATTTGATATCCGTAGGATTTATATTTCGTAGATTTCATGTTTTAGTTTAGCACGTTTACGTTTTTAATTACGTTAATTGTTTTTAGTTGAATTTTATTTCCTAGCATATTTATTGTTTTACGTAGCTGTAATCCAAATCCAAAATCTCTCAAATTTTTATATCTCAAACACGATTCACAAACCCGATTGCACAAATTCCATTCAACTCTCATCGGGGATAACGAACCGGGTCACACATACTTCACTTGTGTTTCCTTGGAAATAAATATGACTTGATTTTAACCGATCAAAGGTCAAAAATCAAAGTTCCATAGCAACAGTTCATTTAAAAAGTTTTCTAATTAAGAGTCCATTTAAAACCATCTTTTAATAACGGTTTTCATAAAAAAGATCCTTCAGAGTAGTTTTCATAAAATGATCTTTCAAACGGTTTTTCATAAAGATAGTCTTTTAAAATAGTTTTTATAAAAGTTAGTAAAATCCCAATTAAAAGTGTATTGTATCATAATTTACAAAACATCATTTTAAAATAGCTTTTCCTCAAATCATTTCCAGGTCAGAATTAAAAAGGTTTTTCACAGCATAGGTTCATATCAGAGATCAAAGGTTCAAAGCAAAGGAATCATAGCAAAGTATCAAATCAGAGGCTAAACAGATTAGAACATGAAAGAGATCATAGGAAACCTTACAGAGAAGGTCAGAATATTTGTACCTTATTTCGAAAGCAAACACAAATCAGAAAATAGACGTCACAGAAAGGATCGAGACCTTTCCTTCTTCACACCTAAGGAATAGCAGACGGAATTACAAGGAATTCTAACTCAGATTACTATTTAATTTACTTCTCCATTTTAAGTACTTCAGAGTTCATACGGTTATTATGGTAGTGTCATACATTCAAAGGTTTATTAAGTGTTTAGGATAAGTTTAAGGACCAATTGTGCAACTATTATAAGATTAGGGTATAAGGTGTAATTATTGTAAAGTTATAGGTTTCTACAAGTTAAGTCCTTTAGTATTATAAAAATAACCATCTAGACCCTCTAATGTTTGAAAATAAACACTTAACACTTTTTAAATATCAAAATACACTTTTTCAGGTTTTAAGTAAGATCTGGACTCGTTTTATATAATTTAAGAATCATAGTATAACTCCGAAATAAAATCTACAAAAATTCACAGAGCTACCTCAATGACCCTAGTATTTATCCTAATTTTTCCAGATTTTATTAATTAGTTTTGGTACGAAATAAAAATCCACTTTTACAACCTGTCCCAGAAACATGTCTGACGGAACACCCGATAAGTTATCACTCAGTTACCCCTTCAGAAAAATTCAAAAAAATCTAGAAACATTCCAGCTACTAGCATACATCCCAAATATTTTCCAGTTCAAAGGGATATTTCTAATTCGACACGGTTTGGAAACTAAAATTCAAAAACCTGGACTGATTTTTCCAGACTTATAAATACGACCAGACACATAATTTTCTAAAAATCAAAAAGTAACCTTCCAAGCCTCTAAAAATTACAAACTAAATTTTACCAGGTAGCCATTTCATTGAAATTAGTTTTAGACTCTTAAAACATCAAAATATACATTCATATCATTAATCCACAGCCGATTAAAGTTGAGTCAAATCTTAGGTCAGTAGCAGTTTTTACATAATACGTACCTAGTTAGGGTTTTATTCATCCCGTTCATTAATTCTTTACACCAAACGCTTTTGGGTGAGTCCATAGCACATTTAGATCAATTCATATCAGTATAGAACACATTCAAATCGAATATTTACCACAGAAAATTTTAGTCGATCCATATATTAGGGTTTTAGGGTTTTCTAGATTTTATGATTTTATGTGACATGTTTTCCTTCTATAATTTGAATAGAACATTAACAAGTGAACAAGGATCGAGAAAAAGGAATACAATACCCTCGTAGAACACACGAAGAACACGGTAACAAGAGATCAACACCACACGAAAAACTTTCTCCCTTCCCTCTTCCTTTTGGTTCGCACGGCATCAACAAAACAAGAGCCAAAACACATATTTTTGATAAGTTTTTGATTCGTACCATCGTATATTGATATAGTATTATGTATTTACCTTAGAACAAGAACAAGATGGGGATTCCTTGGTGGTTTTCTGGGTCGATCACAGCAGCAAGAACAAAGGGGCGGCAGAATTTTGGTTTCTAGGGTTTCTTGTGTTATTTCTTGATGATCGGTTTGTATGGGAAGGAAACAAAAGGATGTGGGCTGTTTATGGGAGGGTTTGGACGTGGATTGGGAAGGGGTAAAGAGACTTGGATCGGCCCAAGGCCCTAACAAACAATCCATGATCTTGTTGGACCATTTACTAACTTTTTGTTGCATAAAACCTTTTATTATAACTCTTAAAATACAATTTCGTAAGTATTTATGATTTTCGGCTTAAGTAACATAGGTAAAGTGCTATAAATATTATTGGTAGCTCGTATAATTATATTATGGTGCCTCGTAATCATTTCATGTCGCAACTTAACACTTTCTGCATTATCAAGTGTCTTCACAACATACCTGAGATTGACAAATCCTTGTTCTAGTTTTCACCGGAATATGAGGTAATAAAATAAACAATCAAGAAATATAGAAATGGAAGAGAAGAAACTGACCATCCGTTTAAGCACTGAGTTGTTACAACAGCTTTGCGGCCAACAAAACGTGGAGGTGTCCTCTTATTTCCCTGTAATGCAATCTCAAAAGTTACAAACTACACTATATTCAAGTAATAAGGCACTAAACCTAAAATGAGACTATTGATAACCTGGATAATAACGTGCTCATGTATAGAAAATGGATATTGAACCAGTACCGGTACCGGTATCGGTTCCGGTACAACGGTGCTAAAAGGGGTAGAGAACCGTCCAACTTTTAAAATAATTATTATGTGTGCAACACAAAATGTTAATGCGTGTGATGACTATAAACCATGCTTATGCACGGGTCAAATTGATTTATGTTTAATCAGTAGAAGGTCAAATTGTTAGCATATGTAATGGAAGGAAAAAAGTAGTTTAGCTAAAAAGATAACATGTTAAATAAGGTCAAATTTTATTGCATCAGCATTCAGCTCCAAATTAATTTTGTTCAATAAATCATAATGTAAAGTAAGACAACCTCTATATTCAAGTTTGATTCACTAATTATTTACAGAAATTTATGAAAACTTTGGATAAATAGCATAGTTCAACCCAATGGCTTGAGTAGTTAAGTTGTTTGAGCTGAACTCTACATAGTAGCAAAACTATATCAGTATACATATGAACATTTGGTATGTAATCACTCTCCTACATTTTTAAAAACAACTCTTATGCTTCGTCAAACTTCCTATTTCGGCAAAGGTTTATACACCTGCTATTAGGCTAAGTGAAAAACGTGGAGCAGTTGCAGACACAAAACAACAGCCAAAAGCACATGAAAAAAAGCCACACACCAAAAAGCCCATGAAACATCAGATAAAGGGTGCTTAAGTGTACAACCAAAATCACATGAAGCAGCAGATAAAGGGTGTATAAGTGTACATATGGAGGTTAGTAACAGTAATGACATCATGTATAATCACCTGCATTAATTGGTCTTGTCACAAGTACAGATCCGTATGAGATACAGCGTCACTTCAGTAGAGAGATAACCCCAATAACAAAGGGTCTAATTGACCATATTAGAAGCTACATTTCTCCAAAAATCAGTTGTGATCACACTTATATCAATATTAAATTAAGTAGCAAAGAAACCCATCTACTTAAAGGAGTGTTTGACAAACTGTGAAAAAAGAATGTGCTTATATTTGGCAAATTGTTATTAATAGATCTGCATGTAAAAACAACTTAACAATAACAATAAACAGTTATATTAGTACAGATCCAATTCTTATAAGCTTCAGTCTTCGATCATCCAGTTCTGACCCGTTAACCTACTGTGACAGCAAAAATTCAGTTTTGACCCGTTAAAAAATCCGGTCTCAGTCTCAGTAATCAGTTTATAAGCTACTAAACCCAGTATTAACTAAGTATATAAGGTACTAAATCATCTAATCCAATAATATCTTAATGCATAATTGCATACAAAGATATACTTTGCTCCTGTATATAAAGAACAACATACTGAAAGTCGTGAGCATTAGAAAATTAAATTCACATTCATTCAAAAGATCAGTCAGTTTGGCCAAGTTCTATACATGATAGTTACTATTAGCAATTTAGCCTGCGTAGCTTAATGATCAGTCAGTTTGGCCAAGTTCTACTCATAGTAAAGCTATAGGATAGGCTAATTGTAACACCCCAAAAATCGGGTCCAGCGGAAGCATACATGTCACTGGGGCGCTACTCAATTGGTATCACAACACAAGGTACAAAGAACGGTTTTACCTTAACCGTTTAGAATAAAATTCATTATCAAAACATTGAGTTTACATCATCTGAAAAATAGTGCGGAAGTAAGGCCCAAAAATAATAAAGCAGTCCCAAATATATTCATCAGAGTCATCTATGACCATGCCCCTTGCCAAGCGCCTCCAGAGATAAACTATAGCCTTAAACCTGAAAATACATGCTAAAAGGGTCAGCTTACGCTGGTGGGTTCATAGATTTTTGTTTAAAAACAGTATGGTTAAACCAAAAGGTTTTCGAGTTCAAATCATCGTTTACAAACAAGTCAAGTCCAACGTAGGCTAACACTGCCTAAGTCATAGGTCTAGAACCAAATCCGCAAATAATAACATAGTCAAACATCTCCAACCAAAAACAATCATACAAGTACTATACTCATATAGTGTCATGCAAGTTTAACTGTTACGCTGGCTAAGTCCTAAAAGTCAAATCACAATAACAATTCCCTATAGGTGCACACTATAGATGTCGATAGGCACAGGAGCCATTACTACTAGGCACAAAGAGCCAATACTACTAGGCACAAAAAGCCATTACTAATGATAACCATAGCCAGCTCGTGTAACAGTATCATAACAGTTCCAGGCCACATCAAATAACAAGTAAGCACATAATGCATTCAAATAACCAGGTCAGATATATTAGCCAAACAGTACGTTGGAGAAAACAAATCACGTTTCAAGTAAAACAAGTATTGAGTTTAAGTAAAAATGAGCATGTATTCTCCCCCGAAAATAGTTAGAAAACTAGTAAAAGTAGGGGCCATGAACTCACCTTAGCCACAGCAGTGCAAGAACACAACTGACACGACTGGCATCGAGGAGCAAAACCAAACAATCTCAAGACGTACGGCACGACAATACACGGCGGTAAAAGCAAAGCGGTGCACAACGGTCTAGGATCGGCACAACCTAATACGTATACGATTATCTCAAAATACGTCTCGCAGAATAATAAAGTCTATAAAAGACAGCGTATTGTAGTTATCGTGGATTACTCAGTTTTCAAAACTTATTAAAAGCTTAGTTTCAACGTTTTGTGTGGTGTGGTAAGAAGACATAGACTCGACATACAACTCACGCCAAAGAGAAATAGACAACGACAAAGTCGAGAGAATACTGACGAGAACTCAAACCAAGGAAGACAACTTTAGAAGTTTACGACAAACAACGACTCAAATAAAATAACTCAGTTTGTACATTTCGACGTTTACCCCGATATCCCAAATAACTTGTATAAAACATAAACGTTTTATAATAGAAATAAGTTTTATCAATAAAAATTAGTTTTCTCAAGTCGTCGTGATTTAAATAAATCAATAACGATCCATAATTGTCCAAACCTCCAAGTATAATAATCAAAATCCGTATTCTAATCAAATTCACAATCCAAGTATAATCCAAAATGTATCAATCGTCACAAGTCAAAGTTAATATCTCGATTGTAAAACATATTTTACTCCACATTTTATATCAAAACCAATAAGCCATTTTTAAAATTATTATGGGCTTGTAAACCCATTACTACTAAACACAAATCTCTTACGGGCTTTGAGCCCAAATGTGATCCAACCCAATCAAAACTCATTCATAACCAAAAAAATACAAAATCAAACGCACCCCATGCGAGTTTCGAACCAGCAGCGTGACATTAACCAAAAATCAAAACTACGACAAGATACAAGTATATGAGATCATTTTTAACGTAACCATGCCGAGACCAAGAGGTCTCGGCTCGAACCTGCTAATAGCAGCAACCATACGGACCATTCAAATCCAAAGTATAACAAAAATAACAACTTATATATCACCAAACTCGCATCCAAATATGGGTATTACTCGACCCGATTCGAAACTAACGCAACCCAACTCAGATTCTTACCACACGATTAGTTTCCAAACTTGTTTAAATCCGGTTTTAAATCACAAACTTATAAACTCATTTCATAATCACAATATTAGTATAAACCATCTTAAATCCGTTTTTAATCCACGAAACAACAATAATAACCGGTAAATATATAAAAAAAATAATAATAATAATAATATCGAACGGGTTTTCTCGGTTTTACCATGACGAGAAAGAGATAAAGAGGAGGATGACGGCGGCTGAGATGGTGGCGACCTCGAACTGAAACAAACATACGAACAATACTCCGATCTGTTTGGTTTATACACGATTTGTTTTAAACTTGTGTCGCCGGAATTTTTGCCGGAAAAATTCTTTAGTTATCGAAAGATAGGAAATAGGTGAGGGTGGTTTGGAGGCGCGTGAGATACATAGGAGTGAAGAGGAGACTGTGGTGATTATAGTGGTGGTGGCGGTGAGAGTTGGTGACCGGCGGTGGTGGCTCAAATGGCCGGAAAGTGGCCGGATTTTATTTGAGATGAGAGAGGGAGAGGAGCGGCTGGTAAAGAGAAGGAGAAATACTAAACCCTAGGTGGGTTATAATGGGATATATATAGGGCTCTCTTAGGACTTGTGGCAAACCCTAGCGCTCCCTTAAGGACTAAAACTGCCAATCTCCTTATATTTTTAACGATACACAAACAAAACTCAATATTCGTGTTATAAATATTTCCCGAGCATCCGAAACTTATTCTGTTAATTTTAAAATCGCTTTTCCATAAATTGTGATTATAAATACGCGTAGCTTTATTTCTTGTTGCCCGAATAAATTAATATTCGCGTTTAGAATAATTTTTCCAATAAAAACGACCATTCGTATGCGTTGCTTCTCACGAATAATAAAATAATCAAAACAAATCGTCGGTTGTGCCAGTACGCGTTGTGTACGAATTTCATGATTCGCGAGATAAATTTCACGTTTTAGAATCCAAAGAGTTCAGAAAGGATCCGTTTAAGAGAAACAGGGAAAGTCTCGTATAAAAATATATTCGGAAAATTTCGGGTGGTTACACTAATCACAGCTTAAGTTTGAGACCTCACTAATCTAAAGTTTAAACTCTAAACATCCATGCCAGTTTGATTAGATCATGATCAGTGCTGTACATGATAATAGCTACAGGTCTCAATTTGTTTGCATAAACTTACGTCAAAGGATCCGATAGAATAGCCCGTAGAGACTCCCCTGATCCAACAGAAGTACTCGAACGATCCTTTCGTCCACTAAACCCAGCTCCATTATCAACCATCATCTCCTTAAGCCCAACTCCAGAACCCTCAACCCCTTGCAGATACTGAGAATAGTACATTTCACCTGTCGGGTCCGCAACGGTGATGGCATTCTGGTACTGATTCTCATTCGCGTTCTCATTCGATCTCACTTCACCATCATTTCCTAAAACAATAAAACAAACCAATTCAGACCCACATTCTTTTATAAAAAGGTAATTAAAAAAAAAAAAAAAAAAAAAAAAAAAAAAAGTGACTGACCTGGGATGATGATGTTTTTGTGATCTTATGGGCTTAATTTGATTTCGGCTTATATTTCATAAGCCTCAATCTTCTGGCTTATTTTGAGACTTGTTTCGGCTTATATTTTGAGACAAACATTAGATCATCATCAAGAAATAAAAGGATGAATTGAATCGTACCATCAATTAAAGCTTTGGCGATCCAAAACTAATTAAATTTGATCCATCATCAAGGCTATCAACAGTGAATACCACAATATAAGCTTTGTTGTCCACTAATATTGGATTTCGAAAAAAACTCAAATAAAACCCTAAATCGAATGAACGATTTTGATATTAGAAATCGAATGAAAAAACTCAAAAAAGCAACAATTCATTTAATTAACAATTTTGATATTAGAGCAGAGCAAGTAATCAATGTTATAAAACAGAGCATAACACCTTGCGTGTATAAACACAAACCATGAAAAGTCTATCCCCTTTCAACCATCTTCTTATTTATATCTTCTTATTTGCTACATGTGACTACATTTTGTTTTAATTTGTATCAGATTTAGTTTCTTTTATAAGAATGCATATGACTTTGAGATACATCCTTAAGGTGGACACAAGCTGAGGAATAAAGTGCTATATTGATATCCTTGTTGATAACAATCCCAAATATTTAATTTAGAAGAAAGTTAGCATTATTAATAAGCAATCCCAAAACAACCACTTTAGTATGTCAATAACACAAGATTTCAAAACTTAAGAAGTATGTAAGGTTTCACAAATATCTTAATCCATTTCCACCATTTTTTGAACTTATGAAATTCTAGTATATAAGCCTACAAAACTAAATCAATTTATGACCTATTGTTATCAGTACTTGTAGCATTAGATATAAAAAAACCCACACCATCTGTTTGAAAACAATAATAATCAAAATCAATTTCTAATTTCAAGATTAAAGATTAAATGAATAGAATATCAATTAGAACCCTAAATTTAGATCGAAAATTAGGATTTCAAAAACTGAAGTGCGTTCAACATATAAATCGATAGCATCTAAATTAGAATCCTAAACATATGAATAAAACCCTGATTTTGGATAAAATTTTTGGACTGTTGATTACTCTGATTAACACAAATGGAAAAAAAAAAAGTTGTTAAGTTAACATACCTCATACAAGTTGATCAGATGAAGGAAATTTGAGATTAGATGAAATAGCAGATTCTTATAGAGTAGGATGTGTAATTTAAGATGAAAATTAGATGAGGGAACTATGAAAAAAAGTGGTGATAGTGTTGGATCTGTAAATTAGTAGGTTAAACAAATAAAAGAGGCGGTCATAAAACAAAGCAGACAGACTTGGATTTACACGTGGATTAAATGACGTGGATTAAGTGACGTGGAAGATGTGCCACAGTGGATTAAATGACGTGTAGAATTTTCAAAAAAACTTTCTTTTATTATATATATAGATAGATGGCAAGTGTGTAATATTCAACTTTCGATGATGATGGCATAGCAATTGTTGCATATAACTATTTGTGTCTTTTAACGTCTATTCTTTACTGAATCTTGGATGATAGTGTAAAAATCACAGCTTCATTACTTTGGATCGGCTTTGTTTTATAATTACAGTTATGGAACTTAAAGTATCCCGATAAAACAATAGTTGACCAGTCAAGCTGATCCAAATCTCTCTTATCACAATGAAACAAAACACGAAGGATCAGATGTCACTCCCGGTTGGTTACATGTATGGACAGTCTTAGCCTCTTTGAATCCCTTACAAATGGCAACAAATTTTAGAAGCCTAGAGCACAAAAGACTATCTTAACTGTTTGCCCAAGTTAATAAATACTGTCGGTCCTTAATGTAGCATTTGGTCGTCATAAGATCTTAGAAATGAATAGAGAGAAAGAGAGTTTGTGTTTGTGCAGATGGCAGAGAATAGCATGTAGGATAAGGTGATGCTAGTGAGTATAGCCAGTACACTCACTTAGCCCTCAAAACGCTTGGATCTACCTTTGTAGATCCGGAGCTTCTTATTTACACCGTCCGGATCGGATGCTCGTTGATATCAGCTGTATGCACCATCTTAGGGAAGTAAGTGGTAGACACAAGACTTTGTCACAACGTATGCACTTTTTAATAAAGTTTTATCAAGGTATGCACTTGGTATTAAACTCTAAAATAATATGTAAAGAAAATTTTAGTTTTTACACTAGTGATGACGCTCTTTTAGGCATGCACGTGCATACTCCTCGCCTCAAGTATGTCCGCCGTAGACGTAAGAGAGATTCTTTATAATTGAATAAGGTTGTTTCCATAATATACCAAGTAGGGTTGAGCAACGGGTCAAACCCAACCCGAACCAACCAAAACCGACCCGGGCCGAAAACCGAATAAGGGTAAAACGTGAACCGAGAACCGAACCGAGTAAAAGCTATCAAAATCAAAACCGAACCAAATAAGGTTGGTTCGAGTCGGGTCGGTTTAGCTATTTCGAACAAAATAAACGTGTTTTGACCTGAACCGAACCGAACGAGTAAAACTGAAATAATTATTCAAAAACGAAAAGAAAACCGAACCGAATAAGGTTGGTTCGGTTCGGACCGACTTCGGCCGGTTTGTCTGTTCGGATCGGTTTTCGGGTGATTTTGTTCAGCGTATTTTTTCACTTGTATTTGTGCTTATTTATGTACATGTGGGTTGTTAATAGATAATTTTGTCTCTAGTTTGGGTGATTTTGAAACCCGTATTACCTTTATTACATAAAAGCTTTATGTTCTTAGAAGTCTTTGCGAGAGCCAAGTATTTGTGATACGAATGGTTCGGGTGTAAAAAGAAATAATATAATGGCCAGAAATCTAAAATGAGACAAATGAAAATACGCGCTAGCTAGTATTTTATGGGAAAAAAACACCTTACCAAATACGCATGAGAAATTGAGAATCTAGTTCAAAAAAAGAAAGAAAATAAAAACAATAAGAAACGCATGAGAACAAATATGTTACCAAATTGACATGAAACAACATGCGAGTATCAATGTGATAACAGTTACTTACTACTACTACTACTACTGTATTTTAGGAGTCTTTCCATTTTAAAACATAGTTGTTGAATACTTGAATGGTAAATCCAAGGCTAAATTGAGGTTTGGGCCATGGTGGTTAGTAAACAGATACTCTATCAGTGTTAACAACTCAGTTTTTAGAGGTAGGATCGAAAACCGAAGTAAACCAAACCGAACTAAAACCCAACCAAATCTATAAAACAAATTTTGGTCCAAAACTGAACCAAAACAAATTGACTATTCGGTTTTCGGTTTATTTTCTTTTTGACAAAATGCAAGCTGAACTAAAAACGTACGCATCTACATTTAAGTATTTCTTATATATTTGTAATGATATGTGAAACAACAAGTGGTTGTAGGTTCAAGCCTCGTTAAAGACATGTGTGAGATATACACTGTGAGATAAGTGGTGTAAAATGTTAAAAAGTTACTGTTAAGAAGAAAACTATATTTATGTCTATAAACTTTGGTTATAACTACTGATGTACCTCTTTATTATATATTTGAGCATACATTATGCTTTAATAGACCATCCGTAATGGAGGGTCGTTATGCTTGGTCACCCAAACAATGAGCGCGTTTTCCCCACTAAGGTCGGCTCACCCGACGCGTCTACTAAGCCAAAAAGGGAGGACTCGGTCAACTGAACGACCCAGTCATGTGAGTTTATTGTGTGAGTGGGTGTTTTTATTAAATAGTTTTTGTGGTGTATATCTGGGTTTAAGTGGAGTATGTTTTGGTGATGACCGTGATTGTCTTATTATACTAAGTTGGTAATAAAAAAGGTTAGAAAGAGAGATAGCTAAGTTGACGCTGATGTGATAGTGGTAACCGCGGTCGTGTGTTGACCGTTACATTTAGTCTTAGTTATTACATTTGGTGTCAAAAGTTTATAAAATAAGGTAAAAACATTGAGAAAAGTTCATTCAAGGACTAAGGGGCTGCTTGGTTGGGGGGATAGGGGGGTGGGGAATGGGAAATGATTGATTGGTGATGCTTGGTAGGTGGCAAGGAATATAATGATTACCCAGTACTGGGTAATCAACCATTATAGAGTAAATTGGGGGGTAAGGTAATTATTACCCACCATCGCTCATTTTTTTGCATTCCCTTTCCCTTTCTCTTTCCCTTTGCATTCCCCTCTACTGAACCAAGCGGGCCCTAAATTTTTGTTGCATACTGAGGGACAAATCTCCACCATCCATCTAATTTGAACTAGTGGTGGAAATTAACCTAAGATTTAATATGAAAACCTAAGTCCATGTTTTTTTTTTTTTTTTTTTTCCTTTTTCTTTGTCTTTTTGTCTTTTTTATTTATTCACTTCTTTTTAACTTTATTTATTTATTTATTTATTTTTCTTTGTATTTAATTCACGTTTTTTTAATTCAAGTTTTTTTTTTTTTTTTTTTTTTTTTTTTTTTTTTTTTTTTTTAAATTCATGTTTTTTTCACTTTATTACGTTTTCGACTGTTTTCTTACGTTTTCGTCCGTTTTTGTCCGTTTTCATATGTTTATATACGTTTTCAAACGTTTTTATCCGTTTTCATACGTTTTCGTTCGTTTTTGTAAGTTTTCGTCCGTTTTCATACGTTTTAGTCCGTTTTTATCCACTTTTGTCCATTTTCGTCCGTTTTCAGCGGTTTTTATACGTTTTCAGACGTTTTTGTCCGTTTTCATATGTTTTCGTCTGTTTTTTACATTTTCGTCTGTTTTTTTACGTTTTCGTCTGTTTTTAGACGTTTTCGTCCGTTTTTACGTTTTCATCCATCTTTTATACGTTTTCTTCCGTTTTCGTACGTTTTCAGCTGTTTTTACACGTTTTCATACGTTTTCGTTCGTTTTCGTCCATTTTTCATACGTTTCGTCCACTTTCAGACGTGTTTTTACGCTTTCATACGTATTCGTTTGTTTTCTTATGTTTTCGTCCGTTTTCATATATTTCTGAATATCACAATTGATATTCTTAATATCATAAGTGATTTTCTGTGATATTCAAAATATCACTTGTGATATTAAGAATATCAATTGTGATATTCAGAAACGTATGAAAACGGACGAAAACGTATGAAAACGAACGAAAACGTATGAATGCGGACGAAAACGTAAGAAAGTGAAAAAGAAAACGTGAATTAAAAAAACGTGAAAATCACTTGTGATATTCAAAATATCACTTGTAATATTCTGAATAACACAAGTGATTTTCATGTTACAAAACATTAGTTGAAAATCACTTGTGATATTCAGGATATCACTTTTGATATTCAGAGTAAATAAATATTAGTTGAAAAAACGTGAATTTAAAAAAAGACAAAAATAAATAAATAAATAAAAAACATTTAAAAAAAGGTGAATTAAAAAAAAAAAAAAAAAAAAAAAAAAAGAAAAAAAAAAAGAAAGAAAAAGAAAAAAACATGGACTTAGGTTTCCATACTAAATCTTAGGTTAATCCTCATTAGATCAAACTCGATGAATGATAGGTATTGATCCCTTAGTATGTAAACAAAGTTTTGTTCTCAAATGATCTTAAATGAAAAACATTTGGTTTGCTTAAAAAATTAGAATCCTAACCGATAGACACATGAAACCATAAGCCCAGTCTAAAGGCCCAACAAATCAACTCTAAATTTTAGAGTATAAAACAAGGAGAGCTAGGGTTTCATTTCGTAGGGTTTTTCAACCGCCGTCTTTCACGCCGCTTTCATTTTAACCGCTTCAGATTTTAGTTGCCTGTACTTCCTAGGCGAGCACTATCATGCAAGTGTCGATTGGGATAGGTCACTAAGTCTGAGAGCCGTTAACTGAGGTGTTAAATGAGCCAAAGGCGAGCACTATCTTTAGATAAAATGTGGCCTAGATGAAGAATCTCGTATATGTGGTTGGTGGGGTTTTTGCAGGTATGTTTCTATAAGTTTGCACAAATTATAGCATGATAAAACGGATGATTACTAGAAATCCAAATCATAAAAACATCGTCTATTTAACTCATACAATGATACAAATTGTGTCTATTTAACTCATAAAAACTGTTTCTATTTAATAGTAAATTGGGTCTGATTTTGTTCAAAACTGTGCGCAACCTTTTGAAACAGACAAAAATTGTATCAGCTAAAATTGGAGGCTTAAATCAGAAACACCAAACAACCTAAAACAGAAAGCGTAAAAAAAACAAACTACGGATTTTGGATTGAAAGATAGTGAACGAGTTACTTGTTTCAGAAAAAAGAGCTAAAAAAATGCATATTGATTTAACAAAGGGTGTTTGTCGTATATGTATAAATATCAATAGTCTTTGAAAGTAGTCGTTACTCTGCATAAAGTAAAGAACTTGATAAAGTAGGTGAAAGATTTTTAACTAGTGTTTTTTTAACAATTTGCTACACTAACCTACACCATCTAAACTTTTTTTCTTTCATGTCACTCGTAAAAACAATAACAATCAAAGAATGAACCTAATCAAACTGCATCAAATCCAACACGTGTTTATTAGACATGATAATGATATTTTTGAACAGAACTACTATTAATGTATAAAGCATGATTAATTATTTAAATATTAATTTATTATTCTAGATTAATTTAATATTTCACTTTAAGAGCATTTGGTACCCTCGGCTGGTAGCTGGCGCCATGGCCACAGCCAACCATGGCCGACGGCGCACGGTACCACCGCTCGCGCCATGGCCACCAGCCCAGGCCATCGTATATTTTTTTTATTATTATTATTATTTTTTTTTTTATGTGAGAATAATTCGAACCTTGGAGGAAGAAATGATCCGTTTGGCAACGGTTATAAGACCTTTTGGAGCGTTAAACACAAAATAAATAAAAAAATTACCCCTTAAAAAATATTATAAATACCCCTTATTATTCACACACACTTCAATTATATTTTTCCAAACAAAATGAGTAGATTTTGGAGCCAAGAAGAGGAGTCTCTTTTGGAGGAGTGTTTCACTCAAATATCCGAGAATCCAAATACGAGTGCGGATCAACAAATGAATACGTTTTGGGATAAAGTTATCGACGTATAAAACAAGGAAGCCAAGAAGCGCAACTACCGTATTCGTACCAAGAACATGTTGACGGAAAAGTGGACTTTTTCCCTTGCCCGAAAAGCCCGAATCAGGGCAAATAATCCAAACCAAAACTAGTTAATTTTATGTATTTCTAGCATACGGGGTTTTTTTGAGGATATATATGTGAGGCAGAATGAAATGCGGGAGGATATATATATCTCTGTCATTTGTTTCATTCAGCCTCATTATATATATCCTCCAAAAAAACCCCGTATGTGGTTTAAATTTTTATGTTACTGTATCGTAGTTTCTATGTAATAGGTTTTTATTAATGAAGTTTATTTTAATGTAATGTGTGTTTTAATTAATGAAGTTTATTTTACCCCAGACTTCTTACACTTTTCTCCCACACAAACACATTCAAACTTTAGATATTCAAGATCCAAACTCAACATTCCCTAGTCTGCAAATGTATCGCAAGGATTTTTCCCAACAATTCCCCAGTCCTCCTCGTCGAGATTTCTCCCAACAATTCCCCTCTCCTCCTCCAAATGAAGTTTATCACACTCCACCAGAAGATATCTTCCCGGTTTTTCAACCGGAAAATGAACCGGTGAACACTCCACCGGTTGTCGAACAAGAACCAAATCCATTTGGTCTAACTGAAGATGAACTCAGACAACTGGATCAAGATGAAGAAGTCCAGCGAGAAATGAAACAACGTGAACTAGAAGAGGAAGCTGCTCGTTTGGAGCAGCAAGCCAGGGATGAAGAAGAACTGGGAAGACGGTTGGTTCTCAAATGATTCCTCTTCGAGTGAAGACGGTTGGGTCTCAGATGATTCCTTCAGTTAATTTGTAGTTTCATTTTAATTTCCGTATCGTAGTTTATGTTAATCGTACGTTGTGTTTTTCATGTAATTTGTGACGCCATTGGCCAAGCTGTTTGGGACGCCGTTGTCAAGGATGCCATTGGCCAAGCTGTTTGGGACGCCATTGTCTCTCTCTGAACTTCAAGTAAGAAGTTTTAAACTTTTCTACCAACCCAATTCAAGCGACTTATAAGTATTCTTTTTTAAATAGATGTTACAACTGGAGAGGTGACTCAGGCTCATTTGGATGCCAGAGGTGGGCAGGTATGCTCAAATATAAATTAAACTTTGGAACCTGAATTGCTAATATTATGAACTTAAACTGACTTGTGCTTATAATCTTGATCCTTTTAGGAAATGAACTTACAAACTTTTCTAGATACCTTTGGTCTTGTAGCAAGTCTGCCTGCACTTACAGTGAAAGACCTTTTAACATCTTCAGTCAAAGAATTGGTTGAATCTGGAATCCCAGAGGTTAGTTTTCTTTTGTTAAGAAATATTGTTTTGCATCACTTTGTTATAGTTAGTTTTTTCATTTTGTGTTTTTTCAAATCCTTTTCTAACACAACACTGATTCTAATTGTACAGGACTATGCAGTGAAGGTGAAAGAGGCGGTCTTTTGTTTGCTAGGCTATCCTTTTGCTCTAGCATGATGCAGTACCATTTAAGAGTGCTCTTGTGTTGAATCTTCTATAGCTTATTACTACTTTCTTGTAGTTTCTCAACTACGTATCCAAATACTTATATGTGTTTATTTTAATTAAGATTTTATATGGGTCAATTTTATCACATTATGACCCACATCAATTTAAGTTCAAATGTACCGACTTTTGACTGTTTAAGTCAAACTCGTTGAAACTACAATGAGAAAAAGAGTTATTGATTGCTATATTCAAGGAGTTGTCTGTAGTTTCTAACTGCGCCAGTTGCACATCTTCCCCTCACTGCCCACAATATGACCCACATAAATTTAGGTAAAGGATCAAAATAGGTTCAGGTCAAGATAGGTAACTTTGTATATGTTTGGTTCAACTCTGGACCATTGACCCGCCGTTCTGATGTATCATATTATTTCAGTGTAGTTTTGTTTATGGAGATAACATAGGTGACGTTTAGGTGATTGTTAACATCACTTATCATGAATGAAATGATTTGTAAAGTTTTACGCATTCAAAATATTCTCTGGCCGACATCCGGTGTGTTTTCGCTTTAAGCTAATTCTTTTTCATTTTAACTGTTGATGTTTTTAGGAAAATTACATAACCAATACTGAACAATTCATATGTAAACATAAAAACTGTCATACTAAGTGAACTGGTAAGTGCAAAAGTTATCAGGGGTAACGATAAATCCTGTGAAAGGGTAACACTAGCATTGACCAGGTACCTTCGTCTTACCTCGTAGGAGAGGGTGAAGAGAATGGTTTATGTGGTATCTTCGTCTCCATATCGTAGAAGAGGATGAAAAGAAAAGTTTATACACCTAGTGACCGATTGTATTGGGTCTGCCCATGGTTATAGGTTATGATTGATGTTATTTAAGTCAACTAAGTCATCCCCCAATTTTAGTTTATAGATTTGGTTGATTAGTACTAATTAGTTGAATTTTGTTATAAAGTTTAGGGGTTGTTTGTGTAAGCTTATTAGAAACTAGTAAAAGGATGAGTTTTTCCGTATTTGGGTTACCCGGTTAGGATGATTCTTTGATTTAGATGTAGACGGTCTAACTCAGGTATCCCTCTGACCGTTTTAGACCTTTTCCCTGGCCACCAAAACGTGTACGTTGTAAGGTTTGAACCCTAGACCTCTTGTGAGGAGGTTACGTGGCTTATCACTAGGCCATCTGGTGGTGGTTGTGTAAGCTTATTAGGAAATTTTGATAAGCTTATAAGTACAATTTTTTGGGCGTATAAGGTTATTCAATTGAGCTTATGAACTTTATAAGCTCATAAGCTCAAGTGTACAAGCTCATAAGCCCAAAAAAATGAGCTTATAAGCTTATCCAGTAATAAGCTGATAAGCTTAAACAAACTCCCCTTTAATGTTATCTGAAATTTACAAGTCTAAGTTTTAGAAATGATGTGAAGTTATACGCTGAGAAAACTAGAAAAGTAATGATGTTTGACTTTTGACTTTTTAGGGGTCTATTTTTGTGAATTTGGCTTCAAATTTTGACATGAAATTTGTTGCATATCCAATACTATAAGATATTTCATTGTGGTACTTATAACAAAGGTTTGTATGGTATGAATTTTCCTGATTTTATAGCAAAACTAAAACCGATTTTTTGAAGCTAAATGGTACTTTCTTTGACCTTGGAAAGTCAAAATGAAGCTCTTTTGTGCTAGGAAATTGGTAGTCTGAATAATCTGTTCAACTGGTGGTAGACTAATTACATTTTTCTGGTCTTGATGTTTGGCAGAATGAGTGGATTTCATGAAATTGAACTTAGCGTTCGAGATTATGAATTGGATCAGTACGGAGTTGTGAACAATGCTGTATTTGCAAATTATTGTCAACATGGTGAGTCTTTTTAATGTGCATAATAAATTTAGTTATTTGGTTTGATCACAAGCTACTATCGAATAATGTGATATAAGAAACGCGGGTAGACGAAAGATTATTTTAGTGTCGTTTGGTTGGTACAGTGTTGGTGTAGGTGTCCGGACGACACGACTCGTCCGGACTATGCTTTCAGGTCCGGACGTCTCATCCCGTTCGGACTGTCTCACCTCCGGACACACCTACGGTGCAGACCGCCGTCATCTACAGTAAGCAATCCCATCAACTACTGACGTCCCAGATTTTCCGGGATTGTGTCTCCCACGTGGTCTGACACCTAGCACGTGGTCTGACACTACATTTCCCAAGGTAGCACAGGTATCGAGGTATCTCTCTCTATATATACTACTACATATCTCATATTTAGATCTCTCAGATTATTTGATAACACACACACACAATATACTGTTCACATTACACATAAATCCTCTACATACGAGGTACTGACTTGACCGTCGGAGGGTGGTTCCCGGGGCTTCGGCCTCAGGACCCCTTCTAACGGTTTCCTTCTTGTTTGTTTGCAGTACGCTTCCAGCACAGGAGAAAGGACGGACGGAGCGCAGCAGCCCTCCGGACTTGCCTAACGGAAGTTTACTTCAACAAATTGGCGCCATCCGTGGGACCCGTTGTTCACTCTACCGATGAGTTTAGAATGATGGGTCACACTTTCAGTGGGTCGTTTGGTATGACCGTTCAGTGTCGACGCCCGGTATGGATGTCAGCTATAGATAGTCCGGTATGATCTCCTCTTGTCAAGATTGTTCGAATACACTACCTTGTCCGAATATTCTGTCTCGTTCAGCCTCATGGTCTCGTTCAGATGTTATGCCATCCGGATGTACTGCCTTGTCCGGTCATATCTTTCAGCCCACTTCTCCAAGCATCTTCATCGTTCATCCGGTATAGAGGACGAACGATCTTGTTCAGGTATGCTGTGACAGAAACTCAAACTCAGTTTTGTAAGTTCTTCATCCCTCTCCTCTCTTCATCCTCTTAAGTGCCATGAAACCAAGATAAAAGAGTATTCGGTAACTCTTTTACACCGAAACCCATTTCTAACTCCATGAACGTCACTAATTAATGACAAAACAAATATGGCACTTATCTAGATTATTGCATATGTGCGAACCCATGTTTGCATATACATGTATTCCGTACGCTTGCATATTATTTGAATGTTTGTGATGCAATTTCCGTTGAGTGGTAGTCAGCAACTTCTGTTGAATTTCCGACGAGTGGTTCCGGTGAATTCCCGGCAATATAAGCATTTTAACGGTGAAAGACTACTAATATGACACTCCTGTGTTGACACATGAGCTCAGAATTTTTGGGGCAGTGGGAAATCTTATTTCCTTTTGTTCTTTGCAAAAGAAAGTCAACATGTTTGGGACAGTGGGAAACTTTGCTTTCTTTTCTTTCTGTCCCCCACGTGAAAGGATATTTCACATCACTCTTGCTTTTACAAATTAAATGCGGACCTCGTGCTGATGTCTACCCGCCGACCGTAGACAAATTAAATGCGGACCTCGTGACGATGTCTCCCTCCCTTGTGAGCAGATCGTGAAAACACTCCGTCTTTGATTTAAACGGATCATGGAAAACACTCCCTCCCTCGTGAGCGGATCGTGAAAACACTCCTCCTTTGAATTAAACGGATCGTGAAAACACTCCCTCCCTCGTGAGCGGACCTCGTGCCGATGTCTTCTCGCCGACCAATCGAACGCGCCTACCCTAATTTAAATAATAAGTGTATCAAGCATATGAATTTGTGCCTTCGGAATAATTATGTATTGTTTGTAACATTCAGCTTATTACTTCAACAAATTGGCGTTTGTGCCTCCGGAATTATGTTTTATTAGTACAGGAAACAGACGAGGGCGTATATGGTCTAAAAGACTCAACTCATCGTATGAACCACCGGTTTATGGCCCACTGGGATGAAAGGCATGTCCGAATGATACAGGCCGAAGGACCATAAGCAAGGTCCGAAGGAATCACTCTGAAGGACGATACGTAGAAGTGGGACCTTCCTACAAGGTTTTACTTCAACAAATTGGCGCAAATGCAACACTAGTCCGAACAACTCAGGCCGAAAGGCCATAAGGTACTCTTTAAAGTACTATATCGTCAGTATTTTACTAACAATGCAATACCGGTTGTATGAATCCGAAGCACAGGACGAAAGCCGTAAAGATATTGTTTAAGTATTGCACTATCGGTCTTCAACCGATACTACAATACTGGGGGGGGGGGGACATGTTGGTGTAGGTGTCTGGACGACACGACTAGTCCGGACTATGCTTTCAGGTCCGGACGTCTCATCCCGTTCGGACTGTCTCACCTCCGGACACACCTACGGAGCGGACCGCCGCCATCTACAGTAAGCAGTCCCATCAACTACTGACGTGCCAGATTTTCCGGGATTGTGTCTCCCACGTGGTCTGACACCTAGCACGTGGTCTGACACTACACTTCCCAAGGTAGCACAGGTATCGAGGTATCTCTCTCTATATATACTACTACATATCTCATATTTAGATCTCTCAGATTATCTAATAACACACACACATAATATACTGTTCACATTACACATAAATCCTCTACATACGAGGTACTGACTTGACCGTCGGAGGGTGGTTCCCGGGGCTTCGGCCTCGGGACCCCTTCTAACGGTTTCCTTCTAGTTTGTTTGCAGTACGCTTCCAACACAGGAGAAAGGACGGACGGAGCGCAGCAGCCCTCCGGACTTGCCTAACGGAAGTTTACTTCAACATACAGCATTCAGACTAAGCTTATGAAACTTGTTGATTTCAGCATGTGGTTAATTTCATTTCATGTCTCCTAAGGATGTATTTTAATTTTTTATTCAACAGCACGTCATCAACTTATGGAAAAGTAAATATGGAAAAGTAACTTTTTATTCAACAGCCATAATTATGTTTTAATGGAATTGGGCAAATTTTAGTGTTCTTTATATCTTTCAAATGATGGTTCCAAAAGTAAATAACTCATATATGTTGGAATATGTGAACTATAAATAAATCATAAACACATAACATCATCAAAGCACGCAGCGGAAAAGATCTACAAGAACATGTAATTAATTAAACATAAATAGATACGTACCTTAATGATTCCTAGCAAGAACAAGGAATCTCTTGAACAAGAACAAGTTATAAACCCTAATAGGATTTATAAGTGGATCGAATTACACCAAGATCACAAGCTAAAGGAAGCTTGTCACTCGTTCCTGTACACACGTAATTATAGCGTTTCAATGAGAAAAGCTAGTTTCTTGATCACCAACAAACCAAACACTTTAATGCTATTTGCTCAAGTCGAATTCCCTAGTGGGAATAAAAATGTCGACTAGCTCAAGCAAGAGGGAAGAAGAAGAGAAGTTAGGCTTGTAAGGGTTTCAAGAAGTTAAGGAAAAACCAAAACACAATGAATTGTATTTATAGTGTCTCCTTTGCTTCCCCTCCAAGCCAACCGATCGGCTCACAATCCCTAAAGGGTTGTTTGGCCGACTTCCATACTCCCACAAGGATTCTAGATCCTTCTTTCCTATTTTTCACGTTTAGTCCTTTAACGGTCGTTAGTTAAAACCCCGTTAAGTACTAACCGTCGTTAAGTGTTTTTATTGGTGAAATGAATAAATAAATAAATACATGAAATATATAAATATTTAATTATTCATCATTGAAACTCTCACGCTAATGTGTGCAATCCCGAGCCTCGGGTTCGAAACCGGACATGCATATATTAATATTTATACACAAAAACTAACAGCTCCCACTTGGATAAACATTAATATAGCAATGACATGGGTCAGCCTAGCTTAACCTTCCCAATGCCCCCAGCTCGATCCGAGTTGTGGTCCTCCTGGAATAAACCACGTGTGATGAAATAAATCATCATATTTATCCTTTTGTTACTAATACCGCGTTAATTTGGATATGGATCTTTGTCATTCCATAATTAACTTAGTTTCTCGTTTATACATAATTGAACAAGATTACCAAAACATCTGAACGTCTTCCAGATAGACTTTGGGCGTGCGCACGCAAACATCCTGTCAATTCTACGAGTGGCCAAGCAGTATTAAACTTCAACACAAAGTTGAAGGAACAAATCCCTTATTGACTGCGGGCATAACCCTTGAACTTCGCATCATTTCTGAAAATAGCCCTTATAACTACCTTTTACGGTTAGCGTTAGACTACCTTACGGAAAATAAGCTACATCCTCGGCAATTATCTATCATATCAAGTATGAGGATAAATATTCATGATATACTTAATGACTATGATCCATAAAGTATAATCATGTATTTGGGATAAGTCCTATATTCAATTTATCCAATATTGAATATCATGTGACATTGGTGTCTCAACCTTACAGTTCATTCTACCAATCCTCACATTTGTCTTAGTTTAATAATATTCCCATACTATTAATTGACAATGGACTATTTAGAATAAATAAATTATTCACGGATTTAAACATGCAAATATAGGACACAAATATTAATAATGAGAATAAACGTTATCCGCACTTTATTTCATTAAAATAATAATTGTTTACACATCCCTATCGAAATACTAATCCAACAGATTTACATGAAACTATCTGCTAAACGAAGACCAATACCCTGAGCATGCCGATTAAACGTGTCTTTAGGTAATGCCTTCGTGAAAGGATCAGCCAGATTGTCATCTGTGTGAACTTTGAGTACTTTGATTTCACCTAGTTCGACTTGTTCACGAACATAGTGCATCTTTCTTTTAAAGTGTCTGGCGCCTTTCATAACTCCAGGTTCATTGGCGAATGTGATTGCAGCAGAGTTATCGCAATACACATTTATAGGTAATTCAATAGACGGCATCACTCTAAGATCCGTAATGAAATTCCTTATCCAAACAGCTTCTTGTGCAGCATCCGATGCAGCATTGTACTCAGCTTCTGTAGCAGACATGGCCGTTGTGCTCTGCTTTTTACTCTTCCAGTCTACTGCTCCTCCATTTATGACAAAGACATAACCTGTTTGCGACTTCGTATCATCTTTATCAGTTTGCCAGGACGCATCGCAGAAACCTGTAACATTCAGTTCTGCATCTGGATTTCCCCCGAAAACTAGAAACATATCTTTAGTATTCCTTAGATACTTAAGAATGTTTTTAACAGCATGCCAATGATCTTTCCCTGGATTTTGCTGATATCGACTCGTCAAATTTTGAGCAAATGCCACATCAGGCCTTGTGCATCTAACAGCATACATGATAGATCCTACAGCCGAAGCATATGGAACTTTCTGCATGTATGCCACCTCTTCAGGTGTAGAAGCACACATTTCGCTACTTAAGCCATGATCTACTTGCATGGGCAAATATCCCTTCTTGGAATTTTGCATATTGAATCTCTTCAATATTTTATCCATGTAAGCACTTTGGCTTAATCCGATTAACCGTTTAGATCTGTCTCGATAGATCTTGATTCCAAGGATATACGCTGCTTCTCCTAAATCCTTCATGGCAAAGCAATTACCAAGATATTCCTTAACTTCATTAAGGCTTGGTATGTGATTTCCCATGATTAATATGTCATCGACATATAGGACAAGAAAAGTAGTGTTACTCCCACTAACTTTGTGGTATACACATGGCTCATTGAAATTTTGAGTAAATCCAAACTTCTTGATTTCCTCATCAAATTTCTTATTCCATTGCCTGGATGCTTGCTTCAATCCATAAATGGATCTTTGAAGTTTGCATACACGCTCAGGAAATTGTGGATTTACAAAACCTTCAGGTTGCGCCATATAGATGTCTTCATCTAGGCGACCATTCAGAAACGCGGTTTTGACATCCATTTGCCAAATCTCATAGTCATAGTAGGCAGCTATGGCTATAAGAATCCTAATAGCTCTAATATCGGCTACAGGAGAAAAAGTCTCCTCATAGTCAACACCATATGTTTGGGTGAAGCCCTTGGCCACCAAACGAGCTTTGTAGGTGTGTACTTTGCCATCCATATCAGTCTTTTTCTTGAACAGCCACTTACACCCAACTACCTTAGCATTGGGTGGAAGATCTACTTCAATCCAGACTTTATTGTCTTTCATGGATTGCATTTCCCCATCCATGGCTGCTTGCCATTTGTCCTTTTCAGGATTATTAATGGCAGCCTTATAACTAGTTGGCTCATCAATGTGATCCAATAGAAAAGTTTCCTCATCGTCTATGCTTAAACATAGGCGTTCAGGAGCCTTTATAGATCTTGAAGATCTACGGATGGGTACCACGTCAACTTCAGGTGGAGGACCTAAACTTTCAGGTTCCACAGGAAGTGTGTTAGTGTTCTCAGAAGGTGACACATCTTCTTGATCATTTTCTAGATCATATACTCTCCCACTGAATTCTTGAGCCAGAAAACTCTCCTCAAGAAATTCACCATACCTAGCCACAATGACTTTATTTTCTGGTGGGAAGTAAAAGTAGTAACTCCTTGTTTCCTTAGGGTGTCCTACGAAGATGCACTTAACAGATCTTTGTTGGAGCTTATCAGGTGAGTCACGTTTAACAAACGCCTCATAACCCCAGATCTTTAAGTAAGACAAGTTGGGAGCTTTTCCAGTCCATAATTCATATTGAGTCTTATCAACCTTCTTAGTTGGAACCATATTTAATATGCGAACAGCACTTTCAAGAGCATAGTCCCAAAAGGATAAAGGAAGAGTCGTAAGATTAAACATAGATCGTACCATGTCAAGCAAAGTACGATTTCTCCTTTCAGATACACCATTTTGTTGTGGAGTATAAGGAGAAGTGAGTTGTTGGACAATGCCACACTCAGCTAGATAATCTTTGAACTCTTGGCTCAAATACTCACCACCACGATCGGATTGAAGGGCCTTAATCTTCTTTCCAAGTTGTAATTCTACTTCATTTTTGAAAACCTTGAATGTCTCAAAGACTTCATGTTTGTGTTTAAGTAAATAAACACAACCATAACGACTATAGTCATCCGTAAAGGTTAGGAAGTAGGTAGCACCGCGTTTTGACACATGTCTAAGTGGACCACACACATCCGTGTGTATCAATCCAAGTAGATCCGAAGCCTTCTCCATATTGCTATGGAAAGGTTTCTTCGTCATCTTCCCAGATATGCAAGATTCGCATTTATCAACTGAATCATCATTGATATTAGGTAAAAGCCCATCACTAAGCAGCTTTTCCATGCGTTTCTTGCCTATGTGGGCAAGACGACAATGCCATAAATTAGACGAGTCCAAGTTAGACTTGACTCTCTTATTCCCGATGCTATACATAGAATTATTTTTATTGGATACATGGTTTTCCATGTCAATTTCAAACACACCATTTAATGGAATAGCATTAAAGTAAAAAACAGAATTTAAAGAAACAGAAATTCCATTATCATTAAAAGTATGCTTAAAACCCAAATCCAATAACAAAGAAACTGATACGACACCTCTAACAATAGAAGGTGCGTAGTGACAATTGTCTAAAACTAAAATTAAACCAGAAGGTAAAACTAGCTCAAAAGTCCCTATGGCTTCTACTGCTGCACGTATTCCATTTCCCACGTACAAGTAGCATTCCCCATAGTTCAGCTTCTTCGCTCCTCTAAGCCCCTGCGATGTATTACAAATGTGAGTACCACATCCTGTATCATATATCCAGGCATTTTGCTTACGAGGAAAAGAAAATAATTCAACCATAAAAATACCTGAAGTGCTGGCTCCCTGCCCAGCCTTGGCATTCTTATTTTTGCGACACTCCTCAAGCAACAATGGACAGTCACGCTTCCAGTGTCCAGGAGTATGGCAGTGGTGACAAGTAGCCGCATCCTTTTTGGGATAATCCTTCTTGGGAGGAGGATTCTGCTTCTTTGGCTTTTGCTGATGGGTCACAATCTGCTTGCCCTTGTCAGCGTTGCCCTTTCCTTTCTTGTTCACATGTTTCGGTTTACCGGGCCTAGCTACTCTACCACCTCTTATTGCCATAACAGCAGGTGTAGGAGCTTTCTTTGTGAGGGCCTTCTCATGCTCAATAAGCATTGCATGCAATTCAGAAAATGTCTTCCCCTTGCAATGCATGTTAAAGTTGCGCACAAAATCACCATATAATTCCTCATTGAGGGATTTGTTGATGAGGCCAACTTTAACGTCTTCCACAAACCCGCAATTAAGTGCATCTAGTTGGTCAAGATAACCTTTCACTTTAAGTGCATGATCACTTACGGGTGTTGTCACATCCTGCTTGCACTTGCCCAAGTTGTCAAGTACATCATACAATTCAGCCATAGGTGATTTCTGAAACATACGTATCAGTTCATCAATCATGTTTTTCGGGCTATATTTCTCAAACTGTTTAACCAGTTGATCATCCATCCCCGATAGCATGAGACAAGCCGCATCATTGTGCTTGTCATAGGTTTCATTGTACTGCCTAAGTATTTCATTAGACGAGTTTGCAGGAGGAGCTTCTGGAAGAGCCTCAGTAAGACATTCAGAACGTTTGGCAATTCTAAGAACAAGCCTTAGATTTCGATACCAAGCGTTAAAATTCTTAGTCACGGTCAATTTTTCCTTTTCAAGCATCATCTTGAAACAGGAGGTTAAATTTGACGAGTTTCCGGGTTGGGCCATTTCTACAGAAAAAAGTTCAAAAGTTAGTACTTTCGATAATTTAAACATTTCATGAAAATTAAACACCCATTGGTTAAAAACCATTTAATTTTCACTGAAATCTAGGATCCTAATTGACGTCGTTTCATTACATCAGCTGAGGCTGCTAGCAATGAAAGTACTCAACAAGGTACGGGATCACCCAATTGCCAATTTCAAATTGCAATTCCTAGAAATCTTGGGACTTACAATATATATTGCCAACATCAGTTGCAAATTGTAAGCATGTTTCATCCCCAAATCTTTATACCTTGACGCCGTTTCATTACATCAGCTGAGGCTGCTAGTAATGAAAGTGCTCAATTAAGTTAACCAATTTAGAGACGTGTAAATTGACGCCGTTCCATCACATCAGCTGAGGCTGCTAGTAATGGAAGTGCTCAATTTACCCCTATTGACTTCATTCTTTGAATCATCACATCAGCTGAGGCTGCTAGTAATGATAGAATGTCATCTTAGGTGTTTCTATGTTAATTGGTCGGCATATAACTTAAATTTATAAGGGTAATAAAATTTTTGATGTGTTAAATCAAAAAAAATGTGTACAAAGATGTCATGCATTCATCTTTGTATCATATATGTTTTTCAAAACAAAACCATTTACTCATTCGTAGCTCAAATCATCAAATCTTTTAATTGAGGCGTTGAATAAATTACAACATTGCCTTAAGATGCTTCGTATTTATCGTGGTGTACTTGGTAAGTCTAAAATTGACGCACAGGCGGGCGTAGGGACGACAGCCGCCGAAGCTGGTTAAAACCGTGCCCCTCTAAGGTCACAATTTAATGCGTACCAACTAGAACCCACTTTATAGTTTGTCAATTTTAGGTCCGCCGCTTCGACCACTTAGTACAGTCGCAATCAATCAACTAAAAGAATATGATTTTCTTGCTAAAACAATTAATGTAGTAAATTTTTTTTATTGCTAGTCTCGCCTGGGAGCAAATTACCGTGCGAAGCGAACCACTGTCGGCACATAAGACTTGGCAATAAATAAAATTACTACAAAGGTTTCATAGTTATTAGTCTTATTTATTTTTATTATGAAAATTACCCTCTTTTGTTGTTTACAATCCATCATAATATAAAACACAAAAGATCAAGTAATCACAAAAATAAATAAACACATAATAACAAATATATGATCATCCACGATATCATATAGCCACATGCAAACCTTTTTCAATAAATCCTATTATTAATTCTATGTGTAATTTTTAAATGTATGTAACTAACAAAACTCCCATTGGTTTTCGAGCTCATTGTGCCCAATGGACCACAGACACCAAATAATTTGGCCGCGTAAGTTTTAGTTAGTTAGATACCACATTGCACATAACCTTTTAATTAATATATTGAGGTCTTCCCCAATTTTAGATTTATTTAAAACATGTAGCAAACAATTCAAAACAAAATATACAAATCACACCATGACAAATATGCAAGATTTGTCAAGGATACCATATTGATCACATAATCATGCATCACATATTATTATGTCAATATTAATTGTACGTATCTAATTAATTAGTAACATCACATATGGTATTTACTAATTAATTCCTAAAAATTTTCATGCAATCCTAGGGTTTCTCAAGTTTTAATAAAACAACTAAAACCCTAATTTTTTTATAATATGGATCGAACCATATTAGGGTTACAAAACAAAATTAACAAACCCTAAAAATCAATATTGCATGTAATCTCTACAAGATCCAATTTTTAGGTTTAAGTAATTAATTACAAGTTCTAAACGAGGCTCATGATGCCACTGTTGGAATATGTGAACTATAAATAAATCATAAACACATAACATCATCAAAGCACGCAGCGGAAAAGATCTACAAGAACATGTAATTAATTAAACATAAATAGATACGTACCTTAATGATTCCTAGCAAGAACAAGGAATCTCTTGAACAAGAACAAGTTATAAACCCTAATAGGATTTATAAGTGGATCGAATTACACCAAGATCACAAGCTAAAGGAAGCTTGTCACTCGTTCCTGTACACACGTAATTATAGCGTTTCAATGAGAAAAGCTAGTTTCTTGATCACCAACAAACCAAACACTTTAATGCTATTTGCTCAAGTCGAATTCCCTAGTGGGAATAAAAATGTCGACTAGCTCAAGCAAGAGGGAAGAAGAAGAGAAGTTAGGCTTGTAAGGGTTTCAAGAAGTTAAGGAAAAACCAAAACACAATGAATTGTATTTATAGTGTCTCCTTTGCTTCCCCTCCAAGCCAACCGATCGGCTCACAATCCCTAAAGGGTTGTTTGGCCGACTTCCATACTCCCACAAGGATTCTAGATCCTTCTTTCCTATTTTTCACGTTTAGTCCTTTAACGGTCGTTAGTTAAAACCCCGTTAAGTACTAACCGTCGTTAAGTGTTTTTATTGGTGAAATGAATAAATAAATAAATACATGAAATATATAAATATTTAATTATTCATCATTGAAACTCTCACGCTAATGTGTGCAATCCCGAGCCTCGGGTTCGAAACCAGACATGCATATATTAATATTTATACACAAAAACTAACAATATAAACTTAGGAATTAGTCGCCAGTGTGTATATGAGTTGGGATCACTGTATGATACTAATTGCATATATGTTCATGGTATTTTGTCCAAAACAGATTAGTGACAAATTTATTGTGAGAGTGAGGGTATCAAACACATCAGCTGCTCGTATATTCTTTGAACACTTTATCGTCAAGATCCCAAATGAAGAGGTTATATATATCTATAAGTTTCTTCCTTAAGCATGCATTTCTTGTTGCGACGATAGTAAAAGACAGAAAATCCCTTCATGGGTTTCTGTTATATAATTATGTGTTGACTGCTGAATCTTGTAAATTTATGTTATTCTTTTGGTGTAGCCTATTTTGGAGGCACTGGCGACTGTAGTTTGGCTTGACAAAAACTATCGTCCGGTTCGTATTCCATCAGAGGTGAGATCCAGACTTGTTCAGTATCTACGTCATGAGGATTCCAATTGATGTTCATCATATTACCATTTTTGGGGCTGAGATGAAAAATTGAGGTGTTTTTGCATAAGTACTATTCAGCATGTAACTAAAAGTAAGCTTAGCCCCCTATTCTCAATTGAGCTGTTATAGTTATGATCTATTTCGGTTTTAGTATTGTTGTATCATATCATTTGTTCTTGCAAGGTTGAAATTGTTACATTTGGAGTGATCCAAAACCATATTAACAAACGAGATACTGAATTGTGATGATGAGATCAACGAGTTATAGTGGCGCTATAGCCCCCACGCCTCAGCACCCTATGTCATTGGGGTTGCACCCTTTGTGGATGTCTCATTTTAGACAAAATATTAAGAATTCAAGATTCCATGTTTATAGTTGATCATCTAATTCGCAACTTAGGTTCTCATATTATAAAATAAAATGTGACGCCGTTGAAAAGTCAAATGTCCAACTTCTTGTGTTGGGTAGCCATAGTCGTGGCGCTATCTCGAGGTTTGTTCTGTTTCTTGATCATGTTTTATTGAGACCAAAATTACATTCTTTGCCAATGAAGTAATTTGGTTGGTACTTGAAACAGGGTTTTTCTTGGTAGCGTTAGCAATCACTGTGTTCAAAACGTGAAATGCCCGGTTCTTGTGGTAAAGAAACCTGCCTAAACAAATCAAATATAGTCATATTCTCTTCGGAGTGTTGTGATTATCTTGTTCTAGGGTTCTACTTTCGTAACTTTTCATTTATATGCTTTGTATATATAATAATTACAAAAATCCTCATGTAATCGAAATAAACTTTGCTGTGCCATGGTCATGGTACTAGAGTTTGTTGCAACTGTCTTATATAGTAGTATCTTTCGATGATGATGGCATAACAATTGTTGCATATAACTATTTGTGTCTTTTGACGTCTATTCTTTACTGAATCTTGGATGATAGTGTAAAAATCACAGCTTCGTTACTTTGGATCGGCTTTTTTTTTATAATTACAGTTATGGAACTTAAAGTATCCTGATAAAACTGTTGGAATATGTGAACAATAAATAAATCATAAACACATAAAATCATCAAGCACACGCAGCGGAATAGATCTACAAGAACATGTAATTAATTAAACATAAATAGATACGTACCTTAATGATTCCTAGCAAGAACAAGGAATCTCTTGAACAAGAACAAGTTATATACCCTAATAGGATTTATATGTGGATCGAACTAAACCAAGATCACAAGCTAAAGGAAGCTTGTCGCTCGTTCCTGTACACACGTAATGATAGCGTTTCAATGAGAAAAGCTAGGTTCTTGATCACCAATAACCAAACACTTTATAGCTTTATTAGAATCGACCAAATCCAAGTGGATTTAGAAAGAGGGTCGATCGTTAGAGCTAGAGGGAAGAGAGGAGAAGAAGTTTGGCTAAGTTAGGGATTCAAGACTAGAGAAAAACCAAAACACAATGAATGGTATTTATAGTTTTTCTTTTCTTTGTGCCCAAGCTAACCAAACCGACCCTTAAACCCTAATGGGAAGGGTTCGGCCGATCCATGCATCCCACAAGGGATTCTAGATCCTTCTTTCCTATTTTCATTTTAGTCCTTTAACGGTCGTTAGTTAAAACCCCGTTAAGTACTAACCGTCGTTAAGTGTTTTTATTGGTGAAATGAATAAATAAATATAATGAAATATATTTAATTATTCATCATTGAAACTCTCACGTTATTGTGTGCAATCCCGAGCCTCGGGTTCGAAACCGGACAAACGTATATTAATATTTATACACAAAACTAACAGCTCCCACTTGGATAAACATTAATATAGGAATGACATGGGTCAGCCTAGCTTTACCTTCCCAATGCCCCCAGCTCGATCCGAGTTGTGGTCCTCCTGGAATAAACCACGTGTGATGAAATTAATCACCATACTTATCCTTTTGTTACTAATACCGCGTTAATTTTGGATATGGATCTTTGTCATTCCATAATTAACTTAGTTTCTCGTTTATACATAATTGAACAAGATTACCAAAATATCTGAACGTCTTCCAGATAGACTTTGGGCGTGCGCACGCAAACATCTTGTCAATCCTACGAGTGGCCAAGCAGTATTAAACTTCAACACAAAGTTGAAGGAACAAATCCCTTATTGACTGCAAGCATAACCCTTGAATTTCGCATCATTTCTGAAAATAGCCCTTATAACTACCTTTTACGGTTAGCGTTAGACTATCTTACAGAAAATAAGCTACATCCTCGGCAATTATCTGTCATCTCAAGTCTGAGGATAAATATTCATGATATAC
Organism: Artemisia tridentata subsp. tridentata; assembly: GCA_021014915.2. NCBI lineage: Eukaryota > Viridiplantae > Streptophyta > Magnoliopsida > Asterales > Asteraceae > Artemisia > Artemisia tridentata. The sequence continues at coordinate 77,536,975 of CP139502.1, forward strand.
TTAATGACTATGATCCATAAAGTATAATCATGTATTTGGGATAAGTCCTATATTCAATTTCTCCAATATTGAATATCATGTGACGTTGGTGTCTCAACCTTACAGTTCATTCTACCAATCCTCACATTTGTCTTAGTTTAATAATATCCCCATATTATTAATTGACAACGGACTATTTAGAATAAATAAATTATTCACGGATTTAAACATGCAAATATAGGACACAAATATTAATAATGAGAATAAACGTTATCCGCACTTTATTTCATTAATGTAATAATTGTTTACACGTCCCTATCAAAATACTAATCCAACAGATTTACATGAAACTATCTGCTAAACGAAGACCAATACCCTGAGCATGTCGAGTAAACGTATCTTTAGGTAATGCCTTCGTGAAAGGATCAGCCAGATTGTCATCTGTGTGAACTTTGAGTACTTTGATTTCACCTAGTTTGACCTGTTCTCGAACATAGTGCATCTTTCTTTTAAAGTGTCTGGCGCCTTTCATAACTCCAGGTTCATTGGCGAATGTGATTGCAGCAGAGTTATCGCAATACACATTTATAGGTAATTCAATAGACGGCATCACTCTAAGATCCGTAATGAAATTCCTTATCCAAACAGCTTCTTGTGCAGCATCCGATGCAGCATTGTACTCAGCTTCTGTAGCAGACATGGCCGTTGTGCTCTGCTTTTTACTCTTCCAGTCTACTGCTCCTCCATTTATGACAAAGACATAACCCGTTTGCGACTTCGTATCATCTTTATCAGTTTGCCAGGACGCATCGCAGAAACCTGTAACATTCAGTTCTGCATCTGGATTTCCCCCGAAAACTAGAAACATATCTTTAGTATTCCTTAGATACTTAAGAATGTTTTTAACAGCATGCCAGTGATCTTTCCCTGGATTTTGCTGATATCGACTCGTCAAATTTTGAGCAAATGCCACATCAGGCCTTGTGCATCTAACAGCATACATGATAGATCCTACAGCCGAAGCATATGGAACTTTCTGCATGTATGCCACCTCTTCAGGTGTAGAAGCACACATTTCGCTACTTAAGCCATGATCTACTTGCATGGGCAAATATCCCTTCTTGGAATTTTGCATATTGAATCTCTTCAATATTTTATCCATGTAAGCACTTTGGCTTAATCCGATTAACCGTTTAGATCTGTCTCGATAGATCTTGATTCCAAGGATATACGCTGCTTCTCCTAAATCCTTCATGGCAAAGCAATTACCAAGATATTCCTTAACTTCATTAAGGCTTGGTATGTGATTTCCCATGATTAATATGTCATCGACATATAGGACAAGAAAAGTAGTGTTACTCCCACTAACTTTGTGGTATACACATGGCTCATTGAAATTTTGAGTAAATCCAAACTTCTTGATTTCCTCATCAAATTTCTTATTCCATTGCCTGGATGCTTGCTTCAATCCATAAATGGATCTTTGAAGTTTGCATACACGCTCAGGAAATTGTGGATTTACAAAACCTTCAGGTTGCGCCATATAGATGTCTTCATCTAGGCGACCATTCAGAAACGCGGTTTTGACATCCATTTGCCAAATCTCATAGTCATAGTAGGCAGCTATGGCTATAAGAATCCTAATAGCTCTAATATCGGCTACAGGAGAAAAAGTCTCCTCATAGTCAACACCATATGTTTGGGTAAAGCCCTTGGCCACCAAACGAGCTTTGTAGGTGTGTACGTTGCCATCCATGTCAGTCTTTTTCTTGAAGAGCCACTTACACCCAACTACCTTAGCATTGGGTGGAAGGTCTACTTCAATCCAGACTTTGTTGTCTTTCATGGATTACATTTCCCCATCCATGGCTACTTGCCATTTTTCCTTTTCAGGACTATTAATGGCAGCCTTATAACTAGTTGGTTCATCAGTGTGATCCAATAGAAAAGTTTCCTCATCATCTATGCTTAAACATAGGCGTTCAGGAGCTTTTGTAGATCTTGAAGATCTACGGATGGGTACCACTTCTACTTCAGGTGGAGGACCTAAACTTTCAGGTTCCACAGGAAGTGTGTTAGTGCTTTCAGAAGGTGATGTATCTTCATGATCATTTTCAAGATCATACACTCTCCCACTAAATTCTTGAGATATTAGATTATCCTCAAGAAATTCACCGTACCTAGCTACGATGACCTTATTCTCAGGTGGGAAGTAAAAGTAGTAACCCTTTGTTTCCTTAGGGTATCCTACGAAGATACACTTAACAGATCTTTGTTGGAGTTTATCAGGTGAGTCACGTTTGAAAAACGCCTCACAACCCCAGACCTTTAAGTAAGAAAAGTTGGGAGCTTTTCCAGTCCATACTTCATATGGAGTCTTATCAACCTTCTTAGTTGGAATCCTATTCAACACGTGAACAGCAGTTTCAAGAGCATAATCCCAAAAGGATAAGGGAAGAGTTGTAAGATTAAACATGGATCGCACCATATCTAACAAGGTACGATTTCTCCTTTCAGATACACCATTTTGCTGTGGCGTATAAGGAGAAGTGAGTTGTTGCACAATGCCACTGTTGGAATATGTGAACTATAAATAAATCATAAACACATAAAATCATCAAGCACACGCAGCGGAATAGATCTACAAGAACATGTAATTAATTAAACATAAATAGATACGTACCTTAATGATTCCTAGCAAGAACAAAGAATCTCTTGAACAAGAACAAGTTATATACCCTAATAGGATTTATATGTGGATCGAACTAAACCAAGATCACAAGCTAAAGGAAGCTTGTCACTCGTTCCTGTACACACGTAATGATAGCGTTTCAATGAGAAAAGCTAGGTTCTTGATCACCAATAACCAAACACTTTATAGCTTTATTAGAATCGACCAAATCCAAGTGGATTTAGAAAGAGGGTCGATCGTTAGAGCTAGAGGGAAGAGAGGAGAAGAAGTTTGGCTAAGTTAGAGATTCAAGACTAGAGAAAAACCAAAACACAATGAATGGCATTTATAGTTTATCTTTTCTTTGTGCCCAAGCTAACCAAACCGACCCTTAAACCCTAATGGGAAGGGTTCGGCCGATCCATGCATCCCACAAGGGATTCTAGACCCTTCTTTCCTATTTTCACGTTTAGTCCTTTAACGGTCGTTAGTTAAAACCCCGTTAAGTACTAACCGTCGTTAAGTGTTTTTATTGGTGAAATGAATAAATAAATATAATGAAATATATTTAATTATTCATCATTGAAACTCTCACGTTATTGTGTGCAATCCCGAGCCTCGGGTTCGAAACCGGACAAACGTATATTAATATTTATACACAAAACTAACAAAAACAATAGTTGACCAGTCAAGCTGATCCGACTCGCTCTTATCACAATGAAACAAAACACGAAAGATCAGATGTCACTCCCGGTTGGTTACATGTATGGACAGTCTTAGCCTCTTTGAATCCCTTACAAATGGCAACAAATTTTAGAAGCCTAGAGCACAAAAGACTATCTTAACTGTTTGCCAAAGTTAATAAATACTGTACGTCCTTAATGTAGCATTTGGTCGTCATAAGATCTTAGAAATGAGTGGAGAGAAAGAGAGTTTGTGTTTGTGCAGATGGCAGATAATAGCATGTAGAATAAGGTGATGCTAGTGAATATAGCAAGTACACTCTCACTTTGCCCTCAAAATGCTTGGATCTACCTTTGTAGATCCGGAGCTTCTTATTTATACCGTCCGGATCGGACGCTCGTTGATATCAGCTGTATGCACCTTCTTGGGGAAGTAAGCGGTAGACACAAGGCTTTGTCACAATGTATGCACTTTTTAATAAAGTTTTATCTGAAAAAGGTATGCACTTAGTATTAAACTCTAAAATATGTAAAGAAAAATTTAGTTTTTAGCTTTTACACTAGTGGTGACGCTCTTGTAGGCATGCATGTGCATACTCCTCGCCTCAAGTATGTCCGCCCTAAGAGAGACTATAATTGAATAAGGTTGTTTCCATAATATACCAGGTAGGGCTGAGCAACGGGTCAAACCGACCCGAACCAACCAAAACCGACCCGAAAACCGAATAAGGGTAATACGTGAACCGAGAACCGAACCGAGTAAAAGCTATCAAAACCGAAACCGAATCGAAAAAGGTTGGTTCGGGTCGGGTCGGTTTAGCTATTTCGAACAAAATAAGTGTGCTTTGAACCAAACCGAACGAGTGAAACCGAAATAATTATTCAAAACCGAAAAGAAAACCGAACCGAATAAGGTCGGTTCGGTTCGGACCGATTTCGGCCAATTTTTCTGTTCGGGTCGGTTTTCGGGTGATTTTGTTTAGCGTATTTTTTTCACGTTTATTTGTGCTTATTTATGTACATCTGGGTTGTTAATAGATAATTTTGTCTCTAGTTTGGGTGATTTTGAAACCCGTATTACCTTTATTACATAAAAGTTTCATGTTCTTAGAAGTCTTTGCGATACCAGCCAAGTATTTGTGATACGAATGGCTCGGGTGTAAAAAGAAATAATATAATGGCCAGAAATCTAAAATGAGACAAATGAAAATACGCGCTAGCTAGTATTTTATTGGAAAAAACACCTTACCAAATACGCATGAGAAATTGAGAATCTAGTTCAAAAAAAGAAAGAAAATAAAAACAATAAGATACGCATGAGAACAAATATGTTACCAAATTGACATGAAACAACATGCGAGTATCAATGTGATAACAGTTACTTACTACTACTACTACTGTATTTTAGGAGTCTTTCCATTTTAAAACATAGTTGTTGAATACTTGAATGGTAAATCCAAGGCTAAATTGAGGTTTGGGCCATGGTGGTTAGTAAACAGATACTCTATCAGTGTTAACAACTCAGTTTTTAGAGGTAGGATCGAAAACCGAAGTAAACCAAACCGAACTAAAACCCAACCAAATCTATAAAACAAATTTTGGTCCAAAACTGAACCAAAACAAATTGACTATTCGGTTTTCGGTTTATTTTCTTTTTGACAAAATGCAAGCTGAACTAAAAACGTACGCATCTACATTTAAGTATTTCTTATATATTTGTAATGATATGCGAAACAACAAGTGGTTGTAGGTTCAAGCCTCGTTAAAGACATGTGTGAGATATACACTGTGAGATAAGTGGTGTAAAATGTTAAAAAGTTTCCGTTAAGAAGAAAACTATATATATGTCTATAAACTTTGATTATAACTACTGATGTACCTCTTTATTATATATTTGAGCATACATTATGCTTTAATAGACCATCCGTAATGGAGGGACGTTATGCTTGGTCACCCAAACAATGAACGCATTTTCCCCACTAAGGTCGTCCCACCCGACGCGTCTACTAAGCCAAAAAGGGAGGACTCGGTCGACTGAACGACCCCGTCGTGCGAGTTTATTGTATGTGTGGGTGTTTTTATTAAATATTTTTTGTGGTGTATATCTGGGTTTAAGTGGAGTATGTTTTGGTGATGACCGTGATTGTCTTATTATAATAAGTTGGTAATAAAAAAGGTTAGAAAGAGAGATAGCTGAGTTGACGATGATGTGATAGTGGTAACCGCGGTCGTGTGTTCACCGTTACATTTGGTCTTAGTTATTACATTTGGTGTCAAAAGTTTATAAAAAAAGGTAAAAACATTTGGTTTTGTTTCATTTTCGGTTTTGCTTAAAAAATTAGAATCCAAACCGATAGACACATGAAACCATAAGCCCAGTCTAAAGGCCCAACAAATCAACTCTAAATTTTAGAGTATAAAAAAAAGGAGAGCTAGGGTTTCATTTCGTAGGGTTTTTCAACAGCCATCTTTCACGCCGCTTTCATTTTAACCGCTTCAGATTTTAGTGGCATGTACTTCCTAGGCGAGCACTATCATGCAAGTGGTATGTGGAAAACTAGAAGGGGGGTTGAATAGTTTTTACCGTTTCTTTTGTTTAATTTGTTAGTTCAAAGGAAACAATCACAAATTAAGTTATCACACAATATAAACTAAAGATAAAGAGATGAAAGATCAAACCACATAACACAAGTGTTTATAGTGGTTCGGTTTGCAAGAGATCCTTATCCTTGCCCTACTCCACTTCCTCGAGTTGCTTACTCGAGAGATATCTTTCACTAAGAAACAAACTCCCTTCAAGGTGGAGAAAACCTTTACACGTCGCTTACTTCCTTTTCCGGTACTAAGCTAAACACCGGGTTCTTTCACAAGGTAGAACCAACCTGACGTCGCCTAATTACTTTACCGACACTAAGCTAGATGTCGAGTTCTTTACACGGGTACAACCACTCCCTACACTCTTTGTGCTTTGAGGACTAAAGCACTAACCACACTTACTGATCTAACTGATACAAATGATAAGAAACACTTAAAGTGTTTACACAGAACCTATACTAAAACTTCCAAACAGTCTGCTTGTTTGAAGCTTGTTAACTTGATCTTCTTTGCTACAAAAGAAACATCAATGATATATATAACTACTGTGGTTAGTAACTAAAGTGAATGTATGTGTTTTTCTTTTCTAAGTGGATGATTAGATCAAATGCCAAGTCTGCTATTTATAGGCAAACAAGGCAAGGCTCCTACGGATCCGGCGGATCCCTCAGAAGGGATCCGTCTTTGTATGGACTTGGATCCGCGGTTATGACAGCTAATGTTGCACATGAGATCTCCTCAAATCTTTCCATATCCTTGTGTTGTCAAATCAATATCTTCCAATGTCAACTATGTAACTTGAGTATCTAATCAAGATATCACATAATCTTACCAAGATTGTATTTGTGATGTATACCATGATGTCACTTTGTAACTTTTAAATTAAAGTTTCCATTTAAGGAAATACACATGTATATGCAATATAATGTTAGTGATCATGTTAAATGAAAGATGTGTTTTGAAAAAGACTTTAACTAGTATTTATAATTTGCTTAAGGAATATACTTTGTGTTTGTCATGAACAAAACATAAGCAAAGATCGTAAAATATAAATAACGTTTTTAGTACGATATTTGTATTAACAATCTCCCCCTTTTTGTTGATGATAAAACCAAATTATATTTTTAAGCAAACAAGTAAATATAGTTTAAGTCCTTTTAAAAATATAGATTAAGTTTTGAGTTATTCAAATTTTGATTACTATTATGAAATAACTTAGTATGAATCTAATTATGCAAACTTAATCCTTTTTCCTTTCTCCCCCTTTTTGTCGAAACAAAAAGAAGAGGTGCGTAGCGGAATGCGATTTTGAGAACTTTAATAGCTCCCCCTTGTTTTATACTCCCCCTAAATGGAGTAACAAGTAAATGATGCATAAACCTACAAGACAAATGGTTAGAATATGAAAGATTATGAAATGCTCCCCCTCGATGTATACTCCTCACTTCTCGAGTACCAACGTATACTTAGAAAGGTATGATATGCTGCAAATGAAGTGTTAGTAATGAATGAGGAAGTAGAATGCTTGTGAAGTATTCTTCCAAACAATTCTTTCAATATGTTTTGACTTTTAAAAGTCAAAGTGAGTGTCTGATCATTATTTGTACCTAAGGCAATCATAATCAAGGTATAATATAGGCTATATAAGAATGTTAGTTCACAATGATAATGATAATATGCGATATGTTGATCACTATAAAACATCACATTCATAGATATTGAAAATTTTGTGACAAAAGTCACAATGATGAAATGATGTTACAAATACAATAAAAAGACATCCTAGAAAGAAATAAAAAGTCCTAAAGCAACAATGTAAAAGGTCCTATATGACGTTTAGATGCTCAAGAATGTGTTGGACTAATGTGTTGAGAATGATGGTTCTGTTAGTACTGACAATGACTTGCTTGATACAAATCAAGAATGAAGATGATGAGATCCTATGATGGCGTTCTAGACACTGAAGATGTTCTAGATAATGAAGTTGTGAGATGAAAATTCTAGACTCGTTGGTTACGAGAAGGTTGTTTGGTTTCTGAATGGTTAAAAACTGACCAGGTACCCACGGATTGGGCGGAACCAAAATTTTGGTTCCGTCCTTATTATCTTTGGGTTCCGTGTGACCGAAATTGATTTGGTCAATTTTTGTCGTTTTGATCTAATGAAGGTTCAAGCTAAGGTTTATTTACTTACAATTATTGATTTGGTTTTACTAATCCTAATCAAAGTTTAAGGAGACTTAAAACATCTCTTTTAAGAGGTTTGTTAAACACATGATTGTGTTTTCATGAGGTTTTGGTGCAGAACTATAATGTTGAGCTAATAAGGTGTTATGATGATAGTATTGACTAATCTTAAAGGGTGTTCATCTTGTATGCCTAAATCACTTTTTGTGTCAAAACAAGATATCATTAATTATTTTAAAGCAGAATAAGATTACACATGAAGGTTCCTAGAGACGATAAAATCTTAAGAGTAATTATTGCAATGATACTACAAACTTCTATTTTGCTTGTTTTGATGATGACATGATAGAGGCAAGCCATTTAGTTTCTAAATTACTAGTGTCGTAGAGGTTAGAGACAATATTGTTGTCATCTTGAGTGTTTGTTTTATTGATCCACATTGATTCATCCAAGTGTTGAAGAGTGGTAATTATGTCATGTGATGGGTCTATTATTAAGCTTGAAGATGGGGATGAGATTCTTTCTTTAGGTGGTGATGATTGTGGTGAGGAGTCAATTGTTGTGGAAACACTTGGTGAAGTGACAATTGGTGTGGCAATTGTTGTGTTGATAATTGATGTGATATGGTATTGAGGTTCATGAATCTTCGGATGGAGAGGATGGAATAGCATGGGTTCTAAGTTTTCAAGACTTATTTGTGGAGAATTGGTTGATGTAAGTGGAGGATCTTCTAATTCTTCAAGATGTGGTTGTGGAGATGTTGGTGGTGTCCTAAAGAGTTCCATAGGTTTGAGTTTTGGTGAGGATGGTGATAATGCAGACTTCTCAGTTTGTGGTGGAGCGGGAGCGAGTGGTGGTGTGGTTGCTGCAGGAGTAATGGTAGGAGGTGATGTTGTTGTATTGAATGAGTTTGTAGCGGGTGAATTTGAAGAAGAGTGTATGTTGACTATGGGAGTCATAATAGGAGTTGTTGTGGTGTTTGTGGATCTAACAGGAAAGGTTACATTACGAAGTGGGTTTGCATACCAATAAGGTCTGACACTAATTCTAGCCGTTCGTCTGTATGGTCTAGACATGTAAACTTTCTGGAGATGATATGTGAATTTTGTGGAGGTTTAGTGTGCTATGATCATCTCTAAGGTTCTAATTTATACTTCCTAATTGTATGAAAATTGGTGTTTGGATTAAATGAGTGTGAATATCTATGACTTGAAACAAGATAAAGTTGTTTGTCCTATTGACAAAGTCAAACCATAGAAATGGAGTTGACATAAGAGTGTGTAGAGAAATGACTCAAAAGGGTTAAATTTGATTGATTAATAGGAGTAAGTTCAGTCTGTGTGTGATGGGATAGAACAGATAAATCAAATTTTGCAAGAAAATATTCTTTGAATTTCATAATGGTTTCTAATGGTTTGGAACAGAGATTTGTGCAGGTCATATCAAGGAAGTCAATCCATTGAGCTTGGGTTGAGTGATGTGTTGTGGATTTGCAGTAAATACAAGGAGATATTGGAAAATCTTATGATTTGATATTTCCACGGATTTGACGGATCCCTAAAAAGGGTTCCTTATTTGTATTGGTTTGGTAACTCACACCTAAAGTTCAAAAATTTCAATTTTGGTGGGAAATTTTGTTCCTAGGTTTCTAAGAATTCCTATATGATTCTGATGTGCTGCGTGTGTCGTTGCGGTTTAGCAGTTTTAATGCCTAATCAAGTTTTAAATTTATATTTAGCCGACTTATCAATAACACACACACCTAACGAGCAGTGTACCCGGTCAGTATGAATATAATGGTAAGTAAAGTGTCGATCACTAAGAGTGGAACGTATTATCTAGTTATTCTAATCAGTATTTTAATATCCTAACGCAAGGGGGTTTCAGCCTGAGAGACTGGCACGATTTGTTTGCAATTAAATAATAAACTAAACCAATAGGCACGAATCAGCAAGTAGCACACACGTACACAGATAAATACTCGAGACAATAAGAGGGCTGTCCTTATGATTAAGTAGATTGTCACTTGTTTTATTGATAGCTTTATATGAAGTGTATGTAGTTAACCCTTTCTCGTTGGTCCTATTCTTATCGGCGAGTAAACCCTTAATGATTACTTATGTCTAAAAGTTATTCCTAAGTGATCAATTTAGTAATAACCGTGGGAGCCACATTATTTTCCGCAGTCAAATGCCCGCAAGCCACTAATAAACACAGAGGTTATCAATGCACTAATAAGTAGTAACCAAAGACATCAACATATAAACTTTAATTGATGGGAAAGCAAGTATTAAAGGGAGTGCAATCTTTCGTTGTGACATTACACAAGCCACCAATCCTGATGAATTAAAGTTTGCTAACACAATAAAACAAAACTACTTAATGAATTAAACACATGCAGCACCTTCTTACAGCTCTTGTATCTTCGATTTGGGTGTGTCTTGTTCTGCTGCCTTGACTGAATTCGTCTTTGGTTTCTGGTCTTCGGTCTTAGGATAAAACTTTGGAACTTTGATAATGCTCACGAAATTCGTTTGGCTTTGGGGTATTTATAGTTTCTGTCTGAGGGAAGATGCGGCGCATCTAAGGAGTAGATGCGGCGCATGTACTTAACTTCGCGTGGGGTCCAAGATTATAATATTTAGGAATATTCGTACACCGCCAGAAGATGCGGCGTAACTCCATGATTAGATGCGGCGCATGTCCTATTGTATCTTGGATCGTATCTGGTGATATCTTGATAGAGATGCGGCGCATGTCGTGAGTGAGATGCGGCGCATCTGGAGCAGATTTGACTTGATCTTGTCCATTTCAGTAGACTATTCACTTTATGCACGTTTTGCTCCATAATTAGTCCAAAATCGCTAAGTTTCACCAAATGCTTGTTTTCACCTGAGAATTACAAAAGTAAACGATTAAGTATCAATCCTCATACATAATATAGTAAAACAAGTCAAATTAATAGGATAAATGATAGTAATAAAATGTACTTATTTGAGTTCATCAAATATCCCCCCACTTGAACTTTACTTGTCCCCAAGTAAACCTTAGATTAAAACTTATGAAAATGTATCCTAAGAGATATTAGGATGTATTTTTACATTTAAGCATGTATTCGTTTTTGTCATAATCACACAACTAAACACTTAACGAATTAGAAGTAAAATAAAATAATCTGATAAAAGCAAATCTAATCGTTTAACTGTCCAGTCGCGACGAATATTCTATCATAAGCTTGGCAAGTATACACATCTCCTCCACTAAAGCTAAGGAATAACAAGTCTAAAGCGGTAAAAAGGGTTTTTAGGCTTAAGGGTTAATTATTCTCTTTTCACTATCGATCTCAAATTCCAGAAAAGGCGACAAAATCACAAATACATGATCGAATCCACGAACACGATACTTGCAATTGCTCAAATCCTTAACTCGAATAGGCTAAAGATAGGTCCAAACTTCACCAATAATAATATATCAAAAAGGGCGACAAAATCATAAATACATAGCCGAATCCACGACTACGATACTTAAGATTGCTCAAATCCCTAATCTCAATAAATCAAAGGTTTGGTTGGATAAAGAATAGGGTATGGATAACATTTGGGATATAAATTGGTGTAAAAATAAAAATAAACAAAACAAATAAATTAAAATCCTAAGTGTGGTTAATCACTATCCCAACCATCCCATGAATAAGACTCATATCATTGAATAACTCACGCTTTAACACTTGAAACACACGCTTTAGGTAGACACGAATTATACTCAACAAGATCTTAATCAAAGAATAAACCTTAATTGGCGTTCCCATAACTGCCAATTCCCATTCAATCCATAGATATAGTACAACAAATAGTGGTGATATCGACCACTTACATAACTTTACATCGTTGGTTTAAAACAAACATCCAACTTTTCTTTCTTTCTTTTTCTTTTCTTATTTTTTCGATTTTTTTTTTTTTTTTTTTTTTTTTTTTTTTTTTTTTTTTAAAACATAAAGATAGATGTGTAAAATTTCACCACATCACTATAATGATAATTCTGGATAATTTTTCCATACTTTTCATACTTCAGAAATAACGGTAATAGTGAAAGTAGTAAACACACGAAAAATAAACTCAAAGATATACAATATTTACTTTCACTCCAATTGCATTGTGCAATTTCCCGACCTAACCAAAGATAATGAATTACGCACGCGAACACAGGTAATGTAAGGAAACACACTTTGCCTATAGCAATTAACCAACCACGGATCTTAATCTACAGGGTAGGCTAAGGTGTAAGGTGTAACGAAACATTTTAAACATAGGTGTAAGAAACGAAAGGAATGGCTCTGAGTGTTTTTCTAGGGGTATCTTACTCTAAAAATGAGAGTAACAAAAGGGTTTATACGGGGGTTAACTAACCAGTGTAGTTAGTTAATAACACATAACATATAAAGGCTATTTGGGTGTAATCCTAGAATTTTACCAATTTAGACAAGTCATTCCAATTATATAAATATAATACTTATTATGGTGGTCTCGAATAGTATACAAGCCAAGTTCTAAAGTTTACAAGTCACCGGCACACTCATAGATTTGTGAATTTTGGAAAATCACAATTTTTGAAAATAACGTCATGTGTGCAGTTATGCAACTTAGATCTTAAACAAAAACATGCTAAAAATTTTTAAGTTTGATATATTAAGCACATTTTAAGCATAATTTTTGAAAAAGTTTAGGACAAGTAATTGTTAAGTGTTCTAATTCTCCAATCCCCCCACTTAAGTTAAACAACGTCCTCGTTGTTTGTATAAAAGGTTAAAAACTGGAAAATAAAAGAATTAGAACAGGAAAACTCCCCTGAGATTTGCTCGGTATGATCCTCCATTAGTATAAGAGCAAAAATCATCTTTCTTGTGGATGAGAACGTTAAAGCTTCATACTTGATGTATCCACAGGAAATCCAGGAAACTATAATACCACCAACACTTTAAAACACACCTAAGATAAGAAAGGTTCAAACTTGCATAATACATTAGTAGTTAGATAAAAATAAAACTGAAAATCATCAGGTCAGTCGATGCGCCGTATCTTATGGAAGAAGATACGCCGTATCGAGCCTGGAATAAATACGGATCAGAATAAAGATGCGCCGCATCCTTAACCAGGGATGCGCCGCATTAAAATAAACTGATAAATAGTTTTAAAGTCGAAAATAAAAATGCAGAAAAATTAAAATAAGATATGACCATTGCAGGAGATGCGTCGCATCTCAGAATTGAGATGCGCCGTATCCTCGGCGGCCTGACTGACTCGACACATAAACAGAATAATAAAAATAAAATAAAATAAAAGGTAAGCATGGGTTGCCTCCCACGAAGCGCTTGTTTTTGTTCGAGTCACGAGCCTGACTCCACCCTTATTTATTGTGTAATAGGGTGTTGTTCCCCCCACTTGAGATCAAGTGCGGGTGATAGTAGCAATAAACACGAAAAGAGTGTAAATTTGCTATTAAAGATGAAAGAAATTGTCACAACTCGTAATTTCAGGCCATTTTCCGAACCTCGACAATTTACTATTCACGAGTTACTATTCATCGATCACTATTCACTTTTCACTATTCATCGTTTTCGAGGTCAATTTGTGATTTTGAGAAACTTTCGAAAATTTTACTATTAACGAAACACTATTCATTCCCGGAGAAAATTTCAGTTCATCATCAGCATTCATTAATTCGTAAACCTAGTTTACGGGTATTTAAATGCGCGTAACCAGGATGGTTTAGCTGCGTATTCATGCATCATCAGTAAGGACGCGTCATTTAGACTAGAGTGGTCTACATATCATCAGTAACATCATTATCATGTTAAGTCATGCACGGGTTCGTGTGTTTTTTCATTTACGTATGTTCGTTTATTTGTTAAACGTTACCACTCAGTCATTACTAATAATATTATACTCAAATAATCCCGACTATGGTCCTAATATATTTTCATGCTAATTTTATTGATATAAAATTTATATTATTAATTTACCCGGTGTTTTAAAACCTTTTGCTATATTTTACGTTAAGAGCTTATAACTCCGTCGTTTTGCGATATTTCATCACGATCACTATTTTAACACCCGATTCTTATCAGTAACATGATTTCATAATTTTCATGACTTCGTCGTATTTTATTTTTATTCGTCACATTTTATTTTCAGTTAACCCGGTACCCGATAACACAAAAAGTTTGCACCAAACAACCAATACTTATCTTAATTGTGTTATAAGCAAAACAAACTCATCTTATCCCCTTCCATCTACCATGTGCCGCCCCCCTCCCCAAAATACTTTCCCTAATAAGCCAAAAATTCCAATTAATACTCTTTATGATTTAAACTTGATTTATTTTACTTAAAAACATACAAGTAACTAATTTGCAAGCAAAGCAAGACCAACTCTCTCTCTTGTCTCTTCATACCTCACGGCAGCCCCAAGAACAAGGAGGAGATCCAAAACTTTTCAAGAAACAAGTGTTTATCTAGTCTAGTATATGATCCTTGTTAAGATTTTGAAATAAAAATCTCAAGGTTGTTAACTTAATCATCTCCAAATTCTTCAAAATTATCAAGTAAGCTCAAGTAATATTTTTAATCATCCCATACTTTCATTTAACTAGTTACATGATGTATTTTTAATTTATATTGGTTAAACATGCTAATACTTAAGTTATATATACCACTTTCAAGTATATATTGGTTTTTATGAATCTAAAACTATCCTATGATCATCCCTTGAAATCTTACTAAATTTTATGAAGACTAGAACTCCATGACACCCTAAGAAGGTATATGGTAGGATTAAATTAGTTTGGTGGTGATTTGAAGTGGTTTGGTAAAGAATAGAAACAAGAAAAATAGTTTTTAAACAAGTTAGTAAAGTGGCTGTCCCTTTTTGTAAAAATCCGAAAATCCAGGGGCTGGGCCGAACTTTTGGTTTTCATAATTAGATAATACTTTCAAAAACGAAACCGTAGCCGCTGGAATCGTTAAAAGATCATTTACGACATGAAAGTTATGCTAAAACGAGTTAACGACGAAACTTATATTTTTCCAGAAAATACCTTGCTGTTGCACAATTTTTAAGGGCTGTTTTGAGGCGATAGCCGTCACTTAGCCGTCCCGACTTATCAAGAATATGTTAATAGGTTGTCCCACGATTCCGGGGATATAAAGAACATAGAAAACGAGTTTATAACGGAAAAGATACAAGTGTTTGAAACCCGACGAAAAATATATAATTCCATCAGCTTTTACTAATATAAACTTGCCGCAAAACTGTCTTTGCGAGACACCACTTTCACGACTGTTTTTATCCATGATTGGTATGGTTTGAGTCCGAGCCGTCTTCATATGAAATCAAGATCTCCCAGCAAGCTTTTTAAATCAATTGGCCGTTCGTCGAATAGACTTATAACGAATAAACTACGACCTCATCTTTTTACCCAAAAATCCTTTCAAAGTTATAATTTTGACAGCTTTTACTATAATAGAATTTTCTAAGTGTTGAACATTATATTTTCAAGTAACGATATTGAGAGCCGATTTTCTCATTGATCGAGGCGCGTATAACCAAAACTCAAATGAGACTGCATTAAGATCATGTTACAAGGTTTTCAAAAACGACAAGTTTTATTACTAACTCTTAACGTGCAATATTTTGCGGCTAGTTTTGCGAGGCCGTTTGGTCACATTTTCACAAGTTATAAAAAGAGTTATTTTGCGACGAAACTATTATATTTGACTATAGAACACCAAACGAGGATCATAGAGTACCATTTCAACATATTTACACGAAAAGTAGTTTATGACTTACGAGACGTCAAAAATGTATTTTTCGACGATAAACATTATTTTCAAAAGTAACGAGTGGTATCGTTAACATACGTATTTGCATGTGTAGCATCATTTCATTGCTTACAATAGATCATATCATTCATGTTAGGTCGCGGTTAGGGACCGAGCCTCATTTCAGCATATTCATATCTGTCATTGTTGCTATCGCACCAGGTGAGTTCCATAGCCCCTACCTTTATACGTTTTGGATTACGTTTTGGGGGAGAATACATGCTCAATTATTTTTCACAAGCACTTTAATCTTTTAAGGATTAACGTGAGTTATCATAGCCCCGTTTTTCAAGTATTACATCATTTCAAATTTCTCGGGGGAGAATACATTGCACCAATTGTTCATGCGGACCAAAGTATATAAATTCATTACATTGCTTAAGTTACCTCATTTGCCAAGATTAAAGTCCCCTATTATCATGAACCGTTAATTGTGAGCAAGCGAGAGTGTGTGAATAGATCTATTGAGGGTGACTCCTCCGTTTGGGTTGGTAGCACCAACTTGTCATACGAACGCATTACATTTGATCCATTTCAGGGTGTTTGGCAAAGCACTCAGTTGGGGCATTTCATTCAGTCTAGCTTCGGGGTCATGAGCTTAAGAGCTAATGTATCATTTTCATGTGGCAGTTTTTCATACACTTTATACTTGTGGTTTCCGTATAACATTTCAGTAACATAAACCAAATCATATTTGGCAATGGGTTGTAAACACACAGGTTGCAAGTCTTGTTATGGGCGGGACTTGGAACTGGGTGGATTTACAATGCCTTTGCTGGGAAAATCTTCATTTAAAGGCATTACATTTTACAATAAACTCTATGAACTCACCAACCTCGTGTTGACACTTGTTAGCATGTATTTTCAGGTATAAATCAATAGCACGCTACTGGAGGCTTTTGGCAGGGCATGGCATGGTCATAGAAGACTCTGACAAACATATGGGACTGTTCTACTTATTTTAAAAAGGGGCTATTTCCGCACTACTTTTAACAATGTAAATTCAATATTTTTGTTAAACAGTTTTATCTTAAATGATTGAGATGAAAACCGTTCTTTACACTTGTGTTGTGATACCAATTGAGTTACACCCCAGCGACACGTTGTCTTCCGCTGGACCCGATTTTGGGGGTGTGAATTTGCTATTAAAGATGGCAGAAATAAATAAAGATCATACCTTGGCAATATATGTACATCTTTCCTATTCTTACCCGGTTTGGTTGATAAATTGGATGACTTGACCATTTCATCTGAAAGAGTAGTACGTTGAGAAAAAATGAGTCCCGTTTCTTCTTGGTTAGTCTCTTTGGTAGTAAGGCGTCCCTTGACTTCCGCAGAAGATGAGAAAGGGTCTTTGGCTAGTAAAAGTTCGAGTTCCTCTATATACTTCATAGGGTCTATATCATCATCTTCATCAATCATAGCAATGTTTGAGAGCTCATCACCAAACTCTTCTTCGAGCTCCACCAAATACGGGTTGATCACAGGTGCTTCAATAGGTAGTGTGATAAATTTCACCTCATCATCTTTTTGTTTTGCAACCTGTTTAGAAAAACTAGCAAGATTATTAGTAACGGGATTAATTATATTAAATAAATTTGTACCACTTTGTGTTGTAAGTGACTCCAATTCGTCTTGTGAATCTCCATCTTCAACTAGTGGTCTTGCAATTTCAGCATCGTCCCGAATTTCATCCTTAAATAAGTAATCCCAGATTTCTTCAAAATCCCTCGTTGGGTCAAAATCTGGCTGAGGTATGTCATCATAAACTATGGCGTCAAATGGTTCGAAATCAAAATTAGAATACTTTTCATCTTCATCCGTTGGATTGTCTAATGGTGGTAATACGATTGCAGGATATTCTTCAACGTAAGGTTCCGTATACACATCATCATGTGCAATCTCCGGAGAAAAAGTACTATCAATAACAATTGCCGGAATTGGTTTCAAGGTATATGAATCTTCTTCATTATCACTTGGCATACACCAGGTGTGTTGAAATGGCAATTTGTTTCTTTCTTTCCTTGACTTTTCTCGTCCAAGAATCAAGTATTCTTCCATAGTGATTTCTTTCGTATCAATGACTTGTGCACCATATCTTGCTCTTTCCCAATCGTAGATCCCATTATTGCTCAAGGCTGTTTCCTCTCCAAGTCTGATATATTCTTCCATTGTAATATCCGGATCGTCCATCTTCCTGAAATAAAACTTACTCGTGCAAAAGAAGGGTGAAACGATCAAAGTAAAATAAAAGCTTCTGATATCTGCTGTTGATGCGCCGTATCCTATAAATGGGATACGCCGTATCTAATAATCGTTAAAATTAAATCAGACTTTATTCAGAAAATAGATACGCCGCTTAGAAATTTGTATGCGCCGTATCAATTTTAATAATCAAAAATCGATATTTATAAAAATTAAATGCGTCGTATTAACAAAAGTTAATGCGCCGTATTTTCGTTATGTTTCAAAATACGAGATTTTTGATTCAGAGGATACGCCGTATCGACAGAGATCGATGCGCCGTATCTGTTTAATAATTCGAAAACTGTTTTTAATTAAAATAATAGATACGCCGTATCTGCTAAAGCAGATGCGTCGTATGGCGTTAACGTTTAGAAATTTTTTTATCAAAAACAGATACGCCGTATCTGCTAAAGCAGATGCGTCGTATTACTTTATCGCTTAGAAAAAAAATTTCTTATTAAAAACAGATACGCCGTATCTTGGGGAAAAGATGCGTCGTATCGAATTAATTAAACGCGTTGTATTAAAAAAATTAAACGCAATACGCCGTATCTGAGAGATCAGATGCGCCGTATCGTTTGATTTAGCACAGTACAACGATAGCAGAACAGAAAAAATACGAAAAATAAAAACAAATAAAAACACACAAACAAAAATAAACACACAAAAATAAAAGAAAACAATTAACACACAATACAACAAATATGCAAAATAATACAATGATGCAATTAATCTAATAAAAAGAAAAACCTAATTAAAATACTAATCAAATTAATAGATAATAACAATTCACTCCCCGGCAGGGGCGCCAAAAACTTGATGTGCTGCGTGTGTCGTTGCGGTTTAGCAGTTTTAATGCCTAATCAAGTTTTAAATTTATATTTAGCCGACTTATCAATAACACACACACCTAACGAGCAGTGTACCCGGTCAGTATGAATATAATGGTAAGTAGAGTGTCGATCACTAAGAGTGGAACGTATTATCTAGTTATTCTAATCAGTATTTTAATATCCTAACGCAAGGGGGTTTCAGCCTGAGAGACTGGCACGATTTGTTTGCAATTAAATAATAAACTAAACCAATAGGCACGAATCAGCAAGTAGCACACACGTACATAGATAAATACTCGAGACAATAAGAGGGCTGTCCTTATGATTAAGTAGATTGTCACTTGTTTTATTGATAGCTTTATATGAAGTGTATGTAGTTAACCCTTTCTCGTTGGTCCTATTCTTATCGGCGAGTAAACCCTTAATGATTACTTATGTCTAAAAGTTATTCCTAAGTGATCAATTTAGTAATAACCGTGGGAGCCACATTATTTTCCGCAGTCAAATGCCCGCAAGCCACTAATAAACACAGAGGTTATCAATGCACTAATAAGTAGTAACCAAAGACATCAACATATAAACTTTAATTGATGGGAAAGCAAGTATTAAAGGGAGTGCAATCTTTCGTTGTCACATTACACAAGCCACCAATCCTGATGAATTAAAGTTTGCTAACACAATAAAACAAAACTACTTAATGAATTAAACACATGCAGCACCTTCTTACAGCTCTTGTATCTTCGATTTGGGTGTGTCTTGTGCTGCTGCCTTGACTGAAATCGTCCTTGGTTTCTGGTCTTCGGTCTTAGGTTAAAACTTTGGAACTCTGATAATGCCCCCGAAATTCGTCTGGCCTTGGGGTATTTATAGTTTCTGTCTGAGGGAAGATGCGGCGCATCTAAGGAGTAGATGCGGCGCATGTACTTAACTTCGCGTGGGGTCCAAGATTATAATATTCAGGAATATTCGTACACCGCCAGAAGATGCGGCGTAACTCCATGATTAGATGCGGCGCATGTCCTCTTGTATCTTGGATCGTATCTGGTGATATCTTGATAGAGATGCGGCGCATGTCGTGAGTGAGATGCGGCGCATCTGGAGCAGATTTGACTTGATCTTGTCCATTTCAGTAGACTCTTCACTTTATGCACGTTTTGCTCCATAATTAGTCCAAAATCGCTAAGTTTCACCAAATGCTTGTTTTTACCTGAGAATTACAAAAGTAAACGATTAAGTATCAATCCTCATACATAATATAGTAAAACAAGTCAAATTAATAGGATAAATGATAGTAATAAAATGTACTTATTTGAGTTCATCAGATTCTAAGATGAATTATGATCAGTGAATGAATCCTAAATGATACTAAACACTAAGATTTAAGAATCGGGATGAGTCGAAAAAGTTTTATACTTACTTAGAAAGCTGCGGATCCAAGTAGTATCAAGTGCGGAACCAAAGTGAGGGGTCCGCCAAATCCGCAGGTTGGAGGATGGCGGAACCAACGATAAGCCTTGGCCGATCTAACTTTAAGGATCCGTCGGATCCGTATCCTAATTTTCTAAAACTAAACAGAAGACTTGTCATATTATGCGTTATTCGACAAAAACCTGAAAATTCATCTAGACCTTACTTAACATCTAATATGTATAGCAGAACAACTAAGTGTGATAATATTAACGCACGATTGATCATAGGTCAATCCGTTCTTAGAAACTTACCGTAGTAGGAGTTAATCCAAACATAGGTTTAGACTTGGTAAATTGATAACCCCGAGTGTTATCAATCTGCAATAATCAGTTAGTTCTCATACACAAAATAAAACACAATCAAGTATGAAAATAGACCTTATCATTAAACTTCATCATGAACGATGTTTAAGCCAAACAGTGGCATAAGTTTGGAAAATTGATAACCATGTGCATTATCATCAGTTAAAGTTGAGCTAGAACACATAAGCATAAAGTACTAAAGACATGTCTTAACAAACATAGAAATATGATCATATAGGATCTAAAGGAGAACTGTTCCAAACGTTCATTTATTCTCGCTTTTCTTTTAATACTTTGAGTATTTTCTTTTGATCTTTTCGGAGTTTCATCATCCATCGTCCTGCACACTTTAGAACTCCCTTTGTTTGTCGGCTTTCCGCAGATTCATTATTGAGAGATGGAAGTTGACTCAAGTAATCTAATAGCGGGAGCTTTGAGTTAGGTAATCCATCTTCGTCACTAGCTGATGAAGATGAAGATGAGAGACAAGCTCGTTTCCCTTTTCCTACTTTCACTCTATGGTCACTAAGAGGGACAAAGGTGTGTTTGATTTCGGGGTAATCTGGGACAAAACCAACATAATTTGGAAGGATAGGAGTGGAAGCTTTGAACAAACGAGTGAGTAGCATTCCATATGGCAATGTGGTTTTCCCTAGGACACGTATATCAACCATCCTATTGGCGATATAGTAAGCAAGATTGAATCTTTGATGAGTTGAAATACAATAGAGCATATAGCACAGTCCAGCATTCATGTGATCTTTGTTACCAATAGTACTAATGACATTAGATCTTAGAATTTCTTCGAGTCTCTTGAACTCAGGTTTGAGTTCATTGAGTTCCAAGGCAAATGGATCTCGATTGACATCTTTGCCCCGAAGTTTCTTAATTGGATTGGTTCTAGTGTTAAAAAGATGATCTCGGATAATTTCTTTAGGAGTTAGAGGAGTGTCATATGGATGTTCCCATCCTAGATTTGAATTTAGAATGGTTAAGGACCATTTGTCAGAGTAGAAGCATGTTCCTTCACTTGGGATGTGTAACACTTTCCCAAAATGGTCTAAAGGAAAATTGTAGGAGTTTTGGTTTACATTGAAGTTGATGCTAAATGATCCATTGTCATCAGAAATAAGTTTTACTAAAGCATAAAATTCGAGAATGAATCGAGGAATGATAGGTTCATCTATGTCGAGAAGTGAATCAAATTGAATGGTGGCTGATGCGTGGTTTTGCAACCTTACAACAGGTTTTACCTCTCGAGGGATCTCAAGAGACTTACAACCCCACCAGGCAGTGTACCTGACCGATGTAGTATAGTGTAGTGGTAAGTACGGGGGATTGATCGTTCTCCACAGGGAATAGTGTCGTTAGGATTGAAAAACTACTCTAATAGGTCTAAGGGTGAGGGAAGATTCTTTTTGTATTTTTATATTTTTATGAAAGTAAGTAAAATCTCAGGTTTGAATGAGTGGGCGGAATTAGTTGCTAGTCAACTAACCCAAATAACTACAAATGCAAATAAAATAAAATAACTGAAAATGAAAAGGTTGTGAAACTTATGTGGAGAGAAATGTGTTTACTTAGATTTCCTTACTCCTTAACTATCTTTTACCGGTTGATTAGTGCGTATTAATTGCGTGGATGACGGGTGTATTCCTTAATACCAATCGTGGGGTGGCGTACGTACTTCCCCAACTCTACAAGCTCCTACTTCACTCCTATGTCGAGCCGGCTAGGAAGCTCCTAACATGGGATCACTAG
Source organism: Artemisia tridentata subsp. tridentata (assembly GCA_021014915.2). Lineage (NCBI taxonomy): Eukaryota > Viridiplantae > Streptophyta > Magnoliopsida > Asterales > Asteraceae > Artemisia > Artemisia tridentata. The sequence goes on from CP139502.1 coordinate 77,559,579, forward strand.
AATTCGCTCATGCATTAAATACAACCATAATAACCTTAGTACGCATTGGTTCATGTTTCTTAAGACGTTCAAGCAAATTACCGTATAGGAGGTTAGCCAGTTTTCTTAAGCCTAACATCGATAAACAATCATCCAATACAATTAATAACACACTAACAACTAATAATCAATAGTTAGGTTTCATTAGATCTAAGCAAACACAAGATAAATCTAGCCTAGCATGTTAATCAAAAGACAAGAACAAGATATAATCAAACAACACATAGACATATTGATTGATTAAGTGATTACTTATCTTCAATTAAACATGGGAGATCCAAGGGTATGAAAACCCTTAAAAATGGCAGAAATTCGTCTTAGGGTTTCTCCTCACAAAGTTGCACACTAATGACAAAAAATTGCAAAACTATATATAGAGTTTAAGGGCTGACGGCGTCACGTTATAGGACTTGACGCCGTCACCTCGCCGTGTCTAGGGTTCCCGGATGGCCTTCTTGACGCCGTCCCTCTTTAGTGCTCCAAAATCCGCTCTGGCCTATCAAAGGTTGACGCCGTCAGAAATGGGCTTGACGCCGTCCCTCTTTAACTTAAACCGTGATGGCCTTGATCACCTTAAAGGGTGACGCCGTCTGACTTTACATTGCAAAAATCCCTGGCTTATCATGTGTATTTTTCATATCTACCTCTTTTGCCAAGCCATGACGCCGTCTAGAACAATCCCTGACGCCGTCAAAGGTACTTTTCCAGCCGATTTTGAGACTTTGTCGTTTTCTTCACTTTTATGCTCCAAAAACGTCTAAAATGCTTCCTTTTCCAGATTTCTTCTCCAAAGTACCTAAAATGACAAAATGAACGATTTAGGGCAATATTTGATCAAATAAATACGATTTAGGGCTTAAATGACCCCCTAAAAGCGGTACACTTTTCGCTTCATCAAATACCCTTACACTTGAGATTTGCTTGTCCTCAAGCAAATGCGCTTTTATTCTAGTCAAAATACAAGTTAGGGGTCATTTAACGCTAATATAAAAGTAATTACAACAATTAGTCGTTCCACTTTAATCATAATAAGCACGGAGATTACAAACTAGCACCTCACAAGTAGTGTTTAGATACTCACATCTCTCAGGTGTCATCAAAATAAATCTCATAAATGAAAATGGATAATATCTCTCACTACCTGTCACAGCAAATAGATTACCATAGGCTTGGGAAAGGATCAAAAACCTCCTCCACTAGGCGTAAGCACCTAAGATAAACTATCAAAGAGGGCTTTTAAACGGGTTATAACGTGAGGTGTAGGGATATGATAAACACGGTTTTGTTGGATAAGGGATATTTTGCTGGTGGCGAGTTAAAGATCTTGATTAATTACATGTAAAATATGGCGTTGCTAAGCCAAGACTAGACTCGACTTAAGCTAAAAACAAAATAACAAAAAAGATAAAATAAACATAAAATGAAACGGGATGGTAGTCCGTATGTTTTTTCTATTTTTCTTTTTCTCAATTTTTTGTATTTTTCTTGTTTTTTTCGATTTTTTTTTTTTTTTTTTTTTTTTTTTTTTTTTTTTTTTTTTTTGCATACACTCTTGCCCTACCATCCAAAATAATACATCATAGGGGCGTAGCATTCCCCTTACACTTGAACTTTTACATAACTTTACAAATAACTATTCTAATGACTCGAATTAAGATAATCGAAACACTTGGAGCACTTTTAAAATATTTAGCACATATGGGGGTAATAATGTTGTTCTTCCCCATTACTCCATTACACTAGTACTTTACCCATGAGTCCCATGAGTCCCAAAACAATATGTACAAGGATATGACTCGACTTAGCAACCATGTAATCAATTAGATAATTAACTAAGGGTTTAAACAAATGTTGTAACAATAATGCACTAAAAATGAGTGCATACAAGGTAGGCCAAGGCGATTTGGGTGTACATTTAAGTGGGGTGTAACAAATTCTTCCCTTAAGTAAAATGCTTAAAGGTCGAAACGAAAAGATAGGCTCTGAGGGGTGTACTAGGGGTATCGTGTACTAAAAATGAGTACAACGCAAAGGGTGTGGGAGAATTACTTGACCAATATAGCCAATGTAATTATAACAAAAACACAGGTGTAAAACAATGGGTTAATCCTAATGCCTCTTATCATGTAGTAAATCTAACTACACGAATGTAGTCTCACTTGTGGCCTCGGAATGGTCCTAACGCAAGTTCTAGAATCTAAGTGCTAACGGTACACACATCATAGCATAAATGCTTTTCCTACCAATTCTAGGGGTGAACCTCACATATTTGGGGGTGGAAAATTTTTTAGTGGTACGGTTTTTGTGCTAGTCATATAACTCCTATCCATGAGATGCTCATTAAGATCAAAGTTTCACTCCTATATGTCGTAAAAAATTTTAAATTTGGCACTAAAATTGCCCTAACAGGTATTTATCTCAGTTTTATTACACATCTACCATCAAACAAACAAAAATCAAGTGCAATTGTATTCTCTAAAGTATCGTATTTTTACCCCCCCCCCCCCCTTTACACTTAAGATGAACATTGTCCCCAATGTTCAAATAACAAAATGTAAAAGTAACAAGGTAAAAGAATGAAATCAAATACTCCCCTGATTCGTTTGGTGGATAAGGAGGTAACATGGTTAGATCTTCTTCCAAGAGAATGTAGAAGCTCCAAGACTAATGCATCGCCAAAAGCTTGATTCCCCATACATCTCCTTGTCCAAAATAACCTGTTAATCCTGAGAAAACAAACACGAAAACCTGCATAACATCGGCGGGATAAATCTATATATAAGGATATAATGCTTGTGGAATGATAATTTTGCAGATTCCTGGAGTTTATAAGTTAGAGATTTAATAAAAACTTTTTATGAAAACAAAACTTTCAAAAATTTTCAGAAAATTAAAACCTGACGCCGTCAGGTTGTAATGCCTGACGCCGTCAGAAATGATCTGACAGAATTCTCATGTTAAGTTTCCGGAAAATTTCTGGAAAAACCTATACCTTACTTCCTGGAATTCCTGCAAAACATCATTATGACTCGATACAAGCATTTGACTCAAACAAATACTAATATGTATGTTAATTTATTATTATTACGATTCATGTTCATTTGTGTTCTAATAAACCGATTTGGATTTCCCTTACACTTAACTTTTGCAAAATACCTTTATATGTAGTTAAGACGAAGTTAAAAAACAAGATAAAGCATTTTCACAATTTCGTTTTGAACATGAATCAATAATAATAAAAATTAAACATACATACGGAAGCAAATAAAATCAAACAAACAAATAAATAAACACATAAAGCAAATAAAACTTGGGTTGCCTCCCAAGAAGCGCTTTTCTTTATTAACGAGTCTTGTAGCTAGACTCAAAGTCGGGCTCATCTAGTGTCGCTTATGCTCACGTATCCGAGTGTGAGCCATCTAATTGTTGCCTCATCTTTCTTGTATTCATCATTCAGCTCCAGACATCCATGATAATATCTCTTATTTTTCTCATGTGGATATTTGAGCCCCTTTCTCTTATCATTTTCACTTAACAAGTCAATAGGCGCAATCCTATTGCAAGATTCAATGGAGAAGTTCTTAAACCTAGGGTGTGATCGGGGCATTTGGTAAACAAAATCTTCGTCCCCATCCGAGAATGTAATTAACCCGCCCACAAGTTTTTCGTCAAGGTTGGTTAACCTTTTGAAGGGTTCTCCAAAAATGACTTGGGTTAATTTGTTATCAATAAATTCTCCTAAGTTCTCCATAACCATAAAATCCACCAAATACACAAAACTTCCAACGAATATGTGTAGTGGCTTAATCCTAGCAACAATGTTATCTCCTTGATATTCTAGCTCATCTACCATGATTTTATTATAATTAGCGCGAGAGATAATGTTCATAGGCAAAGATGAGTTAAGATAAGCATGAAAACTATGATAACCAATCTTACACGGAAATTGTATGTTAAAGAGGCTATCTTTTTCGATCTTAGTCCTAGGGTCAACATACTTAAAGGGATCAATTACCTCTTTTCCCCATTCCTCGTTAACTACTTCTCCATTACCAGCATCCTCATCGGAGTCTGAGTCGTAAAATGGACTAACATAGTTATTCTCACGGTCAGAATCCTCCATCTCAGAATTGTTACCAAAGTGGTGGTCGGGTGAAAGGTTGTTGTTTTCTACGATGGGGGCGGGAACGGGTAGTTGGAAATTTGCACGGCGGAAAATACGAATAACAGGGATCAAGCGATCACTATTACTCATGAGTTAGGTGGAAGGTATCACAAACAAAAGCACAAAGAAATAAGATAGACTAAAGAAAATCTAGAAAAATAAAATAAAAATCTCACTAGAAAGGAATCTAGTGAGTAGACCTAATAAAATAAAAATTCAACCTAAACAATAACTATTCCCCGGCAACGGCGCCAAAAACTTGATGCGTGGTTTTGCAACCTTACAACAGGTTTTACCTCTCGAGGGATCTCAAGAGGCTTACAACCCCACCAGGCAGTGTACCTGACCGATGTAGTATAGTGTAGTCGTAAGTACGGGGGATTGATCGTTCTCCACAGGGAATAGTGTCGTTAGGATTGAAAAACTACTCTAATAGGTCTAAGGGTGAGGGAAGATTCTTTTTGTATTTTTATATTTTTATGAAAGCAAGTAAAATCTCAGGTTTGAATGAGTGGGCGGAATTAGTTGCTAGTCAACTAACCCAAATAACTACAAATGCAAATAAAATAAAATAACTGAAAATGAAAAGGTTGTGAAACTTATGTGGAGAGAAATGTGTTTACTTAGATTTCCTTACTCCCTAACTATCTTTTACCGGTTGATTAGTGTGTATTAATTGCGTGGATGACGGGTGTATTCCTTAATACCAATCGTGGGGTGGCGTACGTACTTCCCCAACTCTACAAGCTCCTACTTCACTCCTATGTCGAGCCGGCTAGGAAGCTCCTAACATGGGATCACTAGAATTCGCTCATGCATTAAATACAACCATAATAACCTTAGTACGCATTGGTTCATGTTTCTTAAGACGTTCAAGCAAATTACCGTATAGGAGGTTAGCCAGTTTTCTTAAGCCTAACATCGATAAACAATCATCCAATACAATTAATAACACACTAACAACTAATAATCAATAGTTAGGTTTCATTAGATCTAAGCAAACACAAGATAAATCTAGCCTAGCATGTTAATCAAAAGACAAGAACAAGATATAATCAAACAACACATAGACATATTGATTGATTAAATGATTACTTATCTTCAATTAAACATGGGAGATCCAAGGGTATGAAAACCCTTAAAAATGGCAGAAATTCGTCTTAGGGTTTCTCCTCACAAAGTTGCACACTAATGACAAAAAATTGCAAAACTATATATAGAGTTTAAGGGCTGACGGCGTCACGTTATAGGACTTGACGCCGTCACCTCACCGTGTCTAGGGTTCCCGGATGGCCTTCTTGACGCCGTCCCTCTTTAGTGCTCCAAAATCCGCTCTGGCTTATCAAAGGTTGACGCCGTCAGAAATGGGCTTGACGCCGTCCCTCTTTAACTTAAACCGTGATGGCCTTGATCACCTTAAAGGGTGACGCCGTCAGACTTTACATTGCAAAACTCCCTGGCTTATCATGTGTATTTTTCATATCCACCTCTTTTGCCAAGCCATGACGCCGTCTAGAACAATCCCTGACGCCGTCAAAGGTACTTTTCCAGCCGATTTTGAGACTTTGTCGTTTTCTTCACTTTTATGCTCCAAAAACGTCCAAAATGCTTCCTTTTCCAGATTTCTTCTCCAAAGTACCTAAAATGACAAAAGGAACGATTTAGGGCAATATTTGATCAAATAAATACGATTTAGGGCTTAAATGACCCCCTAAAAGCGGTACACTTTTCGCTTCATCAGTGGCCATTTGTTCACGAATGTTTGTTTCTTCTAAAAATGAAGAGTCTATGGTTCTACCCTCATGAACATACCGACTTTCTAAAGCTTTGAAAAGTTGGACTTGCGCTTCTGTGAGTCCTTTTGTTTGATGATGTTTGGGTAGGTACTTCTTTGTTTTCTTGTGATCGTAATTAGTGGCAGGAGGCATGATTTTCCTAGTCATAAACAATTTTATAGTTTTAGTTACACTAATCTAAAATACATGAAATGTGGACAAATATAGAGATGTGGTTATCTTTGACCTATTTGAAAATATACGTTTTGTGACAAAACACTTTATACCCCAAACATTCCTGTTTGACGTTTTCTTTGATTTTGTATTAGCAATGTTTTAAATTCATTTTATCTAATTATGAAAAGATTTCTTATGGGGTTTTTGAAAGAAAATTTATTCTAATTTTTTAAAAGATTAGAATAGAGGTTTCTTTGGTTTTATTGAATTTTGTTAAAGTGTTTAACAAAATGGAATTCCTATTAATTTTTGACAAAAGAATTATCTGTAGTGTCTAATTAAGAATAGTAATCTGAAATGTATTATTGAAATTGCATGAACCCTAATTTTGAATTGAAATGAATTAGTGAACTTACAGTGAGTGATCAAGCACGAATTGATATGAGATGAAGGATCTAATTTTTGAGTTAGGGATGATGAGAGTCGATTATGAGTTGATATTGAGGGTTTAATTAAGTGTGTAGTGCAGTAAGGAGTGTTTGGTAATTCATAGTTGGATTTGACAACTCACGGATTCGGCGGATCCTTCAAAAGGGTTCCGCCCTTGTTGTCAATTGGATCCGCAGGATCAGAACAAGGTTGTGGTATTTTTGTTTTTGGTTAAATTAAGATTTGGACGAATGTTCTGATTACTTCTAAATATTAGTATGTTTTATAAGGAACGGAGATTTCTTTCTTGAGATGTTTGTAAGAGGATTTACAACTGTAATCCTTTTTGAGAGACTTTCTCAGCATATTGTATTCACTGTTTAAATTGGGAATAAAGATAAAACAGTCGAGCTAAGTAGTTGTTGAGATGAATGATTGCAAGGTTGACGAAACAGGAGAGGATTGGCAATAGAGACTAAAGACATAAACTACGGGTATTTTCTCCACACTTCTCCTTAACCACTTAAGTATCAAGGAACGTTAGTTTCTTAGTGACTTGTGGTACAATGTCTCACATTGGTACACAACATGTTTAGAGATCTACCTAATTGTTATGATTTCATTATTTATGATCTAAGAATGATAGTTATACACAAGGTTTGGTGTTCTACTAATGTATTACTACTTTTAAGGTTATCCAATGAATTAACTATTTTGATCCTTAATGCGAATGATTTTTATCCTAAATTTTCATGATTGAGTGAAAACATTTTTTATTCCTAGTTGTTTGGCACTTGAAGTTTTACTTATCATGCATGATTTTTGGTCATAGCATATCTTGATAAGGAGATGAGGTTCTACTAAGTTCGTTTGTGTTTCCATAACTTTAAGACATTTAGCTAAAGCTAGTGTGTACGAAAATAGGAAAATATGTTTTTCCTATATGTTCAAATTTTAATTAGATAGCTTTGATTTATGCTCTTATTTATCCATCTTACTTAGATTCTAGAGAAAAACTAAATTATTTAAATCTCAATGTTTTCTAATGGATGGGATTATTACAAACAATATTGTTTAGACCTATGTGTTATCATTATGAGTTATGGAGAGATAAACCTTTATAATATGGTGAGATTATCCTAAAATTAATTTTCTTCCAAGTACTTTTTAAGGTTATGAATAATTAAGTTAGAACTTACTTAGGAACATTCATGGATCACAAATGTGTTGGTTAAATCTTATCTTGGTTAGAGTTCTTGCAAGTTCTAAGAACTTTTCCATGTATGGGTATTACCTAAGTGTTGAGATATAACATAAGAATATGAGACAACATTTGTCTTGAGGTGTTATATCCGGTTTTAGCAAAGGTTTTAAAAACCTTTTCCTAGTAATCATCCTATCTTATACACATAGAATCTCTATTATTACATATGTAGTAATAATTAATCATACCACAAAGAAATAGTTATGAAATCATGAATTATCTATGAGAATAATCATTATGAGTAGGGTTATGAGAGTTCATACCTTTTTGATGATTAATACCAAAAGTGCTATTGATCGGGATGAGCACTTTAGTGATTAGAGAAGATACCTTTGTATTCATCAATGTATCTTGGGATTAAGTAAGATCATAAAGACCAAATCCTTTTAAGCATACCTAAAGAAAACTTGAGTGTTTGGTCCCTAATATCTCATGGGTCCTTATTGGGTTAAACAACATATTACCATGGTTCACTAATATCTCCGAGATAGTCAAATGGTATTTGTCTACTAAGCTCATTTCCTATGTATGAACATGATTTTACTGTTGTTTTAACTACATCCCTGTCTTTGATCGTTTTTGAATTAGTCTTACTTGAATATTGATTTTTCAATTTTTCTACTGTACTCACGGATCCTTTGTTTATACTACGCGGATCCAAAATTTTGGATCCGTGGGATCCGCGGGTTACCAACTCAGTTGGTGTGATTTGATTTTCATTTATCGTTTGACTTTCAAAATCACTTAAATGACCATTTTCCATAAAATCAGGCTTGAAGCTACCATGAGATGATTTAAGAATTCTCATAGTGTCATCTGCACAGTTTATGTGTTTATTGAATCTTTGAAACTTGAGATTTTGTTTTATGTATTTGCTTAGTGTGAGTTTATGTGACTCTAATTCAAGTTTTATTTCTTGACATGATGCACAACATTCAGTTTCCATATTTTCTTCCAAGCTTTTAACTTTTTCTTTCAACTTATGTATTTTATTCATCAAGTATTCTTCTTTGGTTTTCAAGATCTTATTTTTACTTATGACGTTTATAATGAGCTTACTTAATCTATTGTGTTCTATATCTAATGTGTCGTAGTCATTAAATATATATGAAGAGTCAGAGGATACCTTTTCTGTTTTGTTAGCCGTACTATCCACTTTGTTGTCTTTTAGCACATCTTCACTGTTGAAACTAGATCTGGCTATAGTGCTAGAAGCTATCAACTCCTTTTTGCCTTTAGGTATCTCCGAATCTTTTTCCATTATTGCTAGATGAGCTTTGAGGTATCCTATGAGCTCGTCCAATGTCATCCTTGAATGATCCTTAGAATCTTCAATATTTGTTGCTTTAACTTTCCATTTTGGGTCAAGATCTTTCCTGTCAAAATACTTACTAGAAATGGATTCATCAAGAGCTTTAGGTGAAATATTGTGTCTAGCTAGATCTGAGTCTTTTGACATTTCAAAAATGGTTTTTCCGAACTATAAAAACTGTTTTTGAGGGCTGGTGATCTTTGCAAGGATTTCCCTTCTTTAAAGTTTTCAAAATCGATTTGATCGTTTCAAGTTTTTAAAATACAGTTTATTTTAAAAATCTTGAGTAACGTAGCTCTGATGCCAATTTTGGAAAACTAGAAGGGGGGTTGAATAGTTTTTACCGTTTCTTTTGTTTAATTTGTTAGGTCAAAGGAAACAATCACAAATTAAGTTATCACACAATATAAACTAAAGATAAAGAGATGAAAGATCAAACCACATAACACAAGTGTTTATAGTGGTTTGGTTTGCAAGAGATCCTTATCCTTGCCCTACTCCACTTCCTCGAGTTGCTTACTCGAGAGATATCTTTCACTAAGAAACAAACTCCCTTCAAGGTGGAGAAAACCTTTACACGTCGCTTACTTCCTTTTCCGGTACTAAGCTAAACACCGGGTTCTTTCACAAGGTAGAACCAACCTGACGTCGCCTAATTACTTTACCGACACTAAGCTAGATGTCGAGTTCTTTACACGGGTACAACCACTCCCTACTCTCTTTGTGCTTTGAGGACTAAAGCACTAACCACACTTACTGATCTAACTGATACAAATGATAAGAAACACTTAAAGTGTTTACACAGAACCTATACTAAAACTTCCAAACAGTCTGCTTGTTTGAAGCTTGTTAACTTGATATTCTTTGCTACAAAAGAAACATCAATGATATATATAACTACTGTGGTTAGTAACTAAAGTGAATGTATGTGTTTTTCTTTTCTAAGTGGATGATTAGATCAAATGCCAAGTCTGCTATTTATAGGCAAACAAGGCAAGGCTCCTACGGATCCGGCGGATCCCTCAGAAGGGATCCGTCTTTGTATGGACTTGGATCCGCGGTTATGACAGCTAATGTTGCACATGAGATCTCCTCAAATCTTTCCATATCCTTGTGTTGTCAAATCAATATCTTCCAATGTCAACTATGTAACTTGAGTATCTAATCAAGATATCACATAATCTTACCAAGATTGTATTTGTGATGTATACCATGATGTCACTTTGTAACTTTTAAATTAAAGTTTCCATTTAAGGAAATACATATGTATATGCAATATAATGTTAGTGATCATGTTAAATGAAAGATGTGTTTTGAAAAAGACTTTAACTAGTATTTATAATTTGCTTAAGGAATATACTTTGTGTTTGTCATGAACAAAACATAAGCAAAGATCGTAAAATATAAATAACGTTTTTAGTACGATATTTGTATTAACATGGTATTTCCCACCCGTCACAGTCAAGCCACAATTTGAATTCTGGAAGTATAGGTCACTAAGTCTGAGAGCCGTTAACTGAGGTGAGCCAAAGGCGAGCACTATCTTTAGATAAAATGTGAAGAATCTCGTATATGTGGTTGGTGGGGTTTTAGCAGGTATGTTTCTATAAGTTTGCACAAATTATAGCATGATAAAACGAATGATTACTAGAAATCCAGATCATAAAAACATCATCTATTTAACTCATATAATGATACAAATTGCGTCTATTTAACTCCTAAAAACCGTGTCTGTTTTATAGTAAATTGGGTCTGATTTTGTTCAAAACTGAGCGCAACCTTTTGAAACAGACAAAAATTGTATCAGCTAAAATAGGAGGCTTAAATCAGAAACATCAAACAACCTAAAACAGAAAGCGTAAAAAAAACAAACTACGGATTTTGGATTGAAAGATAGTGAACGAGTTACTTGTTTCAGAAAAAAGAGCTAAAAAAATGCATATTGATTTAACAAAGGGTGTTTGTTGTATATGTATAAATATCAATAGTCTTTGAAAGTTGTATAACTCAGACTCATGCAGTAAGAACACAGGCTGCGCGCATAGTAACAGAAGCCAAAATTTAATTGAGTAATCAGTAATTCATTTATCATCTTAATCAACCACTTCTTGGGCTAATTTCAGTTTGTGTGACAGTGAACTTGGATCTTGTGGTGTTCCTGGTAATAAATCAACAACAATTGGGTCTTCTTACAGCAATGTAGTGGTGCACTCTTATATCTAGAACTGTCTTCTTGCTCACTGGTTTGAGTCCCCATCATGCTCCATATCACCTCTTTCTTAGCCCACAAGCAATCTCAAGGTCCATCCGGGAGTCGAGACATGGCGGTATTGCTGGAATTTATACATTGTTACGACTTCCTGTAGAAAACAAAATAAGTATATGAGTAGCTATATGGTGACATTAAATATCGTAAATGCACTTGTACTATTCGTGATTATGAACTCCAAAACTTGATACTTACGACATAGTCATCAGGGGTCCAACTAATGATATCCCACTTGATTGTGATGTTTCCATCTGGGTCAAGTGCATCATACACTTCTGAAAATTAATGAAAAAAATAAAGGCCTGTAGATACTCAATGCGAAAGACTTTAAACTTTGCAATAAATGGCATATCATAAACTATAAATTGGCACGCAAATAACAGAAAATCAAAATATAAATCACCCATGATCTGAATTATATAGAGCTATAAAAGGGAACGGTAAACCGTTTTGTCACTTATCTATTAATTCGAATCACACTAATCAATCAATCATTTTCAAAACACAATGCCAAACATCCCTAAGTACTAAAAAGCTAATCAATTTTCAATAATGTTTGATTACTTATGTTCCTTATTAACGTGTATCATTCCATCTATAAATATCACCCATCTACTTCTAGACAGGTCAATTCGGGTTATGATATTCTATAACATGTCAAACAGGTAAAATCAAAACATTAGTTACGCAAAAAAAAAAAAAAACTTGTTAAATAGGTTTATGCACGTATGCACTATAACTGATATAACTTGCGTAACTTTGAAGTAATAATTATTCATACCTTGTAGGCGTCGTAAGTTGGCAGAAGGAAGCTGTCATGTTAACCAGCATGAAAGAAAGTTGATTAAACCTCTGTTTTTTCACTGATAAATTTTCACATTAGTACGAATTAAAGGTGAAATTAGAGGGTGGTCAGATCAAACCTTCCATGTTAATGGTTCCCATAGAACAATGCCAAAGCTGAAGACACCTGCCTTGTGATTGTAAGGTCTGTGTTCAATAACCTTCCAACAACCAAATATTAAGCAAATTAGAGTATTTTTTTAAATAGTTCTTTAGATTGAAAAATCCCTCTGATAATGAATGTTTAGCGTAGACCAACCTCTAGAGCCATCCACCGATAAGTTCCAGTTTCTGCAGTCATAACACCGGACTTATTTTGCACTCTAGCGACACCAAAATCGGAAACCTTAACAATCTGCCAGAAAGTTATCGAATCAGAAACGAAACATATATCAGCAATATAGAGTAGAGTTTGTGGGGCCAATACCATCGATATACACTTAATGTAATCATGGATGGGTTGTGTGGGTTCAGGTAACGGTCAAAACTTGCCAGAAGTCAAAATGGGTAATTTTTGTGTGAGTCAAAACATATAGAGTTTGCTTAACCCTGGACAATTCTAGTCCAAAATTCTAATATTAATTTGATTAAGAAAAACCACATGGTAGGTTGTATGCATTAACAATTGAATTTGGGCCACTTCTGACCAGGTTTCTTTTTACAAGTAATGTTTATTGGACCTGTCAGATATTAAAATATAACCAAATTGAAAGCAACCCGTGCGCCTGTAACCCTAGTGTTGCAAAAATTTGGATTACAATAACCATGATATAAAGCTATTTAGAAGAATTTAGATTGCTTACTCCATTTTCATCCATCAAAAGGTTGGCACTCTTAAGATCCCTATGAATTATATTGTTCTCATGCAAGTAGTTCATTCCTTTCGAAACATGAATTCCTATTTTAAGTATGGTGGGGACATTGAAATGACCTCTTTTGTTATGTAGGAAGTCATACACACTACCACCTGCCATAAATTCTATAAACCAAAAGAATGTCTTAGATTAAAGAACCAGCTATACATACTTTAAAAAGAGTGTACTGTATTTTCAAGATAAAAAGGAACTTCTAGAATTACCAGTCACGATACAAAGATTTGGAGGTCTAGTACAAGCACCTATAAATTGCACAACGCTCTTATGCCGCACTTTCCTGTTAGTTGTAGAAAGTCAGATTTCATAGAAACAATGGACCCGTTCAATAATAATCCTATAGTTCTTTGTTTTCAGGCAAATCAAATTGCTAATATAACCTAGAAGAGTATGTGATACACGTATTATGTTAAATTAATGTAACAAACCTCATTATGTAGACTTCTTGAGCGAATTCTCGCTGCACATTTTCATTCAAATACTCGTCCTTGAGAGCTTTGATGGCCACATCCTGAGTACAAAACGTACCTTTATACCTGTAGAAGAAGAGGAAATATTATAGATAGTATTGGACCACTGATACAGGGGTGACAAAACGGCGGATGAAACAAATTAGTACCACTCCATAAACGCTTCTTATCTTTTTTGTTATTTAAGTAATACTGGTGTTGAATATGATCAAAGAACTATATTATAATTCATCACATTAGTAATATAAACTTTTTAAGGAAGCCATTAGGATGGTTAATTCATTTTAAATACACTTTTATTAACTGTCACCCATTTGACCCACTCCACCCGATTCTTTTTAGTCAAACCTTGTAACTTAATCCGTTTAATCATTCATAGATACAGCATAACCTAAAGTCCTAAATCGAAGAATTGTATATAGGTCATACATGGAACCGTATAATCAATAAACAATTTGAACTTACAAATCAACATATGATCCACCGCAAATTATGTATTCAAACTTCAACAGCTTTACATCAATTTCCCAAACATCAACCACAGACACGGATAATGGAACGATTTCTTGGAATTTATTTTTTTCCAACTCCTTAGAAGACAAAGGTTGTGAATCTTGTGACCAAGGTATCTCCCGCAGCGAGTTTCAACATGTAAGGAAAATTAAATGTCATAAAACCAAAGGTTGCAAGATGGGTGAGTCAGGCGAGTTGAGTATCCAGTTGATGTGCAATTTAGTACGGGTCAAAATGGTCAGGTCGGGTCGTCGGGTTGACATGTAAACGCGTTTTTTCCAGGTCTTCCATAGGTAATTCATGTACTAATTATAATTACTTAAACAATGTCACTGTAAAAATATAATGAATCATTGGATAAGACATATAGGGTGTTGTATGCATTAGGAATAGATTGTATGTGACTTTTAATCTGTTTGACCTGTTCGACCCATTGTCTTGTTCCTCTTTTCGGTAAATACATAATTTGACCCATCCGATATCAATCAGAACCCAAACCAACCCATTCATACGTAAATATGCTGGATGTACCTATACCCTCGGTATTTCCATGGCCAGCACATTTTTGAGTTTCTCAGTCTCCTACAATTATATAAAGAAAGTTAGTATCGACCAATCAAGACTTGTAAAATTATGAAAAAAAAATTGAACATAATTTTTTTATAAATGCATCCATAACGAATAATGACTAAATGACATGTATGCAGTATTGTATACTGCTTAATACATGTTAGTACAAAATATAGTGAAATGCCTCATAAGGCCAACCATTAACTACAAAGACATCCAAGGAGTAGCCATTTGATGTCGAAAAGGCATGAGCTTCTTGAATATTCAAGCCAGTCTCAGACAGCAGCGAGGTCAACTAAATTCAACAGACACTTGGCCATAACAAATTCAGGTGTAAAAAATAACAAATTAGATTGAGGTGTAATTAAAACCATAACAAATTGAGGTGTAAAAAACCCTCAATCAATCAATTCGATTGTTACCCCCCAAAAAACCTCAATCAAATCAATGGTGAATCTTACCATAAATGAATTGTAAAAACTGATACTGAATTAGCTTGATTTTCGGTATTCATTGATGTGTAACAACTAAAAAAAATATATAGATTTTTAATTATACCTTCTAGAGTTACTGCAAATATTTTCGGTAGTCATTGATTTGTTGATCTTCCTTGATTTTCGGTTGCCATTGAAGGGGGTTTTGTGAAAGTGTCAATTTCTTGATCTTCGGTTGCCTTAATTTTCGGTTGCAATTGATTTGTTAATCAAATTATTCATGGCAGTGGGTTAAGGGTTTTTGTTTTGGGAAAGTGGAATTCAAGCGGTAGAATAAAAAGGTGAAGTCAAAGATTGAAGATAACAGAAGAGGTGAAGAGCTGGATTTATGACGTGGCTTTCTTTTTGCCTTGTTGGCTTTAATGATGTGGCGAGTTTCAAAAAAAGTTTGGTTTATTATATACTAGCTTATAAACCCGTGATAAATCACGGGTAGCTTATAATAAGTTTGAAAAAGCCGAGTAAGTTAGCTTATTAGGAACACATATGAGTAAGTTTTAGTAAGTTTGGCATTGTTTTCAAAAGTTTAGTAAGTTTGAACGTATCATACATTAAGACTATACCCGTTAAATCATATAAATAAGTTCTAAGACAAAAGTAGCTTATTTAGAACACATATGAGTAATTACTTCCTCGTTGCAAATATTAAACAAAAGTTTTAAGAGAAAATAGCTAATCACAACAAACTATCATTATTGCTTGTGTGATTAACAAATCTATAATATCCCAATGTCTTTGTATTTACTCACACATACAACATTATGCAAAACATTGGCTGCAACCGTTGAGATTGCATTTGATCTATAAATAACTTAAAGACGAACATTAAGGGCTGACGTAACTCACTACAAGGAAAGATCGATCCATAGTTTATTCTCTCTTGAACTTGTCTTTAACCATTAACTGGGACATTTCAACCTTGCTAATTCCATAACCACCAGCAACATAAACCATAAGGCATTGTAATATCTACAAAATCAAAACCAACAATCACCATAAATAAGATTGTCCAATAATTTATTTAGTAGGTTTAAAAATATTTTGGCTCATTTGTCGCATTTCTTTTGTAGCTATTTGTAACTTTTTTTTTACTAAATTCGCACACTTGCATATAATATAACGTTATTCGACCCGCACATAAGTAAATGAGTCGACGTTGCCACATTTTGAATGATCATGAAGCAACGACAAAGAGAGAATAAGCAAACCAAAAATGTGACATACCATAGTCATACTTATTTAGTATGGTATTCTTTGTAGTTAAATGAAAATGGCCATTATATCACTCAACAGAAGTGATGGTTGACTTGCGAATATACCTTAGCAGTGTTCTCCATTGATAAATTAAGCTACATCTCCAAAAACCATAAAATTATAGTAGTAAAAACCTTCAACTTTGTAGTTTCACATGCTCGTTGTTCCTTCATGAACTTGAATAGACATGATAGTTATGTAATTACCATATGAATAATGTATTCAATTAACTGAAAATCATATCGATTAATAACCAAAAAAACCATGTGCAACAGTAACTTGTGCTCCATGCATCAAACCATTAGCACATTGTACATTCGTGCTACCATAAAATAAGAGAGATAGTGTGAATACCAAAGCTAATGATAGTATAAAAACATTAGTCACAACGTACTATAATACTAAAACAAAAGATGAATAATTAAAAGCATAAGAAACAAAAAATTAAGAATTCAATCATCCTTGCATGAATATAATTACCATTCTACATCCTGTTGCGAACCCTAGTTATGAAAAATTATCAAGTCATTCTCTAATTAACAACTATTATGGAATCATAAAAATAAAAAATTGATTAATCGGAGTTCCATTTCATGATGGGATGCGAACCTTATTGTATCACTCAATCATTTTACATCCATTGTAAACCCGACCTACTCAAAACAGAGTTTATAAAATGAATGCAAAATATATAAAACAAAAAACTTAGTACCAGTTGGACCATAAAATAAACCATATTCCACTCATTTGTTATACACCTCCAAGTTAATAGAGTATGATTTTGGATGGGACGTATGAATAGCATTCTAAATTACATAGCACCTAAAGCTGAATATTGAGACTTAAAAGGAAACAAAATCAGACGTTACAATATTAATTATCTATTAACTATCCAGAATAAAATGGCAAGACGAAATAGAAATTTGTAACAAACTAATAAATGTTAGTCAAACAAATATCGAATTAAGGATGCAAAATACAAAAGTTTATACGCCAAAGTAGATTAAATGACATGGCATTTATGACATGGCAAGAGAATACATGTGGCATTAGTGACATGTCAAAAATTCAAAAAAACCTTTGTTTATTATATATATATATATATATACTAGCCTATAAACCCGTGATAAATCACGGGCAGCTTATAACAATTAGAAAATATAACCTTAACAGGTAAAAAGCCAAAAAAAAACTAACTAATATTAACTCTCAAACAATATTGTTCATTTCATTAATAAAAATGAAAAGTAAAAGAACATTGAATTTGTTAAAAGTAACAAAGAAGAATAAACCAAGAATCTCCAAAACGGGATAATGTTAAACTTAAGTACATTTAAGATAGGTAAAAATAACAAAGAAGAATAAAGCATTTTAACTAATGGCGGATCAAATCTTTTGCAGCACTTCATGGTAAACAACATTCAAAGTACTATTTGAAACTTTACCATCCTTGTCGTATATCAAAACCTTCAATCCTTGACTTTTGTTGATGGTCATGGCGAAACATACAGCTAATGGAAATCCATGCTGGAAATTAAAGCCACGTGTACAATCCCATTTTCTATAACCTACGCATCTATTTCCGCCATTTAATAACAACCTAAAATAAGGTAGAGTAACCATCTCAATTTACGGTAGACTTTCAACCCTCATTCAGTCACCTAATTTGAATATAAAATTCAAACTTTCCTAATCTCAATTTTGTACAAGGTATGCTTATTTTATTAGTTGTTTCACGTCAATTAAATGGGTTAGATTTATTTTTCAATTTTTTTAATTGACAACCAATATGAAACGAATTAGTCAATTGAGTAATTTGGGTGTACATAGAAAAAAAAATCACTCAATTTGATTTTTTTTTTTTTGGTTTTTTTGTAGGTATTGATTTGTGGTTTTTTTTTTATTCGTGGGTTTTTAAGACTCTATTGGGTTATGATTACTCAATTTTTAAATTAGAATGAACAATTATAGTTGGGGAGGGTGTTTAGTTATTGAATGTTTGCAGAGGTGGCAACCCAATAACATTTATTGGGTGCTTTCTTCACCTAGCACTCTAATTCCAATTTGAAAAAAGAACTAATTAAACCTTTGAAGATGACTTTCTAATACTGGTACAAACAATGAACTGCAGTACGGTCATAAAATATAATGCATTGATCAATTGTTGTAGTATATAAATCACATTGATGATTAACAACCAGAGACTAAAGCAAGTTTAACTATCTTAAATGTAGTTTTAGTTTGGACATGACTGTATTACATAAGGAACAACTATGACTGCCAGATTTATCAACTATTATCAAGATATGTATCTTTAAGGAATAGCAAAAAAAAAAAAAAAAAAAAAAAAAAAACATGTATATATCAGAAGAGTTCAGTGAAAAATACCTTTTAAGTACAGACTAACAATTAGCTAACACTTTCATTTTTCATGAACATCTTGTATAAATACTTTCTATAACTTTCACTAACATCACATCTACATATATTTAGCAAACACAACATATATAAAATGAATAATGTTACTACATGAACCCACTCCAAATGGGGGCATTAGAGCCAATTGGGTGTAATTATCTTACTTGAAGCTAGATTATAAGGCTGAGAATCTTGAATCTAGGCTAGAGACCGGTATTGCAACTTAACACTTTCTGCATTATCAAGTGTCTTCACAACATACCTGAGATTGACAAATCCTTGTTCTAGTTTTCACCGGAATATGAGGTAATAAAATAAACAATCAAGAAATATAGAAATGGAAGAGAAGAAACTGACCATCCGTTTAAGCACTGAGTTGTTACAACAGCTTTGCGGCCAACAAAACGTGGAGGTGTCCTCTTATTGCCCTGTAATGCAATCTCAAAAGTTACAAACTACACTATATTCAAGTAATAAGGCACTAAACCTAAAATGAGACTATTGATAACCTGGATAATAACGTGCTCATGTACAGAAAATGGATATTGAACCGGTACCGGTATCGGTTCCGGTACAACGGTGCTAAAAGGGGTAGAGAACCGTCCAACTTTTAAAATAATTATTATGTGTGCAACACAAAATGTTAATGTGTGTGATGACTATAAACCATGCTTATGCATGGGTCAAATTGATTTATGTTTAATCAGTAGAAGGTCAAATTGTTAGCATATGTAATGGAAGGAAAAAAGTAGTTTAGCTAAAAAGATAACATGTTGAATAAGGTCAAATTTTATTGCATCAGCATTCAGCTCCAAATTAATTTTGTTCAATAAATCATAATGTAAAGTAAGACAACCTCTATATTCAAGTTTGATTCACTAATTATTTACAGAAATTTATGAAAACTTTGGACAAATAGCATAGTTCAACCCAATGGCTTGAGTAGTTAAGTTGTTTGAGCTGAACTCTACATAGTAGCAAAACTATATCAGTATACATATGAACATTTGGTATGTAATCACTCTCCTACATTTTTAAAAACAACTCTTATGCTTCGTCAAACTTCCTATTTCGGCAAAGGTTTATACACCTGCTATTAGGCTAAGTGAAAAACGTGGAGCAGTTGCAGACACAAAACAACAGCCAAAAGCACATGAAAAAAAGCCACACACCAAAAAGCCCATGAAACATCAGATAAAGGGTGCTTAAGTGTACAACCAAAATCACATGAAGCAGCAGATAAAGGGTGTATAAGTGTACATATGGAGGTTAGTAACAGTAATGACATCATGTATAATCACCTGCATTAATTGGTCTTGTCACAAGTACAGATCCGTATGAGATACAACATCACTTCAGTAGAGAGATAACCCCAATAACAAAGGGTCTAATTGACCATATTAGAAGCTACATTTCTCCAAAAATCAGTTGTGATCACACTTATATCAATATTAAATTAAGTAGCAAAGAAACCTATCTACTTAAAGGAGTGTTTGACAAACTATGAAAAAAGAATGTGCTTATATTTGGCAAATTGTTATTAATAGATCTGCATGTAAAAACAACTTAACAATAACAATAAACAGTTATATTAGTATAGATCCAATTCTTATAAGCTTCAGTCTTCGATCATCCAGTTCTGACCCGTTAACCTACTGTGACAGCAAAAATTCAGTTTTGACCTGTTAAAAAATCCGGTCTCAGTCTCAGTAATCAGTTTATAAGCTACTAAACCCAGTATTAACTAAGTATATAAGGTACTAAATCATCTAATCCAATAGTATCTTAATGCATAATTGCATACAAAGATATACTTTGCTCCTGTATATAAAGAACAACATACTGAAAGTCGTAAGCATTAGAAAATTAAATTCACATTCATTCAAAAGATCAGTCAGTTTGGCCAAGTTCTATACATGATAGTTACTATTAGCAATTTAGCCTGCATAGCTTAATGATCAGTCAGTTTGGCCAAGTTCTACTCATAGTAAAGCTTTAGGATAGGCTAATTGTAACACCCCCAAAAATCGGGTCCAGCGGAAGCATACATGTCACTGGGGCGCTACTCAATTGGTATCACAACACAAGGTACAAAGAACGGTTTTACCTTAACCGTTTAGAATAAAATTCATTATCAAAACATTGAGTTTACATCATCTGAAAAATAGTGCGGAAGTAAGGCCCAAAAATAATAAAGCAGTCCCAAATATATTCATCAGAGTCATCTATGACCATGCCCCTTGCCAAGCGCCTCCAGAGATAAACTATAGCCTTAAACCTGAAAATACATGCTAAAAGGGTCAGCTTACGCTGGTGGGTTCATAGATTTTTGTTTAAAAACAGTATGGTTAAACCAAAAGGTTTTCGAGGTCAAATCATCGTTTACAAACAAGTCAAGTCCAACGTAGGCTAACACTGCCTAAGTCATAGGTCTAGAACCAAATCCGCAAATAATAACATAGTCAAACATCTCCAACCAAAAACAATCATACAAGTACTATACTCATATAGTGTCATGCAAGTTTAACTGTTATGCTGGCTAAGTCCTAAAAGTCAAATCACAATAACAATTCCCTATAGGTGCACACTATAGATGTCGATAGGCACAGGAGCCATTACTACTAGGCACAAAGAGCCAATACTACTAGGCACAAAAAGCCATTACTAATGATAACCATAGCCAGCTCGTGTAACAGTATCACAACAGTTCCAGGCCACATCAAATAACAAGTAAGCACATAATTCATTCAAATAACCAGGTCAGATATATTAGCCAAACAGTACGTTGGAGAAAACAAATCACGTTTCAAGTAAAACAAGTATTGATTTTAAGTAAAAATAAGCATGTATTCTCCCCCGAAAATAGTTAGAAAACTAGTAAAAGTAGGGGCCATGAACTCACCTTAGCCACAGCAATGCAAGAACACAACTGACACGACTGGCATCGAGGAGCAAAACCAAACAATCTCAAGACGTACGGCACGACAGTACACGGCGGTAAAAGCAAAGCGGTGCACAACGGTCTAGGATCGGCACAACCTAATACGTATACGATTATCTCAAAATACGTCTCGCAGAATAATAAAGTCTATAAAAGACAGCATATTGTAGTTTTCGTGGATTACTCAGTTTTCAAAACTTATTAAAAGCTTAGTTTCAACGTTTTGTGTGGTGTGGTAAGAAGACATAGACTCGACATACAACTCACGCCAAAGAGAAATAGACAACGACAAAGTCGAGAGAATACTGACGAGAACTCAAACCAAGGAAGACAACTTTAGAAGTTTACGACAAACAACGTCTCAAATAAAATAACTCAGTTTGTACATTTCGACGTTTACCCCGATATCCCAAATAACTTGTATAAAACATAAACGTTTTATAATAGAAATAAGTTTTAACAATAAAAATTAGTTTTCTCAAGTCGTCGTGATTTAAATAAATCAATAACGATCCATAATTGTCCAAACCTCCAAGTATAATAATCAAAATCCGTATTCTAATCAAATTCACAATCCAAGTATAATCCGAAACGTATCAATCGTCACAAGTCAAAGTTAATATCTCGATTGTAAAACATATTTTACTCCACATTTTATATCAAAACCGATAAGCCATTTTTAAAATTATTATGGGCTTGTAAACCCATTACTACTAAACATAAATCTCTTACGGGCTTTGAGCCCAAATGTGATCCAACCCAATCAAAACTCATTCATAACCAAAAAAATACAAAATCAAACGCACCCCATGCGAGTTTCGAACCAGCAGCGTGACATTAACCAAAAATCAAAACTACAACAAGATATAAGTATATGAGATCATTTTTAACGTAACCATGCCGAGACCAAGAGGTCTCGGCTCGAACCTGCTAATAGCAGCAACCATACGGACCATTCAAATCCAAAGTATAACAACAATAACAACTTATATATCACCAAATTCGCATCCAAATATGGGCATTACTCGACCCGATTCGAAACTAACGCAACCCAACTCAGATTCTTACCACACGATTAGTTTCCAAACTTGTTTAAATCCGGTTTTAAATCACAAACTTATAAACTCATTTCATAATCACAATATTAGTATAAACCATCTTAAATCCGTTTTTAATTCACGAAACAACAATAATAACCGGTAAATATATAAAAAATAATAATAATAATAATAATATCGAACGGGTTTTCTCGGTTTTACCATGACGAGAAAGAGATAAAGAGGAGGATGACGGCGGCTGAGATGGTGGCGACCTCGAACTGAAACAAACATACGAACAATACTCCGATCTGTTTGGTTTATACACGATTTGTTTTAAACTTGTGTCGCCGGAATTTTTGCCGGAAAAATTCTTTGGTTATCGAAAGATAGGGAATAGGTGAGGGTGGTTTGGAGGCGCGTGAGATACATAGGAGTGAAGAGGAGACTGTGGTGATTATAGTGGTGGTGGCGGTGAGAGTTGGTGACCGGCGGTGGTGGCTCAAATGGCCGGAAAGTGGCCGGATTTTATTTGAGATGAGAGAGGGAGAGGAGCGGCTGGTAAAGAGAAGGAAAAATACTAAACCCTAGGTGGGTTATAATGGGATATATATAGGGCTCTCTTAGGACTTGTGGCAAACCCTAGCGCTCCCTTAAGGACTAAAACTGCCAATCTCTATATATTTTTAACGATACACAAACAAAACTCAATATTCGTGTTATAAATATTTCCCGAGCATCCGAAACTTATTCTGTTAATTTTAAAATCGCTTTTCCATAAATTGTGATTATAAATACGCGTAGCTTTATTTCTTGTTGCCCGAATAAATTAATATTCGCGTTTAGAATAATTTTTCCAATAAAAACGACCATTCGTATGCGTTGCTTCTCACGAATAATAAAATAATCAAAACAAATCGTCGGTTGTGCCAGTACGCGTTGTGTACGAATTTCACGATTCGCGAGATAAATTTCACGTTTTAGAATCCAAAGAGTTTAGAAAGGATCCGTTTATGAGAAACAGGGAAAGTCTCGTATAAAAATATATTCGGAAAATTTCGGGTGGTTACACTAATCACAGCTTAAGTTTGAGACCTCACTAATCTAAAGTTTAAACTCTAAACATCCATGCCAGTTTGATTAGATCATGATCAGTGTTGTACATGATAATAGCTACAGGTCTCAATTTGTTTGCATAAAATTACGTCAAAGGATCCGATAGAATAGCCCGTAGAGACTCCCCTGATCCAACAGAAGTACTCGAACGATCCTTTCGTCCACTAAACCCAGCTCCATTATCAACCATCATCTCCTTAAGCCCAGCTCCAGAACCCTCAACCCCTTGCAGATACTGAGAATAGTACATTTCACCTGTCGGGTCCGCAACGTTGATGGCATTCTGGTACTGATTCTCATTCGCGTTCTCATTCGATCTCACTTCACCATCATTTCCTAAAACAATAAAACAAACCAATTCAGACCCACATTCTTTTATAAAAAGGTAATTAAAAAAAAAAAAAAAAAAAAAAAAAAAGTGACTGACCTGGGATGATGATGTTTTTGTGATCTTATGGGCTTAATTTGATTTCGGCTTATATTTCATAAGCCTCAATCTTCTGGCTTATTTTGAGACTTGTTTCGGCTTATATTTTGAGACAAACATTAGATCATCATCAAGAAATAAAAGGATGAATTGAATCGTACCATCAATTAAAGCTCTGGCGATCCAAAACTAATTGAATCTGATCCATCATCAAGGCTATCAACAGTGAATACCACAATATAAGCTTTGTTGTCCACTAATATTGGATTTCGAAAAAAACTCAAATAAAACCCTAAATCGAATGAACGATTTTGATATTAGAAATCGAATGAAAAAACTCAAAAAAGCAACAATTCATTTAATTAACAATTTTGATATTAGAGCAGAGCAAGTAATCAATGTTATAAAACAGAGCATAACACCTTGCGTGTATAAACACAAACCATGAAAAGTCTATCCCCTTTCAACCATCTTCTTATTTATATCTTCTTATTTGCTACATGTGACTACATTTTGTTTTAATTTGTATCAGATTTAGTTTCTTTTATAAGAATGCATATGACTTTGAGATACATCCTTAAGGTGGACACAAGCTGAGGAATAAAGTGCTATATTGATATCCTTGTTGATAACAATCCCAAATATTTAATTTAGAAGAAAGTTAGCATTATTAATAAGCAATCCCAAAACAACCACTTTAGTATGTCAATAACACAAGATTTCAAAACTTAAGAAGTATGTAAGGTTTCACAAATATCTTAATCCATTTCCACCATTTTTTGAACTTATGAAATTCAAGTATATAAGCCTACAAAACTAAATCAATTTATGACCTATTGTTATCAGTACTTGTAGCATTAGATATAAAAAAACCCACACCATCTGTTTGAAAACAATAATAATCAAAATCAATTTCTAATTTCAAGATTAAAGATTAAATGAATAGAATATCAATTAGAACCCTAAATTTAGATCGAAAATTAGGATTTCAAAAACTGAAGTGCGTTCAACATATAAATCGATAGCATCTAAATTAGAATCCTAAACATATGAATAAAACCCTAATTTTGGATAAAATTTTTGTACTGTTGATTACTCTGATTAACACAAATGGAAAAAACAAAAGTTGTTAAGTTAACATACCTCATACAAGTTGATCAGATGAAGGAAATTTGAGATTAGATGAAATAGCAGATTCTTATAGAGTAGGATGTGTAATTTAAGATGAAAATTAGATGAGGGAACTATGAAAAAAAGTGGTGATAGTGTTGGATCTGTAAATTAGTAGGTTAAACAAATAAAAGAGGCGGTCATAAAACAAAGCAGACAGACTTGGATTTACACGTTGATTAAATGACGTGGATTAAGTGACGTGGAAGATGTGTCACAGTGGATTAAATGACGTGTAGAATTTTCAAAAAAACTTTCTTTTATTATATATATATAGATAGATCTTTCGATGATGATGGCATAGCAATTGTTACATATAACTATTTGTGTCTTTTGACGTCTATTCTTTACTGAATCTTGGATGATAGTGTAAAAATCACAGCTTCATTACTTTGGATCGGCTTTGTTTTATAATTACAGTTATGGAACTTAAAGTATCCCGATAAAACAATAGTTGACCAGTCAAGCTGATCCAACTCTCTCTTATCACAATGAAACAAAACACGAAGGATCAGATGTCACTCCCGGTTGGTTACATGTATGGACAGTCTTAGCCTCTTTGAATCCCTTACAAATGGCAACAAATTTTAGAAGCCTAGAGCACAAAAGACAATCTTAACTGTTTGCCCAAGTTAATAAATCCTGTACGTCCTTAATGTAGCATTTGGTCGTCATAAGATCTTAGAAATGAATAGAGAGAAAGAGAGTTTGTGTTTGTGCAGATGGCAGAGAATAGCATGTAGGATAAGGTGATGCTAGTGAGTATAGCCAGTACACTCACTTAGCCCTCAAAACGCTTGGATCTACCTTTGTAGATCCGGAGCTTCTTATTTACACCGTCCGGATCGGACGCTCGTTGATATCAGCTGTATGCACCTTCTTGGGGAAGTAAGTGGTAGACACAAGACTTTGTCACAACGTATGCACTTTTTAATAAAGTTTTATCAAGGTATGCACTTGGTATTAAACTCTAAAATATGTAAAGAAAATTTTAGTTTTTACACTAGTGATGACGCTCTTTTAGGCATGCACGTGCATACTCCTCGCCTCAAGTATGTCCGCCGTAGACGTAAGAGAGACTCTTTATAATTGAATAAGGTTGTTTCCATAATATACCAAGTAGGGTTGAGCAACGGGTCAAACCCAACCCGAACCAACCAAAACCGACCCGGGCCGAAAATCGAATAAGGGTAAAACGTGAACCGAGAACCGAACCGAGTAAAAGCTATCAAAATCAAAACCGAACCAAATAAGGTTGGTTCGAGTCGGGTCGGTTTAGCTATTTCGAACAAAATAAACGTGTTTTGACCTGAACCGAACCGAACGAGTAAAACTGAAATAATTATTCAAAAACGAAAAGAAAACCGAACCGAATAAGGTTGGTTCGGTTCGGACCGACTTCGGCTGGTTTGTCTGTTCGGATCGGTTTTCGGGTGATTTTGTTCAGCGTATTTTTTCACTTGTATTTGTGCTTATTTATGTATATATGGGTTGTTAATAGATAATTTTGTCTCTAGTTTGGGTGATTTTGAAACCCGTATTACTTTTATTACATAAAAGCTTTATGTTCTTAGAAGTCTTTGCGAGAGCCAAGTATTTGTGATACGAATGGTTCGGGTGTAAAAAGAAATAATATAATGGCTAGAAATCTAAAATGAGACAAATGAAAATACGCGCTAGCTAGTATTTTATGGGAAAAAACACCTTACGAAATACTACGTACGCATGAGAAATTGAGAATCTAGTTCAAAAAAGAAAATAAAAACAATAAGATACGCATGAGAACAAATATGTTACCAAATTGACATGAAACAACATGCGAGTATCAATGTGATAACAGTTACTTACTACTACTACTACTACTGTATTTTAGGAGTCTTTCCATTTTAAAACATAGTTGTTGAATACTTGAATGGTAAATCCAAGGCTAAATTGAGGTTTGGGCCATGGTGGTTAGTAAACAGATACTCTATCAGTGTTAACAACTCAGTTTTTAGAGGTAGGATCGAAAACCGAAGTAAACCAAACCGAACTAAAACCCAACCAAATCTATAAAACAAATTTTGGTCCAAAACTGAACCAAAACAAATTGACTATTCGGTTTTCGGTTTAATTTCTTTTTGACAAAATGCAAGCTGAACTAAAAACGTACGCATCTACATTTAAGTATTTCTTATAAATTTGTAATGATATGTGAAACAACAAGTGGTTGTAGGTTCAAGCCTCGTTAAAGACATGTGTGAGATATACACTGTGAGATAAGTGGTGTAAAATGTTAAAAAGTTTCCGTTAAGAAGAAAACTATATTTATGTCTATAAACTTTGGTTATAACTAATGATGTACCTCTTTATTATATATTTGAGCATACATTATGCTTTAATAGACCATCCGTAATGGAGGGTCGTTATGCTTGGTCACCCAAACAATGAGCGCGTTTTCCCCACTAAGGTCGGCTCACCCGACGCGTCTACTAAGCCAAAAAGGGAGGACTCGGTCAACTGAACGACCAGTCATGTGAGTTTATTGTGTGAGTGGGTGTTTTTATTAAATAGTTTTTGTGGTGTATATCTGGGTTTAAGTGGAGTATGTTTTGGTGATGACCGTGATTGTCTTATTATACTAAATTGGTAATAAAAAAGGTTAGAAAGAGAGATAGCTAAGCTGACGCTGATGTGATAGTGGTAACCGCGGTCGTGTGTTGACCGTTACATTTAGTCTTAGTTATTACATTTGGTGTCAAAAGTTTATAAAATAAGGTAAAAACATTGAGAAAAGTTCATTTAAGGACTAAATTTTTGTTGCATACTGAGGGACAAATCTCCACCATCCATCTAATTTGAACTAGTGGTGGAGATTAACCTAAGATTTAATATGAAAACCTAAGTCCATGTTTTTTTTTCTTCCTTTTTCTTTGTCTTTTTTATTTATTCACTTCTTTTTAACTTTATTTATTTATTTATTTATTTATTTTTCTTTGTTTTTAATTCACGTTTTTTTTAATTCAAGTTTTTTTTTTTTTTTTTTTTTTTTTTTTTTTTTTTTTTTTTTTTTTTTAATTCATGTTTTTTTCACTTTATTACGTTTTCGACTGTTTTCGTCCGTTTTCTTACGTTTTTGTCCGTTTTCATATGTTTATATACGTTTTCAAACGTTTTTATCCGTTTTCATACGTTTTCGTTCGTTTTTGTAAGTTTTCATCCTTTTTCATACGTTTTAGTCCGTTTTTATCCACTTTTGTCCATTTTCGTCCATTTTCGGCAGTTTTTATACGTTTTCAGACGTTTTTGTCCGTTTTCATATGTTTTCGTCTGTTTTTTTACATTTTCTTCTGTTTTTTTACGTTTTCGTCTGTTTTTAGACGTTTTCGTCCGTTTTTACGTTTTCGTCCATCTTTTATACGTTTTCGTCCGTTTTCAGCGGTTTTTACACGTTTTCATACGTTTTCGTTCGTTTTCGTCCATTTTTCATACGTTTCGTCCACTTTCAGACGTGTTTTTACGCTTTCATACGTATTCTTTTGTTTTCTTATGTTTTCGTCCGTTTTCATATATTTCTGAATATCACAATTGATATTCTTAATATCATAAGTGATTTTCTGTGATATTCAAAATATCACTTGTGATATTAAGAATATCAATTGTGATATTCAGAAACGTATGAAAACGGACGAAAACGTATGAAAACGAACGAAAACGTATGAATGCGGACGAAAACGTAAGAAAGTGAAAAAGAAAACATGAATTAAAAAAACGTGAAAATCACTTGTGATATTCAAAATATCACTTGTAATATTCTGAATAACACAAGTGATTTTCATGTTACAAAACATTAGTTGAAAATCACTTGTGATATTCAGGATATCACTTGTGATATTCAGGATATCACTTTTGATATTCAGAGTATCATCACTTGTGATATTCTGAGTATCATCAATTGTGATATTCTGAGTATCATCACTTGTGATATTCTGAGTATCACAGAATATCACTTGTGATATTCAGGATATCACTTGTGATATTCAGGATATAACTTTTGAAATTCAGAGTATCATCACTTGTGATATTCTGAGTATCATCAATTGTGATATTATGAGTATCATCACTTGTGATATTCTGAGTATCACAGAATATCACTTGCGATATTCAGAAACACGAATTAAAAAAAGGTGAAAATCACTTGTGATATTCAGAATCAACTGTGATATTCCGAGTATCATCACTTGTGATATTCTGAGTATCACAGAATATCACTTGTGATATTCAGGAACGTATGAAAACGTCTGAAAATGGCTGAAAACATTTAAAAACGGACGAAAACAAATGAAAATGGACGAAAACGTAAGAAAACGGACGAATATGTAGGAAAACGGACGAAAACGTGAATTAAAAAACGGTAAGAAAACGGACGAAATATGTAGGAAAACGGACGAAAACGTAAGAAAACGGACGAATATTTAGAAACGTGAATTAAAAAACTGTGAAAATCACTTGTGATAATACATAATATCACTTGTGATATTCTGAGTATCATCAACTGTGGTATTTGAGTATCATCACTTGTGATATTTTGAGTATAATCACTTGTGATATCCGGAGTATCACAAAATATCACTTGTGATATTCAGAGACGTATAAAAACGTCTGAAAATGGCTGAAAACATTTAAAAATGGACGAAAACATATAAAAATAGACGAAAACGTAAGAAAACGGACAAAAATGTATAAAAATGGACGAAAATGTATGAAAACGGACAAAAACGTAAGAAAACGGACGAAAACATATGAAAACGGACAAAAACAGATGAAAACGTATGAAAACGGACGAAAACGTATAAAAACGGATGGAAACGTATAAAAATAGACAAAAACGTATAAAATCGGACGAAAACGTATGAAAACGGACGAAAACGTAAAAAACCGGACGAAAACGTATGAAAATGGACGAATATGTAGGAAAACAGACGACAACGTCTGAAAACAGACAAAGATGTATAAAAACGGACGAAAACGTATGAAAACGGACGAAAACGTATGAAAACGGACAAAAGCAGATGAAACGTATGAAAACGGACGAAAACGTATAAAAACGGACAGAAACGTATAAAAACGGACAAAAACGTATAAAAACGGACGAAAACGTCTGAAAACGGACGAAAACAGATGAAAACGTATAAAAACGGACAAATATGTATGAAAACATACGAAAAAGAAAAAAAACGTTAAAATAAAAAGGTGAATTAAAAAAAAAGACAAAAAAAAAAAGAAAAAAAATATTTAATAAAAAACGTGAATTTAAAAAAAGACAAAAAAAATAAATAAAAAAAAAAAACATTTAAAAAAAACGTGAATTAAAAAAAAAAAAAAAAAAAAAAAAAAAAAAAAAAAAAAAAAAAGACAAAGTAAAAGAAAAAAAAACATGGACTTAGGTTTACATATTAAATCTTAGGTTAATCCCCATTAGATCAAACTAGATGAATGATAGGTATTGATCCCTTAGTATGTAAACAAAGTTTTGTTCTCAAATGATCTTAAATGAAAAACATTTGGTTTGCTTAAAAAATTAGAATCCTAACCGATAGACACATGAAACCATAAGCCCAGTCTAAAGGCCCAACAAATCAACTCTAAATTTTAGAGTATAAAACAAGGAGAGCTAGGGTTTCATTTCGTAGGGTTTTTCAACCGCCGTCTTTCACGCCGCTTTCATTTTAACCGCTTCAGATTTTAGTGGCCTGTACTTCCTAGGCGAGCACTATCATCCAAGTGTCGATTGGGATAGGTCACTAAGTCTGAGAGCCGTTAACTGAGGTGTTAAATGAGCCAAAGGCGAGCACTATCTTTAGATAAAATGTGGCCTGGATGAAGAATCTCGTATATGTGGTTGGTGGGGTTTTTGCAGGTATGTTTCTATAAGTTTGCACAAATTATAGCATGATAAAACGTCGTCTGGTAGCTGTTTCTATTTAACATCGTCTATTTAACTCATACAATGATACAAATTGTGTCTATTTAACTCATAAAAAACTGTTTCTATTTAATAGTAAATTGGGTCTGATTTTGTTCAAAACTGTGCGCAACCTTTTGAAACAGACAAAAATTGTATCAGCTAAAATTGGAGGCTTAAATCAGAAACACCAAACAACCTAAAACAGAAAGCGTAAAAAAAACAAACTACGGATTTTGGATTGAAAGATAGTGAACGAGTTACTTGTTTCAGAAAAAAGAGCTAAAAAAATGCATATTGATTTAACAAAGGGTGTTTGTCGTATATGTATAAATATCAATAGTCTTTGAAAGTAGTCGTTACTCTGCATAAAGTAAAGAACTTGATAAAGTAGGTGAAAGATTTTTAACTAGTGTTTTTTTAACAATTTGCTACACTAACCTACACCATCTAAACTTTTTTTCTTTCATGTCACTCGTAAAAACAATAACAATCAAAGAATGAACCTAATCAAACTGCATCAAATCCAACACGTGTTTATTAGACATGATAATGATATTTTTGAACAGAACTACTATTAATGTATAAAGCATGATTAATTATTTAAATATTAATTTATTATTCTAGATTAATTTAATATTTCACTTTAAGAGCATTTGGTACCCTCGGCTGGTAGCTGGCGCCATGGCCACCAGCCAACCATGGCCGACGGCGCACGGTACTGCCGCTCGCGCCATGGCCACCAGCCCAGGCCATCGTATATATATATTTTT
This sequence comes from Artemisia tridentata subsp. tridentata, assembly GCA_021014915.2. Lineage (NCBI taxonomy): Eukaryota > Viridiplantae > Streptophyta > Magnoliopsida > Asterales > Asteraceae > Artemisia > Artemisia tridentata. The sequence goes on from CP139502.1 coordinate 77,591,851, forward strand.
TTTGTTTTATGTGGGAATAATTCGAACCATGGAGGAAGAAATGATCCGTTTGGCAATGGTTATAAAACCGTTTGGAGCGTTAAACACAAAAAAAAAATAAATAAATAAATAAAAAAATAAAAAAATTACCCCTTAAAAAATATTATAAATACCCCTATTATTCACACACACTTCAATTATATTTTTCCAAACAAAATGAGTAGATTTTGGAGCCAAGAAGAGGAGTCTCTTTTGGAGGAGTGTTTCACTCAAATATCCAAGAATCCAAATACGAGTGCGGATCAACAAATGAATACGTTTTGAGATAAAGTTCTCGACGTATACAACAAGGAAGCCAAGAAGCGCAACTACCGTATTCGTACCAAGAACATGTTGACGGAAAAGTGGACTTTTTCCCTTGCCCGAAAAGCTCGAATCAGGGCAAATAATCCAAACCAAAACTAGTTAATTTTATGTATTTCTAACATACGGGGTTTTTTTGAGGATATATATGTGAGGCAGAATGAAATGCGGGAGGATATATATATCTCTGTCATTCGTTTCATTCAGCCTCATTATATATATCCTCCAAAAAAAACCCCGTATGTGGTTTAAATTTTTATGTTATTGTATCGTAGTTTCTATGTAATAGGTTTTTATTAATGAAGTTTTTTTTTTTAATGTAATGTGTGTTTTAATTAATACCCCAGACTTCTCACACTTTTCTCACACACAAACACATTCAAACTTTAGATATTCAAGATCCAAACTCAACATTCCCTAGTCTGCAAATGTATCGCAAGGATTTTTCCCAACAATTCCCCAGTCCTTCTCGTCGAGATTTCTCCCAACAATTCCCCTCTCCTCCTCCAAATGAAGTTTATCACACTCCACCAGAAGATATCTTCCTGGTTTTTCAACCGAAAAATGAACCGGTGAACACTCCACCGGTTGTCGAACAAGAACCAAATCCATTTGGTCTAACTGAAGATGAACTCAGACAACTGGATCAAGATGAAGAAGTCCAGCGAGAAATGAAACAACGTGAACTAGAAGAGGAAGCTGCTCGTTTGGAGCAGCAAGCCAGGGATGAAGAAGAACGGAGGAAGAACTGGGAAGACGGTTGGTTCTCAAATGATTCCTCTTCGAGTGAAGACGGTTGGGTCTCAGATGATTCCTTCAGTTAATTTGTAGTTTCATTTTAATTTCCGTATCGTAGTTTATGTTAATCGTACGTTGTGTTTTTCATGTAATTTGTGACGCCATTGGCCAAGCTGTTTGGGACGCCGTTGTCAAGGATGCCATTGGCCAAGCTGTTTGGGACGCCATTGTCTCTCTCTGAACTTCAAGTAAGAAGTTTTAAACTTTTCTACCAACCCAATTCAAGCGACTTATAAGTATTCTTTTTTTAAATAGATGTTACAACTGTAGAGGTGACTCAGGCTCATTTGGATGCCAGAGGTGGGCAGGTATGCTCAAATATAAATTAAACTTTGGAACCTGAATTGCTAATATTATGAACTTAAACTGACTTGTGCTTATAATCTTGATCCTTTTAGGAAATGAACTTACAAACTTTTCTAGATACCTTTGGTCTTGTAGCAAGTCTGCCTGCACTTACAGTGAAAGACCTTTTAACATCTTCAGTCAAAGAATTGGTTGAATCTGGAATCCCAGAGGTTAGTTTTCTTTTGTTAAGAAATATTGTTTTGCATCACTTTGTTATAGTTAGTTTTTTCATTTTGTGTTTTTTCAAATCCTTTTCTAACACAACACTGATTCTAATTGTACAGGACTATGCAGTGAAGGTGAAAGAGGCGGTATTTTGTTTGCTAGGCTATCCTTTTGCTCT